>VDFB02137365.1:33886696-34034837 GCA_007258455.2 Sequoia sempervirens
TATAAAGATTGTTGGTACAAACAACTAATAGATGATATAGAAATTGTTGGTACAAACAACTAATAAAAAGTCAAAATATAACAAAATTCAAATATTTTTATTATAGAAGTTAAAATTAAAATTTAAAATATAAGTATTCTACAACAATTACAATTTTAATTATTATATAAACTAAAATTAAAATTAAAATATAATTATTCTACAAAACTTACAATTTTTAATAAGATAAACAATTTCTTAAAAAAATAAATTTCAAATTTAAATCTAAATTAAAAAGTAAAATAAATAAACTAAATGCAAAATCAAAATATAACAAAATCTAAATATTAATTAAAATAATAATTTAAAAAGAATAATAAATGATAAAATTATTAAGTTAATAAATACTTAGATTAAAAAATAAATCTATTTTTTAAAAGTTAATAATGATATTATTTATTTAGATAGTTGATTGTGGATGGCATCTATGGGAGTTGGTGGCTGAGCTAGGGCGCCCATGCCCTAGTTCGTTACTCTGTTGACTGAGTGCTCGTGGCTATCCATTGGGGGTAGTTTTGTGTGTGGGGGGAAGGTCAAGGGTGGCTTGGGTTAATCTCCTTTGTTTCCTTTGATAGGTGTTTGCTTCCTTGTTGTGTTTCTTCATCCTTGCTCACTGGTTTCTTCGGCTTGGGTGGTTGAGGGTGCTTCACTTGCACTCTCTGTGTTCTCAGATTCTTGGTGTGGGTGATGGAGGGGTTAGTTTTGGTGTTTCTTTCTCTTTTCATTGCTTTTCTTTGGAGCGTGCCTTGTTTGGAGTAGGGTCTTGTCTTGGTGTGGAGGGGGTAGCCGCATGGGGTCCCTCGTCTTGCTTTGTAATGATGACTCATATGCCTCTTGATAAGGCTTCTCGAGGCTCCTCTATGTCAGGAGATGAATGGGGGGTCTCTAACTCACTATCTCCTAGCTCGAATTCCACTCAAGATGGTGCTTTTAAATTGTATAAAGTGAATGGTTGTTCTGGAACGAGCCCATGATTGACTGGTGCTGGTGATCCAATCAGAGTCGATGGTTGAAGATGTGGAATACTACAATAATCATGTATTGATTTGTAAATTCATGGGAATGCGGGTTTCTCTTCCATTCCTTGATACCTTGATTCACAAAACATGGAACCTAGAAGGAGATTTTGATATTTTGATGGTTGCGAATAATTTTTTCATGGTAGAATTTTCATGTATTTCTAATCAGAATAAGGCCTTTGAAGGTGGTTCGTACTTCTATTATTAAGTGGGCCTCTTTATAAAGCCTTGGCATGTTGGCTTTAATTTAGCAGAGGAGCTACCTTCTAGGGTTCATGTTTGGGTTTTCCTTCCTCGGCTACCACTTGAATGCTGGAGATGTGACATATTATAGTCGATTGCTTTGTTGCTTAGGAAACCTATTGGGCCCTCTCAACAAACTTTGACCAAGAGGATTTTTTCTTACACACAGGTATGTGTTGAAATTGACTTGAGTCATCCACTGCTAGATTCAATTGACATGATAGTTGGCTCTTGTTCTTGGACTCAACCGTTAGATTATGAGACATGGCCTTTCAGGTGCAGACTTTGGTCGAGAATATGGTCATCTACAACAAAGGCCTCCTCGCACTTCTAGTGTTGTTGGTATAATTTTTTCTCCTTCTCATTCTAATTTGATGACTGACAAGGGTAAAGCTCCCATGTAGGGGGAGGCAACTGATAAAGAAGGTTTATTCTAGTTAAGTCTTGTAATCATGGGAGGGACCAAAAGAGATCCCTCAAGGATAGGCAGGAGAGAGACTTTTAATAGATTTGAGACTTTTGAGGATTTGGTTTAGGAGGAAAGGTTTCAAGTTGACTTGTAGGCGAACATTGGTTCTTTTGCAAAGGATGTTAGTGGGGATCAACCTCCTATGATCCCTAGTTTAGTTCAGTTTGGTGTTTAGGAGATGGATACTGACTTGTCTCCTTTGGCCCCTACTTAGAGTGCAGTTGGTTTGACATTGGGGGCTTCTGGTGGCTCCCCTGATGTTGGTGGGGCTCTCTCCGTGAGAAGGGTGCTTCTAGCATAGGTAAAAATAAGTCTTCTTCCCCTGCTTTGGGTTTGCAACAAAAAAATGTCTAAGACAAGGGTGCTTGAGAAACCTCTCAAGGTTGGTAGAAAAAAAGATCTAAAAAGGGTTAAGTTAATTGGCGAGATGTTGGTGGAGTCAGGTTTAGTGAAGACTATTGATGCTCACTTCTCCCAAACTCAATGATGATAGTGCTTTCTTGGAATGTGAGGGGTATGAATAACATCCCTAGATAAAAGGCTATTTGGGATTTGGTTTAGATTCATTCTCCTGATGTGGTTTTCCTTTAGGAAACTAAGTTACTTGTTGATAGCATGTTGAGTGTGGCTTTGAAGATTTAGGGTTGTGGGAAGTGTCAATGTGTTGGGGCATTTGGTAGCTCTAGAGGGGTGGCTTGTTTATGGGACCCATGCAAAGTTATTCCTATTTGGTGGTTCTTTTGTAGAGGCTCGATCTCTTGTGTTGCTTCACATCTTGAGTTTGGAGAGAGAGTTTTGTTCTCTAACATCTATGCTCCAACCGATTTGCAGGGAAAGGTTTTGCTGTGGGACAATATTAGATATGTGAGATCTTTGGACCCTTATCTACCTTGGATTTTTGCGGGGGATTTTAATGTTGTTACTTCTTTGGAGGAGAAGAGGTGAGGTTGTGCTCACCTGGATCCTTCCCTAGTTCTCTTGTAGGATAATATTGCTCTTTTGAATTTGATTGAAATCAAGCCTGTTAATGGGGTCTTTACCTAGAATAATAGGAGGTGTGGGGAAGCTTCTATCTCTGAGTGCCTGGATAGATTCCTGGTGTCTAGTTTCTAGATGGGAAGCAAGTGGTTGATTATTTCTAAGATTCTGGATGGGAGGGATTTTTATCATTGGCCAATCAAACTAAGTGTTAAATTACCTTGACGTTGTATAAATTAGTCCTTTAAGTTTCAACTTATGTGGTTTATAGATGAATCTCTTCATGATTTGATTCCTAGTTGGTGGCATCTTGGGAAGCCGACATATGGTACTGCTATGTACTCCTTCTCCAAGAGGCTGTAGTATGTGAAGTATAGATTGAAGCACTAGAGTAGGAAACATTTTGGTAATGTGTTTCAAGAAAAGAAGGATGCTCAGTCTTGCTTGGACTTGATTACTAGACAGATCTGTGACTAGAGCCTCATTGAGGAGCTTGGTCTTCTAGAAGTTATTTCAATTAAGGAAGTTGAGGAGTGGGAACTAAGATAGGAATTTTTTTTGGAAACAGAAGTCCACAATTTGAGTGAATCCAGGCGGGAGATCGGAATACTTCCTTCTTTCACAATTCTATCAAGGATAGAAGACAAGGTAATGTTATTTCTTCTCTCTTGTCTTCGAATGGGGAGAATCTTTCCTCCTCTACTTCTATTTTGGCTGAGGCAGTTCACTTTTTTTCTGCTTTATTCTCTGAGGATTCCCCTCCTGCAGAGGAGGCATGAGCTATGATTTTGGATATCATATCGCCTTTGGTCACTAGTGAAATCAACGAATCTCTACTTATTCCTATTTATTTGTTGGATCTTGAGAATATTGTTTTCCATATGAGAAAAGGTAAAGCTCTAGGGCCTGATGGGTTCCCGGATGAGTTCTTTCAGGAATTCTGGGAAGTGATTAAGATGGATCTTCTGGCTGTTGTTCAGGAATCCTACATGAATAAGCAAATGGTAAAATCCATGAATTCTACCTTCCTTGCTCTCATACCAAAGAAAGATGGGGCTAATACTCTGGATCTCTTTAGACCAACTATGTTATGTAATGTGGTGTACAAGATAATTACAAAGTTGATTTCCGAGTGGCTAAAACCTTGGCTAAGCAGGTTAATTTCTGAGGAGAAAGGGGGTTTTGTTGGTGGTAGGAAGATTATGGATGGTGTCATTATTGATCCTGAGAACATTCATTCTATGGCTCATTCAAGGAAAAATCTATGTTTATTAAGTTGGACATGACTAAAGCTTATGATCGTGTTAAATGGGCCTTCTTATTCAAGATCTTGAGAGCGTTTGGTTTTGCTAGTGACTAGATTTAGTGGGTCAAGAGTTGTGTCACCTCTCCTTCCTTTTTGGTGCTGATTAATGGTGAGCCAATAGATTTGTTTGGTGCTTCTTGGGGACTCAGACAAGGGGATCGGTTGTTGCCCTATTTGTTCATCTTATTAGCTAAGGGCTTGGGGGGTTTTATTAGATCTTGGGTGGAAAGAGGTTTGATCTAGGGCTAGAGTTGGGCAAATGATATTTCCCCACAATCCCATCTTCAGTTTGTGGATGATATATCTCTGAAGGGTAGGGCCAAAGTGGAGGAGGCTATTAGATGGCATGCTATGCTGGATAATTATTTGGCTGCTTCTGGTCAATGCATTAATGAGGGGAAGTATTTTATCTATTTATTTAATACCCCTAGCATTATTCAAAGGAGAATTACCAACATCCTTCATTTTCAGATTGGTACTCTTCCCTTTGTTTATCTTGGTACTCCACTTTCTATTCACTCGCTTCCTAAATAATTTTGGTAGGGATAATTGAGAAGTTCCAGAATTTGGTCAGTCATTGGACTTGCAGGTGGCTTTCTTCTACTTGGAGAGTGACACTTTTAATGTCTGTAGTGCAGGCTCTCCCTTTGTATAGGTGCTTCATCCTTTCTGCACCTTCTAGCTTTATTAAAGAATTTAAGATCCTATCTCAAAGGTTCCTTTGGTCTGGTAATCTTCTTCATAGAAAGTGGAACTTGGTTAAATGGGATGCCATTTGTAGGCCGAAGTAGGAAGGTGGGTTGGGTTTGCATCAGACTGATCTTAATGGGTAAGCTCTGGCAACTAAATTGTATTGGCGGTAGTGTTCTCAACAACATCATTTATGGGCAAGAATTCTTACTTCTAAATATCTAGGTGTTGTTGAGAGTGTTGATGTTGATCACTTTAGTTTAGAGGGGAAGGGTTCTATGATTTGGATTTCTCTAAAAAGGGGGGCCAAGCTAGTCAAGCAAGGGCTCTTCTAGATTTGTAATGGTGGTCAGGATGCTCTCTTTTAGTATGATTCTTGGGATGGTCACCCGCCCATCCTATCCTCTCACCCTCATTTGCAGAATTTGTGTCAACACTTTATTGATGCTGGCTGGTGTTGTGTGGCTGACTTCAAGTTTCTTTAGATCGTGGGTCAGGTAAAAGTGTTTAGGTGGAAGGATCCGCAGGAGTGGCCTCCTGGTGGTGCGATTGGTGATCTTCATGAGCTTGCTAAGATTTTAGTTGGTCGGGTTTGTAGTTCTCTTCCTGGGAGGGATATTCTGGCTTGGGGCCCTAATCTGAAAGGTATATTTTCAGTTGCCTCAAGCTATCAAGTTCTTGATAGGCAATTTTTTGGGAGTTTGGAGGTATCTTGGTGGAAACAGGTATGGAGCAAGTTTTCCTAGCCTAAGTGTAACTTCTTCTCCTGGTTAGTGGTGCAAGGTAGGTGCCTTGGGAGAATATTTGGAAGCATGGGGTGTAAGGTCCTTCTATATGTGTTATGTGTGTTGGGTATGAAGAGTGTATTCCTCACCTCTTCTTTTAGTGTTCCTTTGCGAAAACTATTTGGCACTTTTGGTGGAGTCTTTGGCACCTATTGTGCTGTCATGCTTCTTCTTTGGATGATTTTTGGAAGAGCCAAGGGTCCCCTCCTATTAAGACCTCTTATCTTCTTATAGCTTGGATCATTGGGCCTAGTGTGATAATTTGGCATCTTTGGTTGGAGCGTAATCATAGAATTTTCCTGGATAAGAAGCTACTTGTTGGTCAGCTTTGGTTGAGAATTTTGGGGGTCCTACAAGAGACTTTGACTGCTAAGTGTGATCTGTCTATTCCTGTTGATCCTGGTGATTAGGGAGTGGTTAGTGCTCTGGGTCTTTCTACTGGGGGAGGGAGAAATTTGAGAAATGATCAGTATGGGCATGGGTGGGAGAGAGTTAGTCAGATTGGTCACTGGAGCCCCCCTGCCTCAGGGGAGCTGAAAATAACTACTAACGGGTTTTCTAGAGGTAATCCTGGGCATGGTGGAGTTGGAGGTATTGGCAGGGATAGTTCGAGAGTGGTGGTTTTTTTCTTCTCTACTTATAGAGGGAAACATACTAATGATTTCATGGAGGCTATTCTTCTGGCTTTAGAGCGGGCTTGTACTCTTGGATGGAGGAAGATTATTTGTGAATATGATTCTCAAGTGATCATTGATATGTTGAACAAGCAACATTTTGAGGATGTGAACTAGCAGTTGGTGGTGGTGGTCAAGAATTTTTTTTCTCTGTGCACTGCTTTGGAATCTATTACCTTTTTCTATATCCCTTAGGAATGGAATAAGGTAGCTGATGGTCTGGCTAGATGGGCGTCTGAGTGGATGGGGACTTAGAATGTAGATGATTGGAATAATCTTCTAGGAGATTTGGCCCTTCTTCTTGAAGGTTGGGTTATGGAAGATATGAGGTGCTTCTTGGGTGTAACTTAATTTCTCGACTTTGATTGTACCCTTGGTGGGTTTTTTTCTTGCTGGTCTTGTAATGCTTTTCTAATTTAATAAAGTTTTTACCCCTTTTTTTAAAAAAAAAATATTATTTATTTATGCTTGGGAATTGATATGAATTATGAATTTTCAAAAGGTATGTAGAATCTTGGGTTACTTTGATAAGATGAATATGATTTATGGCTAACCAAATAATTTTTTTTCATCAATCTTAAACTAACATTATTAAGATTATATTATTTAAAATTCCAATAAATAATGTAATATTGTATAATATAAACATAAATATAATAAATAATTTATAAATAATATATGCAATATAATATAATATAATATAAATTTAAATATAAATATAGATATAAGAAACAATATAAATATTATAACATAATATATAATATAAATAGAAATATAATAAATAATATATAAATAACATAATATAAAAAAATTATATATAAATAACATAATATAGAAACAATATTATGAGGGAAGGTAATGGGCTAGCAAACATTTTCGTTAATATTGGTGTTAGAGAGTTTAGTGATTGGGGTTTGGATGACCCTCTCCCTATAGAGGTTAATGCAACTATGAACCATGATAGCCGATTTTAATTTGATTAACTTTTCATTATGGTTGGTGGCCTGCATGTCTTTCCTCACGTGGCCGATTATTATGAGAATGTATGGTAAGCAAGATTTGAATCAAGCAAATGGTATGGGAGCTAGGTGCCATAGGAACGAAACTCCAAGTTCTTTATTTTCCCTTGGTCCATTTCTGGCCTCACACAAATTCTGGGTGGCATTTGCATTATTTTCCAAAGTTTTCTTTGCTTTGTACTTGGAGCCCTTAAGTTGTTTCCTTCTGCTAATTGTGGTGATATAGGTGGAGATAGGAATCAAGCCAAACCTTTCTCATGTGAAGCTGCTAAGAAGAGGAAGGAGGTTTGGCAGGTGTTGGAGAAAGGAGGGTTAACTCCTTACTTGGAGAAATTACATGGAAATAATCCTCAAGTAACAACGCTCTTTATGAAAGGGTGGAAAATAGGGTGTTGAATCTTTATGGGACAAAATTTAAGGTTAATGAAGAATTTATAACTGGTATTACTGGCTTGGGGCTATGGATGGCATGAAAGTTTTTAGGGATAAAAAGGAGGCACAAACCACTATGAAAATATTTTTCAAAGATGATGAAGCGCAAGATTTGAGGACTGCAAGGAGTGGAGGCTATCAGAGAAGTTCTCTTAAGGCGTTATGGGGAGATGTTGCGGAAGAGCTAATGGATTACATAACTTTAGAAGGTCGATTTTCAGCGGTAAATGCTTACCACTTTATCCTGCTTAATTACTTCCGTCATAAGAAGAGGGTGTCCTTTCCTTATTATCTTTTGATGTCTCTTGATTCAGGTCTTAAAGATCACAAGAAAAACCCTAAAAACCCTATCTTGCATGTGGGGTTAATTTTTCTCATCTTTGATTATGCGAAGACTTTTGAGGTCGCTAAACCTATTGTCATCCCAAAGGGTAAACAGTCCAAACCTGCTGAAGAGTATGAGATTGCTTCTGAAGTGGAACCAACCAGCAAAAACGTCAAGAAAAGGAAATTGATTTTGGAAAAAGAGTCAGAGTTGGAGGAGGATGCGGCCTTTGTTCCTAATTCTCTTGCTTCTTTGGAGGGGGTTCCACATTTCCCTACTACGAGAAATATGAAAAAAGGGGAACCATGTGCTAGTGTGGGTTATTTGACTTGTAGTGATGAGGTGGTTGCTGATTTTCCAAGTAGGGGTGCGAAGGTGAAGAATGATCTATATGGTGAGGCTTCCTCGCCACCCCTTGTAGCCAAGTAGAAGAAGGATTCAGAGGAGGGTAGCAGAAAGAAATAGGTTCTGAGGACAGTGGGTCAAATTCTGGAAAAGAAATCTCCTCTCACTATTGCGGGTGACCTCTATGCTAATGATTCCCCAAGTATTAAGTCAGATATGCAGCTGAAAGTTAAGGCTGGGGATGCCGATGTTGTTGTGGAAACCTAGAATGTGAAAGTGGAGAGGCTTAAGAAGAGAAAGGTGGTGGCAGAGGAGATAGTGAGTTCCATCTGCAAACTCAAGACTTTGGTCGTTGTTGAAAAAGGTAAGGATACCCCTACTGGTCAAGAAAGGGTTAGTTCCTTTGAGGATGAAGATGCTTGGGGGAAAGGGTTTTTTAATATTGATAGATAAGATTTGTTTGATGTGTGTGGAACTACTCGTGAGGGTTCCATTGTCTTCCGTAAGCTTTTTAAATGGTTTTTTCATGAACTCAATAAAAATAATGTCAAAGTTAGGGGTGTGGTGAGTAAGGCTGAGGGGTCCTCTATCTAGAATTAGATAGATGAGTTGTTTGACTCCTTAAACACTATGGCAGATACTGTTGTGGAGGAAACTCTCAAAATGAAACAAAAGCTTGAGGGTAGAATCCTCAATCTTGGGGATCAAATGGTGAAAATTTGGGATACTGTGATGAGAGGTGGGGAGGTGCATAAATCTGGTGGTAAAGTTGAATTGACTATTGTGACATCCCATATGGTTAGTGCTAAGAAGCGTAAAGATAGTGCTCATGCTGAAGAGGTCGATGCTGATGGTAAGCCAATGGAGGAGGAGGGTGCTATTGGGAAAGGTGGGGAGAAAGGTATTGTTTTGATTTCTGAGGCAAATACAGATGGACCTAGAGCCAGGACTAGGAACAAAACTAAAGCTTAGGTTGGGGCATCTGGGAAAGAAATTTATGATGTTTTTGAAGAAGCTTAGAAGGCTGGGGCTAGTGATGTGGAGGCGGTAGATATTTTGAAAATCATGTAGTGCTACTAGTGGGGTCCTCCTTTTTGGCTGACTTTTTACTGATGGGTCGCTATTGTTGGGCTATTTTTTGCTTTATTACATTTTCTTATATTTCAACTGCTTTTTGATGTAAAGGGTTCCAGGCCCCTTCAAAACTCGTATTTTACCTCTAATCAAAAACATAATATAATATTATAGAATGAAAACAAAAATATAATAAAAAAATATAATATAAATAATGCAATATAGCTTAATATAAATATAAATATCTAAAAAATATAATTACATGTGTAATATAAATAATATAATAGTATAGTATATATTAATATAATGTTTATTTATGATTATATATTATATTTGAATTTTATATAATATGAATTATTAGATATATTTTAATAATATATTATATTGTAAAAATTATATTTGTATTAAATATGGTAAATATTTGACACATTTATTACTTAATTATATATAAAAGTTAAATTATATTTCTATGTATTATAATCTATTATATTTTATATAATATATTGTTAAATATGAAACATAAGATAATTAATACATAATTTAAATTATTTTATTAAAAAAAAATAAAAGAAAATTCCATTACCTATTTAATTCCCCTCCTCATAATTACACCGAAGGCATCCCATGCTTAGTATTTGCGAGGCATTTTCATTCCGACAGTGTAGATTGGTGGACAAGCAATCGACTGTGATGAAATGCATCCCAACGGCTCATCATTTTTCCCAAATGGAACAGAGCAGTTATTGGAGAAGATGGAAGAAAAATATATGCATAGCGATTATTGAGGAGCAGTTATTGTAGAAAATGAAAAATATCGGCACAACACTTATTGCAAAATATGTAAAAATATTGACATCCTTGATAGCATGAAAGAATTAGATCATCTCTTCCACCAGACTTCAATAGAATGCCCTAATTTCTATTTGAAGAAAAAATCAGCTTCCTTGATAGCATGACACAATTAGATTTTCTTTGCTTTCAAGAAAAATATGCATTTGAAAGAAGAATCTAGGTGGGCTTGTGATAGTAGGGTTTTCTCATTGGCATCATTGACAACTCGACACCATTTGTGCAGAAAGTTCAGGTAAGTCGCTTTCCCTCTTCCAAATTTTACCCCTGCTCTCGTTAAAATCTAAATGTGCTCTCCACATTATTTTAATTTGAGTAAGCATCTTTAAAACCCTATTGAAATCTTATTTTCAGGTTGCACCAAATTGGAGAAGTGAAAGGTCAATACCAACAAAGAAGAGTTTGGAGGAGCGAAAACCAATAGTGGTGGCAAAGCAGTAAAAAATGTAGGCTTCCTCCATTTCAATTTGTGAGCAGTTTTTTCTTCTCTTATTCCTCATTTGTTTGAGGCTACTTGCTTGAGTGTGACAAGTTTTCCCACAACACCAACCCCTTCATCTGGCTCCCTTGTAT
Organism: Sequoia sempervirens; assembly: GCA_007258455.2. Classification (NCBI taxonomy): domain Eukaryota; kingdom Viridiplantae; phylum Streptophyta; class Pinopsida; order Cupressales; family Cupressaceae; genus Sequoia; species Sequoia sempervirens. Next base: position 33,897,517 of record VDFB02137365.1, read on the forward strand.
CCTCTATTCATATGCCTTCAGTAAGCTCTACCATGAGCCCCCAATTACCCCCAATAATATTGGAGGTGCAACACCACCCATGATGGCCCCTACTCCTACTGGCAGTGAAACCTCTGCAATTTCTCAAGTATTGTTCATTTAATTTAGTTGACTATATGTTGGTTGTACAAGCTGATTCTGAAGTGTATGTCGGCCACAAGGGCTTTTATTTGACCTTCATGCCCATGCTGGCTATTTTGATGACACACTAAACATTATTACTAAGATGCCAATGAAACCTTTGGTGCCTGTGGATCATATGTGAATATAGGTTGACTATTCCAACAACACTGTTTTTTTAGTTGCAACTTTTCATTTTAAGCTACTTTGCAATTCGGGTTATTTCTTCGAATGTAGGATCTACTTACTATTCTCTGAAAAATTAACAATACCATGTCAATAATTAGATTTTTGTGTTAAAACTGATCTTTTCTTTGAATTATTAAGGAGTATAGACAATAATCATAATTTAGTCTTGTAGTTTATAGAAACAAAAAATTTCTGGTTTTTAGTTATAAAAATTGAAAATGACAGTGGTCAATTATTCATATAACAAACATTTGATTTGTCAACTCATTTAATGGTCATTTTTTTGGGGGGGGGGATTTTACTTTTCACTTCATAGAGTATTTTTTTTGGGTTTATAGAGTGCAATACTATTTACTTATGTTGTGATTTAGTGGATTGCACTTCTATTTGCATTCATTTAATATGTAAGATCTTATTTTCCACGATTAAATGATATAGTTGTATCAAAATAATAATTACAATGCTGAGATGAGATGAGAGATATTTGATTTGGTGGAATTGCATATATTTTATCTTTGTGTATTCTTAATTGAAGCTGATGGGTTGAGTAGAGGCCCATACTGCATTGATGGGGATGCATATATACTTATTTAATGCGTTTTATGAATTTTTTGATTCAAACTAAAGATGAATTTTAGTGTGTTTTGGCTTAAGTGTCAACTAGAAAGGATTTGTAATGATGAAATTAACAGGTCCACTTCCCTGATTGTAAAATTTTTGCATAAACAAAATGGGATTTTCTATTTTCCTTCAATTGCGGATTCATATTTATGTGTCTTGTACCAGGCTATAGTCGTGTAACAAAAATTGTTATTAGGAATAAATTGGAAAACCAAAAGATAAATTTTCTCAATTTTTTTTTATTTAACCTAAAAAGATTTGGGTTAGGGTTTTTTGAAAAAAAGAAAAATTATGCAATTGGTGAAAACTGGGAATAGGGTTTCCATAAACAAAATCCAAAAAAAGGGTCAACCTCTGTCAAAGTCGGTCAAACTTGTGATTTATAATGATCTGGACAATTTTTTGGTGATTTAGTGGTAGAAAATTGGGAATATTTTGGCCCCCATAGTTTATTTGAAAAATCACAATTTTTCTCTGGAAATAATTTGCACACTCATGATTTATCATTATTATATGGATTTTATGATGATTAATAAAACTATGTTGTAGCCTATGATTTCAAGGAGTTAGTTATTGCAATTTCTTACTTTACTATTGAAATTCCAATTATTTGTGGGCCAGTTAGTCCCTAGGCTTTTGCTAGCATCATCATGGCATTTCATAAGTTGAAAATGGGGATATTATGGAAATTATGTTTAGTAAGATAAGAAAATCATGATTAATTTTGAAATTTTGGTAGCACTAGTTCTAATCCTATAAGCCCTTGATCTTTGGTGCTTCTGAAAATGTTTGGTATAATTTTTGAGTACTGGAGGAATGTTCTCTTATTTAGTTTTTCTTGTTTATTATGTTTGTAGAATCTGGATACCAAAGTGAAGATAGCTCAAAAAATGGTGAAGAGGTAAATGCCACATAAAGTGTGTGCTATGCTTTTCCATCATCTTAGAGAAGCACTTTTATGCCTTTCTAATAGTAGTTTTTCTACTGTTGCTCTCTTTTTAATATTCTTATATTATTTGCAATTTGTATGGTTGCTTGTATCTACAACTGTGAACTGTCGTTGCTGCCTGATTGTTTTTATTTGAAGAAGGATTCCTTTATCATCTCATTACAAAAATTACATAGAATCATTAAAGAATTGCCTTAATCATAAGGAGAACTTAAATCAAAATAAATAAATTTATTACTAAAGTAAATAAATTTTTCCATTAATCATCCATTTTTAATACTATCTTGAATCTTTCAAGGGACTCTAATGTGAGTTTATTACTAAAGTATTCATTCCGATCTTCAGTTTATAGATACTACAATACATTTTTCTGCATGCTCCCTCTTTCTTACCATCATGATTGGAATAGAGTTTAGTTTCTATCACAATTCCCTCATTAATCTACCAATAAGGGTCATTTCCTTAAGTAGGCAGAGTCTAATTTCCATTTCAACTATGGAAACCATCCAAGTTTAAAACAATTTGTTGACTTGTAAATGCACATAAAATTACCAAAATATGCCTATGCAGGGGGAAATACAACCAGAAAGATAGAATTTTTTTTCCATTATTACAATATGAATCCATGATTGACATTATAGATGACACCAAAAATAAGTGTTGCCAAAATAACTCATTGAAATCATCATAGTTTTTCCATGCTGAATGTGACGCTTTCCCATTATCATTTCTTCGAGGCTCTTGTGTAAAAGAAAGTGAAACTATAAATAGACAATGAGTTTCCTTTACATCCATTTGTAATGATTCATAGATCTGTTTATGATTCCATTCTTGCTTTAGGTTATTAGCAGTTTAGAATTTAACACCACTAGCTATCTCTTGCTTTAAAATTTCCCATATTAATTAATCAATCAAAATAAATAACAACATTCTCATTCCTTTACATGTAACTCATGAGATGGAAAGAAAAAATAGGGAAATTTTGGAGAAAGGAAAAATAGAAGGAAAAAAATAGAGTTAAGACTCCATAGACAATGTCTAGAAGCTATTAATGATTGTTCATTAAGTGGAATTGTACACATAGATCATAAGCACAAAATTAAACTCATATTAGCAAAAAAGAGGAATCAAGATTAGTTTGGAAATCCAATTCAGAGAAGATAAATAAGTATATTAGTAAGTATGTGTTGTAGTATGTGCAATGCTAAAATATGATGTTCTTATACCTACTTTTTGTTTACTGTGAATAGATTGAAGCAGTAGCTCTAAGGAGATTGGTTTTGGTTTCTCTCACTTTTAAGCCATTTCCACTTTCAACTTAGTCCTTTCTCTTTCAATGACTACATTCTTGATTGCTTACACATATCTTTGTACTTCAAGTATCCATTCTCTTCCTTGCTTACCACATTTGATTTCTAGCCCCTCCAAATCAAATAACTTTCAAGATCAACCCTTTCATCACACACTTTATAAACACAAGCATATTTCATTTTGCAAAGAGATCTTCTTTGACAACTGCTCAATTGACATTCAACAAGTCTTTCAGGATCTTCTACTCAAGCTATTGTTCCTCATACTTCTAGCCTCCTTCCAAGCTTACTGCTACATCCACTCTCATGCTATGGTAAGTTTCCAATTCTATTACAAAAGATATATAGTGTATGCACATAGAAAACATAATTGAATTTTCCTATAAATTTTAAATGGCTGATTGCTGTCATATTTTCCATGAAAATTTGGAGATGATACCTTGAGGATTTATCCACTTTAGACCATTGGTCATGTGGTTTTGGCCTTGAAGAGCTTGATGGGAACTTCTAGCAGCTGTCCTATTCTATTATAAATTGATATCTATGCTCCAACAAACTTATAGCTGGAACCTTCATCACTCCTTTTGAGGTATTTTGTTGTTATATTCAGTTGGCTAGTTGTTCTTGTTATATGTAATCATGTTTGAATGATCAATGACTCATAAGAATATATTTTTGTTCTATAAACATAGTTGCATTTTACTATATAAATCTAGGCTTTACAAATTTTAAAGAACGTAGAAACACAATTGCATTTTCCTATCAAAATATAACTTTCCCTTGCATATACATCTCCTCAAGTCACTTTGTCACTCATCTTCATTGCTTACAAATGTATTCCACTCAAATTTACTAATATTGATTTTACAAGAATGAGAATATTTGTACACAATTTTACAAACCAGGAAAAACTCCCTCCACTACAGCTTGGCTGATGAACTTTGATGTACTTGTTTATTAATACAATGTATTACAAATTTAAGCCAAGATTACTTCACAATCTTGTACCTTTGTTTTAGATGTGTCAATTAATCTTGAAATTGGACATGTTACAAATCTCTTGTCCTAGCCCATCACATTGTTTTTTATTACATAATCTTGATCATTACTGCCTTGGCTGCTCTCTTCAAACCATTTTTTATCTTTTGAGGGACAGTCTCCTTCCTAGAGAATGTGTAGCTCCTCAAGAACTTATGTTTGCATGCATTGCTGTGACTTTTGTGATCTTCTTTGGGCAGTTGTCCTCTTTGTCCATACTTAACACCCTAACAAACTTTTCTTTTGAATATGGCCATTTAGAGAAGCTCATGAAGTTTAACCTTACTGGAACTTGTGCAAACTGGTAGCCTGCAACATACCTTGAATTCATCATGCTTACTCAAATATATGCACAACCCACAATATTTTTTGACTTGGGTCTCTCAAATTTATCATATAAATCCTTTGAGATGACTATATCTCTGCTTTTTTAACACACATTTTGTGCACAATGTTCATGTAAATCGCTTGCCATGATTTTAGTGAAATTTATTATGGGAATATGTACATATACATAATATATAATACCATTGTAAAATAATAATGAACTCATTTGGAAAATTTAAATTTTTGGTTTTTTCTCTTTTCCTTGTTCTTAATGCTATTTTTGTGATAGTTTTTTTATGATATTATTTACTATTTAATGCATAGCAGCTGCAACTGAAGTTGTAAATGCAATGGTTGCCAGAGCTATTTTCAAAGTGGCTCACAACTTTCCGCATCCATGGCTAACACACGAATCTCAAAAGGCACACTAAAGAAGTTTATGGAGAGATTATTTGCACACCTGATGCTGACAATTGTATTATTTCAGTTACCATTTATTATTGTTTTATGAGAATCTATACACTATGAATTAATTTATATTGCACTTTAATAACACTAATTTAATCTAAGTTATTTTTATTTCTATTTTAATTGCACTCATAATTTAATCTAAATTACTTTTTATTGTTATTTTAATAGCACTCAAATCATTAAATTACTGTTTATTATCATTTTAATATCACTCATATAATCATTTTAATATCACTCATATAATCTCAGTTACTTTATATTGTTGTTTTAATAACATCCATATCATCTAAATTTATGTTTCCTACTACTTGATAGGACTCATAATCTAAATTACTGTTTATGGTTGTTTTAATATGATTATATTATCTAAATTACTATTTAATGTCTACCATCTATAGCTTAAGCTATAAATGCAATGGTCGTTAAAGCAATTTTCACAGAGTGAACAATATAGATCTCAACATCTTCATATGTTAAACTTAAAACATTCTCAGTTTATTTCCAATATACTGCTGCTTGTACTTTCAAGGGATCATCTTCATATGTTAATACATTCTTCTTTACAAAGCTTATTGAATTCTACACTAAATATTTCCTCACAAATTTTTACTTGTTCTCAACTCATAGGACTTCAACTTTACAACTGCAAATGAGTTTCCCCTCTTTCTAATTATCAAAATTAACACAAAGTTCACTATATTGTCTTCGACGTACCCATTGCACCCCAAAGGTGTGATTGCTAGTAACATAAAAAATTAATACCTCCCTCCCATCTAGTAAAAAAGAGGCTATTTTATTTACTGGAGGCACAAATAAATGAAAATAAATGAATAGAGTTTACACGAAAAATATTACAATTCTCGAGGAAAAAAAGTGACAGGAAAAAGTGGAGGAACATAAATAACAATGACAATAGAAAAACAATAACAAAAAATGGGACAAGAGAATAGATGGACGAAATAATCTCTATCGTCTTGCATCACTGCAGATGCTTTCACCACTATAGATGCTAGCCTAAATAAAACCAAATCAATCAAAAACGTGCGCTTCAAAGTGGAAATTAAAAAAATATCTTCCCAACACCGTATTAATATCGTTGTATTTTTTTGACTCCATATGCGAAAAGAAATCAATGGTTCTCAATGCTTGAACCACATTGTAGGGTGTAACTGCGTTTGAGAACCGTCCATAGGCAAAATGAGCTCCACAAGCTCAAATAAGGAAACACCTTCGACGTAATTAACATTTTATTATTATTTCATAAAAACTTTTATTTTTTAAATAATAAATAATATAAATTTATTTAAATGTTTATTAATTTAATATTATTTATTAGTTTTTCAAAATATATATATATATATATTTGTTTAATTTTTATCAATATTTTAAATATAATTTTTTTTCTTATTATTTTAATAATATTAATTTTTTAAATGTATATTATTCAAATATTTTAATCAATATTTAATCAATTAATTTCAAATCCTTGGAGGTTTGTTTTCTAAGCTTTAATTCAATTCAAAGGTTTTTTTTTTCAAATTTAACTTCTAGGGTGTTTTTTTGTATCTAAAGCTGTAAAAAAAATTCTTTAGTAGTAAGTTTTTTTTGTGAACTTAAATTTATTTACAATGTCAACTTTAATTTTTGAAATTAAGTTAACTTCTTTTAACTATCATTCTTGGAAAACTCACATTTCTTTTAATTTTAGTATTAAACATCTTTTGGATGTTGCTACGAATCCTAAATTGAAACCTGATATGTCAGCATCAAAGATGATCAAGAAAAATGGAGGCTCAAGAATGAGGAAGCCCTTAGCCTCATAAGTATTTCTATGTCACCTGAATTATATGTTCACATTGGGACATGCACAAAAGCTTATGAAGCGTGGGAAAAACTCAAGGTTATTTATGATAGCTCAAATGGATCTAGAAAAAATCAATTTCAAGATCAACTTAAGATTTAAGGTATTCTAATTTTGATGTAGGAGCATCTGGGTAGACTAGTAATCGACATCAATGAAAAGTAAGCTTCAGGTTTGACTTTTAGTTTTGGTGTGTTTTGGGTTTCATTTGGCATCTCTCAAGGGAAAGCTCTTTTTGTGTTTAGATTTGCATAAAATCAGTTTTTGTCAAATTGTCATTATAAGGCTCTGTAAGTAGTTTTCAAAAATTATTTCTAGAGAACTCGTAAGGATTGGAGTAAAATAATTTGGTAGGGGTATTCATGGAGGTGGCATGTGAAATGTGCAAAAAGAATCAAATTCATACCTTTTCCAGTTTGAGAGATTTTAATATCAGAAGTTTGTTAAATAATGTTGGCAATTTTCAAAAAGTTTAAAATTTTAAAAGCTCTAAAGGTTTGAGCAAAATCCTTTTGTAGGGGTCCATGGGATAACATTCCAAGCTTGCACACCAATTTTTGCGTGAATAAGATAAATTTCATTTTTTTCGCCTATTGACACTCATTCCGCACTTTCAAACATCAGTTTGATTAATTTTATTTTGAAAAGGTATTATGGAGGCCATGGAAATCAAATATCAATTTTTATTTCATATTTAATTGTTTATCTATTGCATAAATAATGTGGGGGGCATTTGGAGCATAAAAGAGGCAGAAAATCAAGATTTTAGATATTTTAAAATGCTTAGAATAGAGAAAAATGCCTCTAGGAGTAAAAAAGCACCTGTAGGAGTTAATGGAGGCTTAAAATGTCTCATTTAATGCTGCATAAACTTAGAATATGGATAGCTATTCTTGGGAGAGAGTTGGGAGCCCATTCTTGGGCCAAAATTGATGATTTTAATGTATATTTCTGGGGGTTTTTGAAGAAAAACATGGGAAGAAGTTTGTGAGGAATGGGAAGGAGAAGATATACCTCTGTAGAGGTATCTTTGGGAGTTTCGTGTTGCAGGGTTGAGCAACACCAATGAAGAGAAGATAAGACAACAGTTTGTGAGAGGTGAAGAAAAGGATAAGAGCCATATGAAGGTTTGAACAACAACAAAGAGAGCTTGGGTCAGTGAGAAGAAGATACAACAAGAGCCATGGTTCTTTAATCTTGTGTGCAGATTTTTGTATGCTCTATGGTGGCATTTCATTTTTCCATTTGATGTAATTGTCATGAGTTGATTTGATGCAAAAAAAAATTCAGAATTTGTTTGCATTTGTTTTTGTATTGTGGGTGTTCTTTGTTGCAACAAAGTCTACATTGCATTGTGGGTTTTAGTGAGCAGTTGGTTGTTTGCATATGTGGTATTAGAGGGAGAGGTTCTAAGTGCATAGGCAGAGCACTGAACGTGAGGCAGTCTATGCCTAGACTTGTAGGTGGAGAATGGTGTTAGAGGGTTAGAGTGTGTAGATAGATTGCCAAGCGTGAGGCATAGTTTATACCTGAGAAGATGGGATGGCTCATGAGGAGCCCTGTACAAATTTTTTCTAGGAACAATATTGGGAAGAAGTGAAAAATATGAAGCATCATGAAGAGTTTGAAAAGCTCTAGGCTGAAGTGAATATATTAGAAAAGAAGTTTAAAGAGGAAATGAGAATGTGGGAAGAGATATATGAGAAGAAGAATGTTCTCTTAGAAGAGGACAACGAAAAGAGGTGCAAAAAGAAAGAGTGTTGCAGCCCTTTGGTAGGTGTTGAATGTAAGAAAAAATATGTGGGGGTAGCCCACACAAGTGAAGAAGATGATAAGGTACAAGTTGCAGCTCGATAACATGTGAATGAAGTGCATTGTGTGAAGTGGATGAAGAGGGTTTAAAATTAGGAATTGTGAACATGGATGGTCCTAAATTTGACAAGTGGGTTGGTGAGGAAGACGATGATATTTTGTTGAAAGAAGAAATGAGGATGATAGATAGGTTATTTGAGATGAAAATTTTGGATGAAGTTATCTTTAGTGCAAACAATCAAGAAGGAGATGCAAGGATCACCTATTGGTGTAATGGTGAGATGGTTTCCTGTTTACGGTACAACCAAGGTTCAAATCCCCACCTAGCCTACTTAGCGGAATTATTGCTACTAGTCCCACATTGTGCTCAGAGGAATTATGGTGGCTGATCTTGGAGGACATATAGGTGATCTTGGTGGACGTGGTGACTAAGTGTGCTTGTTCCTATAGGTGTGTGTTGCTCATGGATCCAAATTCCTGGTGGTGTGTGCTTCTCTTGGAATGCTGTCGAACCCACACAGGTCTTTCATGCCTAGTAGTGTGTGCTGCTCGTGGACTACTGTCAGACCCACATGGGTCTTTTATGCCTGGTGATTTGTATCGAACCCTCATGAGTCTTTCATGCCTGGAGGTTCTGTGCGGTTGGTTTTGGAGTGATAAGGTTAAGACGACTCAAGGTGTAAGGGTGTTGCGCACTGTATATATCTGAGGATGATGCCCCTCAACAATGTGGTCTCACTAGTTCATAGCTCTAGTCAAAAGCATTCAAGGTGCTGCCCCTTAGCAGTAATTCACTAATAAAAAAATAAAAAAAAGGAGATGCAACAAACAATGGTCCTTTGGAGGACATGACTACATGGGAGAAATTTGATCACTATGAAGATGCATACATGAAAGGTTTTGAGGATGAAGAAAATGATGTTGAGGTAGAAAAAAAGATGATTTTTGGTTTTAAATTTAAAAATGTTGATTTTTTACCCTCTAAAGAGGAGATTGTAGTAGTAGAAGATAAAGTTGTAGTTGAAAATGGGTATGCGAATGTTGCATATTTGTGTATAGAGGTTGTAGATGATGGTGCATAAGGAGCTTGATGGAGGTGGTCAGTTTGTGGTGGGTTGGATCCCACAAAGAAAGATAGAAAGGAAGAAGAGATATGGCGAAGAATGATGGTCTATGGTGGATGTGAGTCCACGAGAAGAAGGATGAATAGAGTGCACACTTGGTGGAGGAGGACGACAAGAATCTCAGCTAAGTGTCAGAAGAGGAAAAGGAAGAAATTTCTTTTGTCTAAATCAGTGATGGAGTTCGTTGCAGGTTGTCCAAAACCTAAAAGAGTAGTTCTACTACTCCACTCCATTTTTGTGAGTTCTACTCATAAATTTTTTCCTACCTAGTGTGTTTGATGTAGGAGCATCTGGGTAGACTAGAAATTGACATCAACAAAAAAAAGCTTCAAGTTTGACTTTCAGTTTTGGGGTTCATTTGGCATCTCTCAGGGGAAAGCTCTTTTTGTGTTCAAATTTGCATAAAATTAGTTTTTGTCAAATCATCATTTTAAGGCTTTGTAAGGAGATATCGAAAATTATTTCTGGAAAACTTGTAAGGATTGGAGTAAAATAATTTGATAGGGGTATTCATGGAGGTGGCATGTGAAATGTGCAAAAAGAATCAAATTCATACCTTTTTCAGTTTGGGAGATTTTAATATCGGAAGTTTGTTGAATAATGTTGACAATTTTCAAAAAGTTTAAAATTTTAAAATCCGTGAAGGTTTGAGCAAAATCCTTTTGCAGGGGTCCATGGGATACCATTCCAAGCTTGCACGTTATTTTTATGTGAATCAAATAACATTTATTTTTTCACCTATCGGCACTCATTCCACACTTTCAAGCATCAATTTGATGAACTTTATTTTGAAAAGGTATTATGGAGGCCATGGAAGTCAAATATAAGTTTTTGTTTCATATTTAATTGTTTATCCATTGCATAAATAATGTGGGTGGCATTTGAAGCATAAAAGAGGTAGAAAATAGAAAAATGCCTCTGGAAGTAAAATAAAGCACTTGTAGGAGTTAATGGAGGCTTAAAATGCCTCATTTAATGTTGCATAAACTTAGAATATGGATAGCTATTCTTGGGGGAGAGTTGGGAGCCCATTCTTGGGCCAAAATTGATGATTTTAATGTATATTTTTGGGGGTTTTTGAAGAAAAACATGGGAAGAAGTTTGTGAGGAGTGGGAAGGAGAAGATATACCTCTATAGAGGTATCTTTGGGAGTTTCGTGTTGCAGGGTTGAGCAGCACCACTGAAGAGAAGATAAGGCACCAGTGTGTGAGAGGTGAAGAAAAGGATAAGAGTTGTATGAAGGTTTGAACAACAACAAAGAGAGCTAGAGGCAACGAGAAGAAGCTACATGAAGAGCCATGGTTCATTAATCTTGTGTGCATATTTGTGTATGCTCTATGGTGGCATTTAATTTTTCCCTTTGATGTAATTGTCATGGTTTTATTTGATACAATAAAAATTTAGAATTTGTTTGAATTTGTTTTGTCTTGTGGGTGTTCTTTGTTGCAACAGAGTCTACATTGCATTGTGGGTTTTTGTGAGTAGCTCATTGTTTGCATAAGATTTTAAATCTATGAATATTTTTATTAAAATTTGATGCTTTTAATAGTCAATTGCAAGGTTTAGGAGTAAAATTAGAAGATCTTAGATTGATTCATCTTATTCTTAAGAAATGTCTTCTTGGGTAATTTCAACAATTTATTACTAATATTCATGCTCAAATAGCTATTCCTTCTTTAGCTAGTCAACTTATGATATTTTTTGCAATTTATTAAGAAAAGAAGAAGCTAAGTTAATTATTTTGGAAATCTTAAGTCCAATGAACATTCTTTTTTGTCTAAAAAATTTTAAGCAAAAATTTAAGCCTCATTCTAAAAAACTTTATAATAATAAACTTCATTATAATAATGACAATGATCCTAGAAAATTTAACTCTTCTAAGAAACCTCATTGCACTTATTGTAAGAAAGATGGTCATTGGAAAAATACTTGTTTTAGAAAGTAAAATGAGAAAAAACTTATGAAGCAAAATAATCAACAACAAAATAAACCTAATAATCATAAGTTTCATAATAATGCAAATCAATCTAGATGTGCTTTTACTTGTAGTTTTAATGTTTCTCAACCTCTTGAATGAGTTATTGATTCAAGTGCATCTCAACATGTCACTTCACATAAAGAAGTCTTTGAGTCTATGCAACTTGATATGTCTAATGTTCCTCTTCAACTTTCTAATAATCATAGCTCTAAAGTAGAAGCAATTGGAGATGTGAATGTTCCTAATGGTAAATTGCATGATGTTTTGTATGCTCCTAAATTAAAGACTAATTTAGTTTTAGTTGCTAAGCTTTTTCAAGATTATAAAATATAATTTTATAAAGATACGTGTTATGTGATTGATCTAAAACAAAATAAGGTCATTGCTAATGCTAAATTAGACAATGATAGTTTGTTCAAATTTTATGAGTTTTCTCAATATGGATGCTCTTTAACATCTACCATTGATTTCAATATTTGGCATGAAATACTTGGTTATATAAATGCTAATAATATTGCCTCGATGCAAAAACTTGATATGGTAGAAGGATTTCCTGGTGTTGTTCCATCTAAAATTGTATGCACAAGATGCATGGGTGGTAAGATGCATAGGGAGCTTTTTCCACAAGGTCAATCATGGAGGGAAAATCATAAGTTGCACCTAATCCATAGTGACCTTTTGGGACCCATGGAGAATAAATCCATCTAAGGATCAAGGTATGCACTTAATTTTTTCGATGATTATTTGAGAATAACTTGGATCTATTTTCTTCATACTAAAGATCAATTTATTGATTTTTTTTTAGTTTCATAAATTTGTTGAAAGACAATCTGGGTTTAAAATCAAAATTCTTAGAATTGGTAATGGTAAAGAATATGTGAATAATGCTTTCAATAGCTATTTTAAATCATTTGGTATTAAAATCATGAGCTAACCATTCCCTATACACCTCAACAAAATGGTGTAGCAGAAAGAAGGCATAGAACTATTGTTGAAATGGCTAGATGTATGTTGCATGCTAAGAATATGTCTTATAAATTTTGGGTTGAAGCTATGTTCTGTGCCAATTATATTATTAATAGGACTCTTACAAAAACTTTAAAGAATACAACTCTTGAAGAAGCTTGGTCCGGTAGGAAGCCCAATCTTAAACATTTAAGATTTTTGGCTCAATTTCTTATGTTCACAAACCTTAAAAAAAGGAAAAAATTAGATCCTAAATCTTCTTATCATATTTTTGTTGGTTATGATGAAGATTCTAAAGCTTATAGAGTTTATAATCCTCTAACTAACAAATTTAAAGTTTCTAGAGATGAATGAATTATTAAAAATGGTATTCATGATTGTTCTAAAGTGCATAACATTGAATCTTCTCAAAATAAAGTTGTTGTTGATGATAATCCAAATGATAAATATTTTCTAAATGCTCCTAATACATCTCTTACTCATAGTGATAGTGAAGATGAACATGTTGTTTCTTCTCCTCATGATTCCTCTTCAAGTGATGATACTCCTACTTCTAGAAAAGAAAGCCTAAATGGTTTAAAAAAAATTATGCAAGAAAGTAAGGATATTTTAGCTAGAATGAATCAATATAAGACTAGAAAGGAAAAATGTTGTAAGTATGATTTGATGTCTAAATTATACATAAAAATTAGGGATTTTTTAGTGGCGAATCTTCGCCAATTGGAAAAAATTACATATTGTCCAAGTCAAAATTGGTGAATAAATCGCAACCAACAGGGTGGCCAAATAGCTTGAATTTTATGAATTATTGGTCCAATGCATTTCCATTCACCATTGATTTATTTTATGAGGCATATTTAAGTAATAAATTATCCATAACAAACTATGCATTTCAAATAGACCGATTAATATTTTTGCCTCGAATCTTAGAAGAATGTATTAAATCACTTACATATTTTCCAATACTATTAAAACAACATTGTGTATTAGGACAAGTTTTGTCAACGCCATTAAATGTTCACTACACATGAGGACCCATTTGGCCAATTAAAATTTACAAATAGTTGCTTATAATGACCCATTTAACAATAACATTAAAAAATAATTACATTTGACACATTTCACCAATTTCCATGACACCTCCATGCTAATCGTAGGGCCATAATCACCTTGAAAATTACATCATATGTGTTCCATCGAGGTTTGATTTACCCAACACTTAAATTTTTTGTTGTATAATCATGTAGGATTTTCCAAATTTTTAATATACCATTAAAAAATCTCATGGAATTTTCCAAATATGGATTGATATGAATACAATTGAAACTCTGATTGATTCTTACACATTTTGTTCAATTCTAAACTTGTAAGCTCTCAATTTAGAAGTTGGACTTGGAACCTTGAAGTTGATCATAGGCAAGTTACAAACTTACAACATAGGAATTATTGCATTAATGAATAGCAAGTCAATGAAAACCTAAACTTAAAGGTGAGTGATCATTACTTCATAGTGTTATAAGATTTCTTTATTTATTTTCCATTCTTTCTTCAATATTAAAGATAATATTGAGTAGGGAATGGGATTTATATTCTGTCATTAAACAAGAAGACATTGTTTTCCAACTTTTATTCAAAGTGAGAGATCAAGATGTCGAGCAACAAGTGCAACAAGGTTAAGACTCCTTGAGGTGGGGAAGGGACTAGGAGGCCATCAAAATGCCCAAAATGTAGAGTTACTGTACAATCTTAATTTGGAATTGGAAATTTTTCTAATTCATTAGATCAAGATGGATCTACATCATCAACTCTTCCACCAAATATTAATGAAGAAGGCATTCACAATACCTCACCGCCACTAGAAGGTGGGATTGTTAATGAGTCAAATGAGTCAAATGAGGATGGAAATACCACAAAAGATGTTCCAAGGGATACCTTGGTTAGAAAAAATGAGATAATTGACTTGGATGAAAATTTTGGCATCGTAGATGATGTTGGTAGTAATAAAAGAAAAGGCAAATAAAAAATGGGGTGTGAGTAGGAAATGACAAGGAATTTTCAGATTGATTGGGTATCAAAGTACCCATTCATTGAACCAGTGGAGAAACCAAACAAAGATGAACCTCCAACAGAATGCAAGCATGTAAGATTTGTAGTTGGAAATGTAAAAGAGACAAGAAGTTGCAGCTAAAGCTTGAGACTATAGAAAAAAATATCAATAAAGTTTATGAAAAACAAATCATAGATTGAAAGGAAAAAATAGTAGTACGATGGAAATTAAAGGTAGAATGTCTTTATGTAAAGTATGTCACAGAATATGATGAGCATAAGCAAAGAATGTCAAAGCTTGTTGTATGTGGAGGTATAATTGAGGCTCAATTTGGAAAAATAATGGAAGGAGCACAACTAGCAAAAACTATTCAGATGAGTGTTGTTTTTCATATTTTTTTTAGAGGGCATCCTATGATAGACTACCCAGAATATTTTAATTTATTATCTTTTTTGGGTGTTCCTAACTTTCTTAACGCACATTGGTCAGTAAATGTTGGATGGGAATGGACAAGTTATCTTGCTGCAGTGGAAAAGCAAGATTTAAAGGAGAAAGTAAAAGATTCAAACTTCATTGCATTATCTTTAGATGATGTTACTACGATAGATAATACTTCTCGGGTCTATATGCATGTGTATATTGTAAAACATATCCACCATGATCATCTTCTTTGTGTTCATAAAATGAAGGACAATTCAACATCACAAAATCTATTGAACTAGTTAAGAAATATTTGAATGAAATTGGAGGTATGGATGACTTGAAAATTTTCAAAAAGTTGGTGTTTGTAGGAGTTGATGGAGCTACAGTAATGCAAGGTCACATGACCAGTGTTTGCACAAAGTTACAAACTACTTGTCTACTATATATACTTGGCATTCACTACATGGCCCACATAATGAATTTAGCATTTAGAATTGTAGGCGAGTATCCTACAATATAAAAAGTTAAAAATCTGGTCTGCGAGCTCTACACACACTTTTTCCGAAGTCCCAAACATTTTGTAGAATATCAAAATTTTGCTGAAGGAATATCATGAGGAAACAAGCTTCTTAAGGATGTTGATACCAGATGGATCTCCTTGCATGGACCAACGCAACAAGTTATTTCAGAATATAGATCCTTGATTGGAATAATGTATGAGCATCACAACATAGTAGACAAAGCTCCTGACCTCTTAAATAGGTGAAGCAATATAGAAAAACTCTTGACTTTAGCTAGTCTTCTCCCCATGTTGGATGAAATGAACAATCTTGTGAAGAAATCCCAAGATAGAACTATGTATATCTATGAATATACCAAACTATGTAGAATGACATGCATGGCCCTCGATAATCTATATCTAGATCTAGTTTCTCAAAGCCCAAATTTGTAAGTTGGCAAAATTTTTTAGATTTGAATCACCCCAAAAATTATTTAATGTTTAATGCAAGCGGGAAGTTATGTGTCTTTATACATGGATTTGAGATACCAATGCACCATTGTACGATGATCAAGAACTCTATTAGAGAAGTGCCTATTACAAAGAAAGCTTTTAACGACATTGTTAAATTTGTTAGTGATAATTTGAAGGAAATTGCAAAATCTCTTTCCACAAAGATTTATTAATGATTCCTTGAGATGAAATACTTGAAGCATGTATCCTCAATTTTGGACTTGAGGCTCAGGAAATTGAGATAGCCCAAACTATTTTCATCAAAACGTAAATACCTTGACTGAACACTTTTCAAAAAGTTTAGAATACAATGAACAAACAATAGAAGGAATTATAAATGAAAATAAGCTTAGAGAATAATGTAAGCATTTTGCAAGAAGTATGATGGACTGGTTTGATTCCATGGAGAATCCCATGGGAGTAGGATCAATAACAAAGGCTTGGACAACCTTAGATCAGAGTGAAATATTGCATGATTCAATATCATAATATTTCAAACTTATTGATTTATGTCAAACAATGATATTGGGGTCGGTGGAGGATGAGATATTTTTCAGTTCATCAGTGTTTTCTAAAATCAAAGATAAGAAACAAACTAGACAAGAATTTGGAAAATTTCTTGAGGCTATTTGAACTATGTATAATTTCAAAACTTTTCCTTTTGAAAGGGCACTCACAATCTGGAAGTCCATATGTGAAAGAAGAAGGTTGTGCAACACTTCAAATGCTGGTAGTGGTGGCACTGGTAGTGGGACAAATGACAGTGATACAATGAATGTTGAATTTGAGATGCAGTTAAACAAATGTACATATGGCGAAGAAAATGAAGACAAACTTAGAATCAAGATGACTCTTTTAATTTATCTCAACATCAATTTGAAGACCCTAACTTGATTTGGAAAATGGAAGTGAATTAGCAGTTTTTAGGTATTTATACTGCACTTCATGAATCATATTCCAAACTAAAGTTGATGATATTTTATATTATATTCCATGAAATTGTAAATTATATTGAATATATTAACATATTACTAATAATTTCATATTTTAATTGTATCATACTGATAAGTTTTACATATACTCAGTGATTCATCATTCAACTCAATGCTTAGTGTTTCCTTGCTAGCATGGATTTATACATAAAACATAAAATTTGTATTAAAGTAAAATTTTGATTTTTGATCTGATATGTGATTTTGCATCATTTTTCATAGTTTATGAATTATTTTGATCAGTTCCTTATCTGCAACTAATTTATAAAATGAAATATACTCCTACAACAGACCAACTCATGGCTTCTTATAACCTCACCACCTTACAATGGGAAACCAAGAAAAGAACAACACTTATCACACTAATAAATTCCTATTGCATTGCCATTCACATAATCTTTGGTAAATAACTAAAAGGAATATTAATCCATTCCTTGAACAAAAGCTAACAAGTCAACATCTTTAACATAAACACATGATGTGAAATGACAACTTATAAATAACCCTTGATTATTTTGAGTCAAAAGATAGTGAACACAATACTAGAGAGCGAGATAGGTTGATATTCAAAATTAAAGAAATACACTTAAGTATTTGAGTCATATTTTGTTATTACAAAGAAAAATTACAACATTTCCTATCTGTGCTATCAAATAGCTTACTTTGTGTAAAAAGATCTTACACAGAATGAGATGAAAGATCAAAAAGTAGAATGCTTTGAAATTTTGAATGAGGCTTAGGATCCCATTTTATAACATAAGGGAAGCAACAAGAAAAGAAGTGAAGGACCTCTCCCAAAAATTTTCATTCCATGCCAGGTAAAAATTATACTTTTCATTCCATTCCTTAAACATATCCTCAAAAGTCCAGTCATGAGCTAAGATCTTTTCCGCATTCTTCAAATTTTGATGATACTTGGCATCAAGTAAAGCACTGACCTCTCTACAAAAAGTTTCCATCATTTGTTCTACATCGACCATACTGTCTGAATAGGAATCAAGCTGATTTAAATCAAGTTTGTCATCTTTTCAAATTAGAGGGAGGAGTATGGGGATTACAATATTGAAACTATCCTCCCATTTCTCTATGGTCTCCAACTCCGTATTATCTTCTATCATGTGGGGTACAACCCTTTTGTCAAAATTTATGAAATATTTTATTTTTGCTTGTGTGGCTTCAATTATACTTTCCAAATACCCTCTATGATTCCATGCCATCTTGACTATCTCAAAAGTAAGATAGATACCCAGTGGGGCATTAGATGTGTTTGTAGATCCCTTATACATACCTTCCAAAGATGAAAATATAAGACTCCATTGTTCAAATATACATTTGAGCCACTCTTGACCCCCACTTATTCTGGTAATGGCATTTCTCAAATTCATATATGACACATGGGTATTTTCCAACCTTCTTAAGATTTTAGATAGTCTGTGCTCTAGGAGCACATTGCAATGTGCACACTCTCCTTTTGTTGATTCTATTGAGCATTCTTCAATTTCTCTTCCAAAATTTGAATCTTTTCTTTAAGCTCTTCATTTTCAATCATCACATGAATAGGGGGAAATGTAGAAGAGGAGCCTGCTTCCTACACACTTTCAAGAAGGGATGTTTTTTGAGCTAATAATACTTGTTGCTGGTTGTAAGCTTTCATGAGATCATTATGTTCCTTCAACATTGTATTAAACCTATCTTGTAACCTTCAAATAGTAGCTTCATTAAACTTGGCAACATCTACCACTAATGCAGTAGCTCTAGGGGAAGAGGCGTCATACACCCTCTTTACAATCAAGCTCTCTTTGATACCCTTACCCTTTGATGCTTCAACAATCGTAGGCCTTTTTGTAGTTGGGGAAAGGGCCTAGATTGCAAGGGCTTCCCAATGTAGGTTGAACCTTGATCTTGGCAATACCATATTTGCTTCCTCTTTTGTGGAGAAAACTTATCCTTCTTGTTTCATAATAGTATCAAAGACAATTGTAGAAGCAATATCCCATTCAGGGAGTAGTAGCAATCCACTATCTTCCACCATTCTTCTTCATTCATCAGGTGTAATTTTTTTGGACTTAAAATTCATTTCTACCCTTACCTTTGCAGCTACATCATCATACTTTTCTCTAAAAACATTTGCTTGCACCAATGAACTCATTTAAGGTACTCCTTTGATCTCAAAACAACCTCTTTAAACTCTTAAGATTTTACAAACTCATCATCAGACATGAATTATGAACATGTAAATTCCTTCATAGATCATTGAAGTTATCTCTCCCCATATCCACGTGTCCAACCTAAACCTTTGTTGAAGAAGGATATAAATATTCAGTCTTGGGGGGATGGCATATATTACCGAATTTCATCCATAGTGATATGAAAATCTTCACTTTCATCTAGATTGATGGGATTTTCAACCAACAATGGCGGTCGTTCAACTTTCATCCTCTTCTATGGTTTCTCTCTTGGGGGAGAATCAAAATCCACACTGATTGTTTGAGGGGAACGAGAGGGAGTGACCTATGGTGGGTTTGATTGCACATTTTATCTAATAACATGCCCTTGGGGCTGGGGCCTTCTGATAGAGAGGTCAGGTGAAGGTCTAGGCCACTTTGCTGGTTTCTCTTCTAGGACAGGTGCCTTACCTACAACTCTGTCAAAATTCAACACCACCTCAATCTTGGAAATTGGGTCAACAATATCATAAAATACTCCACAATAACCCTTATCATTCTTTATCCTGGAAGCCTCTGCCTTCCTGAATGCAATCCATTTCACCTTTCTATTTTTTTACCTCAAATTCATCCTTGCAATTTCTTATGAAATCTTCATTTTCATCAACTTGATGGAAAAAATCAGACCTTCTGATCCTTTTCCTAACCTTGTGTATGAAACCTTCAAGGTCAAAATCCCTTACATTTAACTGAAATAACCTATATTCCCCAATAATTTCCTTCAACCTATCTAAGGTGTCTCTAGTTGAAGTGAAATCTAAAAAGGTAGTAGCATAAGGGAAAAAAAAACCCTTTCTTTTGTTTCCTTAAATGAAATCAACCAGTCTCATTCAATTTCCATAAAATTTCCATGAATTCCAACCTAGGTGACACATATCTGGGTAGCACATGGGGGCCTTGAGAGCACCCATATATTCTAATAACAACTGAGTTGTCATGAAGGTAAAAATATCTCCAGTTATACTCTACTCCTAACTCTGGCCTCCTCTTTTTTGGGCCTAAGGAAATCCAAAATTTCCTTGTGCAATCTAACTCCAAGTAGACCCAACCTTGCCATGACTTGTCTTATAAAACAATTCTCAAAAAAGCCATGGTCAGACTCACTACAATGTTTGTCCCAAATATGGGCAGACAATATTGCACTGGGAGATTGTTTCCCTCTTTATCTTTCATGTTTAGTTGTAAAAATATGTTGAAATGATCTTTCCCATTGTACACAAGTATATGGAAAAGGTGAGAATACCACATGAAATTCACCTATGACTCCTTACCACTTTTCCTTCTTTTAATGTCCATCAGCTGATTATGAATAGCCTTAGCTAAAAAGCTGGCATAGTCAAAGTCACTATTGACAAAAGGATGTATATCAAGCACCATATACATAAGAGGTATCTCCATTTTTGAGTGAGTATCTTCTCCCAACACCTGGCATAATGCCCAATATATTCTTATGAAATAGTCTTTAAAATACTTGAGATCAAAAGGATCATGTTCATTATCAAGGGTTCTTAATGAATTTCCAAAGAAGCTTTTATGTCTAAACCTAGGGAGTTATTTCACTCTAAAGATACTTCTATCTTGCTTGTATTTTCTTCTGAAAGAAGCAAGGTCTATAACCTTATCTATAGCCACATTGAGTCTAAAAACCTCAAAAATATACTCCCTAGTTATATCCATTAGGACACTTCCATCCAATGCCCTAATTACTTTGATATTTTCATCATACCTAGAAGTAAGGCATTTGATGAGTTCCACATTTATAAATACATTAGAAACAACCAAATTTCCCAAATCATAGGTCCATGCATTAGAGATAGGGGAATGATAGTTTATTTTTCCATACAATTGTAGGAACAATTCCCATCTAGTGACTATGTCATCTTGGTACTTCAACTTAACATCTCTGCAATTTTTGGCTATATCTACTATCCCCTCTACTACATTAGGGCCAAGGTTACATTGACGCTGAGGCTTTTTGAGGAACCTGACAATTGGGCCAAAATATCCTCCTCAAATGGTCTTTAGATGTAGACCCAAAGGGTTGGGTTTTTTACCGAATCATAAATTCCAAAATGATTTAAAACTGATTTCTACAATATTTTACAATAGATTTTGTAGACCTAATTATGAGCTTCATGACTAACAATGGTAAATTTTTTCAAGAAGGGTGTACCTATTTTTTAATTGTTCAGAGCTTCATCTCAAGTTGACATGGAACGAACACACCTCTGTTGTTTTTGCTACTATGATGGACCAAAAAAATGAACTAAAATTTTATGAAGACAATTATGAGCCTTCATCCATCACATCTGACATTACTTCTTGTTCCTGCGAGTGTAGTTCATTCATCTACCCATTTATTGATTTTGAATGTGGGTCATCCATTTGGAAAGGGGCATACAAATATCTAATTTCAATGATGAGTAAAGCCTTTATTTTCTTGAAAAGGACACAATCATCCCCTCTATCCAACATAATTCTCCCACGTCTCACGTGAGAATATCGTCACATAGTGTCCTATGATTCCAAAAAAGAAAAGGACATGCCGCTATGGGCCTGTGGACTTGCGAAATACTTTATCTTTTGCCACATGGAATCATTTTATGGAGCCTTGAAGTTCTTGAAAAGGATGTAACTATCCCCTATGTCCAACAAAATTCTCCCATGTCCCACATGAGAATATCGTCACACAGTGTCCTTCTGTAGTTTCACATCCAAGAAAAGAACATTTCACTATGGGCTTGTGGACTTGCATAATCCTTTATCTTCTACCATATAACGAACATAAAATAATAAATTTATAGAAAAGTAACGGTTTTTTATTTATTTTATATCCGATTCTATCAAATATTTTAGCTTTAAGATTTAGATTGATTAGTGCCTTATCCACACAATACACAGAGTCTAGAAATGAAATAAAACTCCTACAATAGACAAACCTTCTAGCCTCTAATAACCCTACTTCCCTACAAATAGATTTTATAAACCAACAAGTAAACAATATTATCAAACTACTTGAATAGAATTTTTTTTTCACAATTCATAAATTCATTACACAAAAGGTGCAATGTGAACCAGAAGATAATCCTTGATTATATTGATTCAAGAGTAATGAGTACAACAATGGAGAGAATGATAAGACTGATATACACCATAAAGTATAATGCAATGAGCATTCAGGTCATCTATTCTTATTATAGAGTAAAATTTTACAAAATTTCCTCTCTAAGCTTTAGAGGAATAAACTATACAACCTAAGACTTACAAAAAATAAGTAGAACCCCTTGAATGAGGCTCAAAATTCCCTTTAATAGACACAAGGGAAGAAACAAAAAAAACACCTCATTCAACCACCAAAAGTAGTTCAAAATTTACAAAGGACAATGGTGGTTCATAAAACTGATAGCCACTCCAAAAGTAGTTTGGAGGTCACCTGCAACTGCAACATTAAAGTCGGCATATGTCAAAAGATCTTCATTCTTCAAAATTCCTTCCTATAAAGGATTGGACATCTCTGACATTCCTTATATGAAAAACCCATGCAATAGTTATATCTAGTGGTTGGGAGCCAATTGAAACGCAACTCAAGTTGCATCAACCTATTATTCCATGTGTTCTATCTGCTCTACTAAGGTGTCAATCCTTAGTGGCAAAAAGTTGTTGACCTCCTCCAAATGTGTTGTGTATTTATTGCCAATCAAAACTTGCACTAGGGGTGGAAAACCAATCAAACTATACTCCAATTTTATGAGTGCAGCCATAATAGAATTTACTTGGTCAACATTAACCTCACCCTCCTTATTTATCTTACTATGCATGGCAGTGAGGAGGATGGTAAACTTTGATCTCCATTTTGCACATGCCACCATTTCCCCCTCATTGACCAAAATTAGAGGCATATGGAATTCCTTAAAGCCATCAAAGGTATTAAGCTCACTTTTCATTAAATATCTATATATATTGTGATGTCTCATCATGTCACCAAACATTCTAAATCCTTCAAAATGTTAGATATCAAGCTGCCATCAAAATTTGAATTGCTAACCAACAATATCAATAGCTCTACTCCTTGGAACACTTGAGTTGTGTTCATTTCAATCTCATCCATATTTGGTTGTGAGAAGGGAAAGCATCCTTCAATTGTGCATAACTATCCCACACTTTATCTACATGGGATAGGATTTTGGACAACCTATATCCCATAATATTGTCCACCAAATCAGAGGTCTTATTTGATGATGCTTCCTTTGCTAACCTAACCTCTTAGGTACTTTGTTTCAGCTTCTCCTTGAGTTCATTTATCTCTACTGCCAATTTATTTATGTTATGTGAGGCATGAGCATCCTTAAATTGTTGTAGAGGGGGCAATGACCCTCAAACTACATTGAGCCTTTGTGCAAAGTTTTAATTTAGGGCATTCTCCTTGTCTAGATCAGCTTACAACTTCCTAACAGTTTCCTCTATGAAAAGAGTTGCATTGACTATTAAATAAGCTTCCTTTGTAGCACTTGTGTCTCTAACTCTTCTGATAAAAAGATCCATTGTAAGCTCATTTGGGGTTGGATATGACCTGTGGCTTATTAGTCTCAGGTAAAATTAACTAGATAGCCAAGGTATCATGTCTAGGGTGGAATCCAAACCCAAAGTATAGACTTCAACTTGTTCTTTTGACCTCAAAATTGGATCCTCACCTTGATGTTTCCTTATTGCATCAAGATAAATGGCCGAGGAAATATCCTAGCCTAGCAAAAATAGACATCCTTCCTTCTTCACCAACTCCCTTCCTCTCTGAGGATTCATTCCCTCCATCTCCTTCTTTAACCTTTTCCAAAACTCATCAATGGTGGCCTTTTCCTCTTGCTCAAAGAAGATACCTATAGTGAGGGTTTCCCTCAACTCTTGTGCCTTGTTCTTGAGGATCAAGTCCATGAAATCCTAGGTGTTGATGAATGCCTCATGATTCAAAAATGCTTGGTTGGCCCTTTCCCATATGTCATTAATGACATCCTCACCAATCTCAAAATTGATGATCAACCTATCATTTGTGGGACCTCTCAATAAGCATCCTAGGAGGAGGGAGTTCTTGTTGGATCACTAATGCATTTTCATCGACATCCATCTCCTCAAATATCAATTGGATCAATAACTTATAATGGGGTTACTGTTTGGGGGATTTGGATTACTTCTACTTTGGGTGAAGAGGAAGCACCTAAAGTTCTTGGATGCATCTGTTGGACATTGGCCAACATTATCTAGAATATTCATCATCCTAACTATGGGGTCCCTTATGCATAGGAATGACCCTCTAAAGGATGAGTCAACCTTCATCCTTTTGTTCTCTACAATTTGGATCTTGATCCATAACTCCCTTCTCTTGGTTACCTCGCTCTCTAAGGAGTAGTTCCTAATCATATCTTCAATGTTATCACACACATGATGATAGGCTAAAAATTTGTAAATACCCCTCTCTTTGTTAATGAAGTTGTCTAGGTCAAAGCTTCTAACCTTTTCTACCTTTAATTTGTAGAGGAGTAGCTTCTTTGGGATTAGCTCCATACCATCCCTATTCAGTGCCAAGAAATATGAAAATTATACTGTAGCAAGAAGTGCATGCTTCTTATTCTTCCTAAAATGAATATTATCAGATTCATTTAGTTTCCAAATGATCTCAAGAAAGGCCAATCTATTAGGGATATCCTTAGGAAGCACATGGGGTGCAACTAGGGTCCAAAAAACTTTGATCACAATAGCATTTGAATAGAAGAACCAATTATGCCAATTGTGATCAATCTTCTTCTCTAGGGTGAGGTCAAGAGGCCTCAAGAATCTTCTTACCTCTTGTGGCGAACCCCAATTAGCGGGGAGACCTAGCCCCTTCCTTAGAGCTTTGAAAAAAATCTCCTCAAATGTAACATAGTTGGAATTCTTGTAGTCCTTGTCCCATAAGTATGTCCATTCCTGGACTAGTAACAACACATTCTTCTCCCTTGCAGCCCTTATTTGCAACTGTGGTGGCCATACTTGTAATGTGGCATACAATATCATATGCAGTAGAAGAGAATACTACCCGAAGCTTACAGGGCTGGAGGGATCCCTCTTGATTGCACAAAGGGACATATGTAATTGGTCAGTAACATACCCTACAAATTCATAGGGTCTATTGACATCTCTACTTTGAATGTCAACTGCCAAGACCATCACATTTATAGGGATCTAGATCTATTTATCAATACTTAAGACATGCATCAATGAAAAATATGTCTTCTGAAAGTAGGGCTCAAAGATGTCATAGGAAAAAGGCTCCAAATCACCCCTCCCAAACCTTTGCAAATCTTTTCTTGGCCCCTTTGGCTTGAAGGAGGGAAACCGCCTAACCCTATAACTATCTATGTTTCTCTCATACTCTCTATTTAATGCACCTAGGTCAATTAGAAGGTGTGCATTAAGGTCTAATTAAAATACCCAGCATATTTGGTGTCTATCCAATGGAAATAGTCTTTGGCCACTGGTGGAGAATAATGACCTAGAATTGGTGTCGTATGCCATGGAAAACTACCTTATCAATTCTACATTCATGAAGACATTGTGCACCACTAGCTTGTCCAATCCAAGGTTCCAAATGTTTCAAATTGGCTTGTATACATAGGCCTTCCTATATGCATGCTTGAACAATGCATATCATTCATCCAGAATGATGGGGTCTTTACATCCACTACCCTGGTCCATGAGCTTGTTTGTAACACCACCAGACCCCAAAACAACCTTTGGTCTCTTTGATGACCTTGGTAGTAAAGAAATTATCTCCATCTCTGATAGTCTTCTCTTCTCAACTGAAGTTCTAGTCATTTTTTGGAATTATAGTGGGTGAAGGTTTATAATACTAGCTAGGGTTTTACATAATTTCTACCAAACTATTGGTATGAGTTTGAGAAAAATTCAGCAATGTATGCCCTTAATTCTTCATTATTTTATGGTTCTGAACTAACAAAAATCTTCCCTACACCTTGATTTTTTCTTGAATTTAACCGACAAGGTCGATTTACTTGTTTGAAAACCTTAATTAGCACCAATTTTTTTTTCATTTGATCCATAAAACTACAACTTGTTTGATTACCTTATCATTTGTGAGAGAAATTAATTTCAACAAGTACTTTATCCTTAGCATCATGAATTTGACAGATAAAAAATACTATCCTAATCCCATTTTCCATTACTTCCTTTGCATGCTTGAACACACGACCAATGAGAGATGCTTTCCTATTTTGAATGTGGATCGTAGATCTTCAGATCAACGACCATCATGCTAGTTTAAATTTTCCTGTGCAAAGTGACAACCTCCTTTTGTTGCCATGTAGAAAGGTGTCACCATTTTTCTCATTTGAAAAGGTAAATACAATAAAAATGTGCCTTCAGTGATAGAAGAGCTCACCATGAAGCACCAAAATGCTGACACTTGTCATTAACTTCGCTAGAGAAAAAATCTAGTCCCACCATGGCCCCATGGAGGCCTATGCCTTTGTGGTATAATTCAACACATGTTTTAATGCATGTCGACATTTCACCATTTAGCAGAGGAAAAGTGTCAGAATTGTTAAAGCTCTATGAAGGAAAGTGCTTTTGCAAAATGTGCATGCTAAATAACAACTTAAAGTGACTAGGGAATAGGGGGACCAAATTTGGACGAGACAAAGAGACTCAGTGGCATCAACATGGGAATAAATTATAAAACATTTGATAAAAAACATTATCCCTCCTCTGAAGTGATAACCACCTTTTGTCTCCATGCAGATAGGTGTCACCATTTCACTCATTCAAAAAGGGCGAATATGATAAAAATGTGCCCTCAAAAATAGAAGAGCTCACCACAAAGCACCAAGATTATGACACTTGTCATCATGTCACAAATTTTCTAGAGAAAAAAGTTGGTCCCACCATGGCCCTACAAAGGCCTGTGGCTTTGCGATAGAATTCAGCACATGTTTTAATACGTGTCAACATTTTCCCATTTCACAAAGGAAAAGTGTTAGAATTGTCAGAGCCCTATGAAGCAAGAGCTTTTGTGAAATGCACATGCTAAAATAACAACTTAAAGTGACTAGAGAATAGGGGGACCAACTTTGGATGAGACAAAAAGACTCAACGACATGGGAATAAATCATTTGAAATGATAAACAACATTATCCCTAAGAAATATTTGGATGCATGTCAACATTTTGGGGTATCGCGGGGCTAGAAAATGAAAAAATTGTGCACCTAGTGAACTAAAGAGACAATGTGATATTGAGACATGTGTCCAGGCTACCTTGGGAACATAAAAAATATTAGGAAGGAAAATAATTTGAGATTAACAAAATATTAAAAGGGAACTTCCTAGAAAAAGGGAATGTGGGACTCATGACATTGATACCCATAAGACATAACTTAAATACCAGTCAAAAAGTGAACGATGTCAACAACAAAAAATAAGAACATGGATAATAGGATTTTTAGAAAGCCGTAGGTTGCAAACCTAACAACCCTAATTTAACAAGTTGAGGATTACCAAGAATTTTATATTTCAAATCGTAGTTGATACTTTATATTGTATTCCATTAAATTATGCATCAAATTGAATAAATTAACATGTTATCAATAATCTCATATTTTAATTGTGTTAAACATGTACTCAGTAATTCATCACTCAAATCAATGCTTAATAACATATTAACAATAATAGCATATACAACAATGAACATCAATTTTCCAAGCAAAATACTTGAGGAATAGGAATTCTAGCTGTTTTCTTTCAACATTTGATTTTCCTAGTGGTTCAGCTTTATGGAACCATCTTGTGAGATTGAGGAATGTGTTGAAGATGGGGGTCAGAAAGAGAATTGGGAATGAAAATAATATAAATTTCTGGAAGGACCCTTGGATAGAGAATTCTACTTTATCCTCCTTAGAAGTACTTAATCCTCTTAAACTTAGCCTTAACATGATTTGTGGTAAAAAGGTGTTTGATTAAATTAACTAGGATATAGAGGAACCTAAATGGAAGGAGTTCAATTTTCTCCTAAGAAGGAACAATTTGAGAGGCCAAAGATAGGTGAATTGGGACCCAATCCTCACTAGACTGCATAACTTGATTGGGGAGGCTAAGTGGTTCGATAGAGAAAGGGGTGATGAATGGATTTGGAAAGGAAACTCTTTTCATTGTTTCTCAGTCAAAAAGACCTATGAAGAAATGGTGAGGATTCAGGTTGTCCTAGACCATTTCTGGGAAAGGGTGTGGTTAAAGAACCTAGTTCCTAAAATTAACTATTTCTGGTGGATGGAGGCTCACGGGAAAATTCTCACTATTGACAATCTGGTGAGGGGTTTCCAATTGGTTAATAGGTGTTCTCTCTGTAAACATGAAGAGGAGTCAATAATTCAGATCTTCTTTCACTGCCAATTCACGAGGGAAGTGTGGTCCTATTTCTTGTTGTTGTTGTCCTTAGACTAGGTGTTTCCTAATTCCATGAGGTGTTTTATTGAAAGTTGGTCAAATTTCCCCTTCTCACATAATGTAATTATTGACCTCTAGAATCAAGTTCCTCCATTTGTCACCTAGGGTTTATGGAAGGAAAGGAATAATAGAATATTCAAAGAAGTTGAGAGAAGTAGCTGGGAGGTTCATTTGAATATAAAATCCCAAATTAAGGAAAACATTGAGGCTGGAAGATACAACTTCTCCAAAACCTGGCCTAACTACAAAGAAATGAGGATTAAACAAAATTGGGGAATAATGAAGGATCTAACCAAACTCAACTAGTCAAAGATGCTTAACAAAATGGATATTGTGTGGAGCCCTCTGTAGGAAAATTGGATAAAATGGAACTTTTATGGGTGCTCAAAAGGCAACCCAACACAAGCTAGAGCAGGGGGTCTGGTTAGAAACCATAAAGGTGACTGTATTGTGGGCCTTGGAGTGAACATGGGTATCTACTCTAACAATAAAGCCGACACTATGGCTACTCTTGGGTGTTTCAATACTTTGAAGGAGCTGGGGTACAAAAATGTCATATTAGAAGGGGACTCTAAGCTAATTGTGGACATTCTAAATGAAGTTGTGCCACCATGGGAATAAAAAATTATAATAGACAGATGCAATGTCATTAAGAAGTATGTCAACAACTGTAAGGTGCTACATGTTTATAGGGAAGGAAATAAAGTTGTGGACTATGCTGCTAATGTGGCACTGAGTTGTAGGGGATGGACATGTTGGACACGTGGTAACATGCTGAAGTCTCTAAGAGACTTAATCCTAAGTGAAAAATTTGAGAATGAGTATCATATGCAAAAATGATAGGTTGGTTTTATGTGGAAAAAATGAGTACCAAGTGGCACCTTTTGGATTTTCATGTAATGATGGCATTTGGAGTATGGGTTTGTATAGGATGATATCAGATGGAGGTAATATTAATAATTCCCCTTTCAAGAAGGTGACCAAAAATCACATGAAATTAATGAATTTGCTAAGGGTAGTCATTTCTATGCATTGTGTCAGCAATCCTCGTATCTCTAAGATGGGGAAAAGTATGAAATTTAGTAGGGATTTAATTCCTTGTAAGATTAATGATGAGACTTGCGCTCTAGGAAACATGTAGTTGACTTTATCAATAAGAAACTTCTTGATTCACAACTTTGTATTTGCTTTGTGTGTAATTTGGTGTAAGAGTGTTGTATTTTGGGAAAGAAGAAGATTGTGTGTGATTATGAAGAAAATTCCATCTTAGCAAAATAATTTGCAGAGTAAAATGGGAGGACTAAGGAAGAGAACATAGCCTCCAAATTGTCAAGCCCTGAAATAGAACGTGGATTTATGCAGAATGTTTAATAATTCTGGTATGGTTCCGTTCTTCGAATCCCTGAAAGGATGTAATGAAAACCTAACAACTAAATTTACAAACTCTTGGAAGAAGGGAAGTGTCACCATTGGCGCGGTGAAATGTGAGGTTACCACTACATTCATTTCCAAAGCAACGAGTCTACAAAATAATGGGCTTAAAGTGGCAAAGAAAGGTGGGGCGGATTACCAGAGATTTGTTGACAAGTTTCTTCATGATGGGGAAAATCTCAAGAGATTTTAGAACGGGTATGCAAGACTAGAACTTCCTCCTCTTTTTTCTTTAGTTAGCCTATTTATTATGAGATACTTTACTCTTGAGGGTAGGTATATGTTGGTACATGTGTACCATTTCCCTCTGCTAAACCATATCCACCATGGTGAGAGAATCAATTTACCCTTCTATCTATTGTCCTCCCTACAGCTTAATATTGAAAAAGGTGCTAGTCCTCCTCTTCACCAAGGCCTTATGCTTACCCTGTATAAGTATGCCATGGCTTTGAATCCTCATGGAAATCCCATAGCTGGCTGAAATGTGAACTATAACTATTTTGAAGAAAATAATGAGGACCAACCTGATGAGGAAAACCCTATTGTTGTTGAAATCCTGACAGAGGAACCTATCCCTCGCCAGTCCCCTGCAATTGTTGCTAGGCATGTACTTATTTCTTCTAAAATTAATTATCATGTGGCCAATGTGTCAAACCCCTCAACTCCAAGGTTGTAGAAGAGTGAGGAGAACATAATTTTTGAGATTGAGCTCCTTAGAGCCACACCTAAGAAAAGGAAACTTTAGCCTTTGCTACTAGAACTCCCAAAGGCTAAGAAACCAAAAAGAGACATAAATACTAGGGATGTTATCAATATCACAGAGGAAGGGAATCAAAATGAGGAGGTAAAGGAAACTTTACAAGGGAAAGGGAGTGGTGGTAGTGGGGGGAGAAGGTTGGCACTCCTGGAAAAAGTTGCATCGAAAGATAAAAAAGGAAAAAAAAAATGACTGTGAGTGAGGAGGAGGACCTAGGGTATGAATAATTTGAAGCCTAGGACTGATGACTCTGAGGACATGGACTTTGAGGAATCTACATATGAGATGGGGGAAGATGGTTCAGAGGAGGATAATGAAGAGGAGGATGAGGAGCAAATTGAGCCTTCCAAGGAGAAGTTTGAGGTTGAAAATGTTCAGGATGTTGGAGAATTGGGACAAGATGTTGGGAATTAGGGTAGGGAGAACAATACTGAGGAGTTAAGTAATAATTTTTTTAAAGAGTAGGCTAACCTTTTTGTAGGTATAGTTCAAAGATATGGAGAAGGTGGTAGTTACTCCCATGAGGGTAACTAATAGATTGATGAGGAGGGAAATGTTGGGTGCGACTTCTGGGGAAACAAAGATTACCAAGAAACTAAGGAAACAGGGGAAACCTGATACCCTGAAGATGCTAGATGAAACAGAGGGACTTGATTGGAGATAATACATTGATCTCATGGGAGATTATGGGGACCTGTTGAAGAAATCCAGTTAATGGCTTGTTGCTGCTACCCTATTGTTTTTGATGAAATTTTTGTCCTATTATTTTAACATCTCGGACTATTGTTTTTTGATCTCTATGTTATGGTGGAATACCACCTGGGATCCTATTGATTTAATTAGTGGCTTATGTAGAACTAAGTATGTTGGTAAAAACTTACTATTTTTTATTGGTACTGGTTGGACAATGGTTACTATTTTAAATGTTGGCCTGCATGCTAATACTGTTGCTATTTTTTGGTTTGATGGTGGTGTTGTTTCCCACCTCTCTCTAGTTCCTTTTTGTTAGTTGTTGTAACCATGGGATTAGGGCCCTTCCTTGCTTATCTAATAAAAAACAATGAACATCAACAATCATTTAATGTGTATCTAGTGGTTGAAACCAAAGTTTTTCTTCAATTGATAAAATAAATAATAAAGATAATTGAACATCAACACATTACTTTATTTACTGAATTTGAGGTTTTTATTGATTTTCAAATGAAGGAATACATAGAGGCAATGGAAAATCTTGTTCAAATACAACTCTACACAAAGCTAGGTTGGAACTTGGAAACTCATATTATTAATATCAAATCATTCTATTAGCTTTTGTAGCAACTTCCACTATTTGGGTGATGGAATTGTCATTTGTTATAACTGATGTTGTTTGACTTGAAAATTTGTTAACAATGCATGATTGAAATTGGAACTTGGCTTGAATGTTTCAGTCAAATTTGTATTCAAGGTTATTAGTGGTTTGATGGAATCCAAATAGTTTGCCTCATTTGGGTTCTAAAGAAATTGGTCCAAATCAATCTTCCTTGCACCCTCCATCTTCTTTCTAAAATCATCCTTTCCAATTAATCACTCATTTGTGTCAAAAGCCTCTGGAAAACCAAGCTCCGTTAAGTTCATTACCTTTTCATCCAACTTCATCTTTTTTGTAGCTAGAAGCACAAATTTCGTTGTTTCACGTATTCTCAAACACTTTTGAATTATAGATGATAACATCATTGAGGCATCAATCTAATTATTTTAATCCATTTTTATTTCAATTCATCGTCATTGGCTTTATAGACTGTTTGTTGAACTTAATTTGTAGATTTCTCTACTGCCAACACATTTTTATTGTCCATTAAATATTTCTTGAGCTTCTTATAATGTAGTCGCATAGCATTAGTCAATTGAAACAATTCGCACAAATGATCAATCCTTTGCATTATTTCCTCCCAGATATTTTTTTCCATATCCTCATTGTTTCTCTACAAAATGCAGTTAACTTATTTTGACAAGGGTTTATTTCATTTTCTATTGCCAATATTTCACTTTTTTTCTCTCTTTCTCCAATTTTTGTCCCCATTGTTGATTTTCTTGCCCTAGGTTTTGTCTTATTTTTTCTGAATTGGATTTTCCTCATCATAGTTCTTTTTTCTCTCATCTAACCTTTGCTTCAATTTAATAAATTCCACCTCTGTTTGTTTATCCTCTTTGCTTGTTGATTTAGAGGAATTTTTTTTTATTCTTTTTTCTAATTCATTTCTCTTCTTATCTATTGCTTTCCTCTTTTCTTTCTCATTTGCTAGGTTTTCTTGTAACTTTTTTATTTGAATCTACAACCTTTTCTCTCTTTCTCTCTCTCTCTCTCTCTCTCTCTCTTTAGCAATGATGTGTACAACAATTCATTGTTCTTCTTTGATACATTAATTTTGTTAGTATTTTTGTATAAAAAAAAATCCAATTGGAATTTGTTCACCTGAAATTTAGATCAATCCATATGATTTTGTGGTTTATTTTGAATTGTGAGAACAAAAAACATGTACTCCATGATTTCTTTATTTTGGTCAAATGTGGGTAATACCATGGTTTTTGTAGGCTTTGAAGTTATAGTAGATGAACTCTCCATCAGTTGCTTCCTTTCTTTTTTATACAATTATGATTTTTTTAAACTTATCATTGTAATTAAAACCTTGGGATGTAGAAATAATGGAATGCTTAAATGGTGAAGGATTAGGAGTACTTGCAGTTGTTGTTGCAACCACACTAACTGGAGGAGTTCTTGGAAATAACTCCTTTGTGGTGGAACTATCTTCAGTATGCCTTGATCACTGGGTGTTTGTGTGATATCTTGTATTATTGGCCTCTTGTGTGTAATTTTTTGTTGTAGCAAATGTTGGCCACTACTAGTACTACTATCCATACCATTGCCACTAGTGGTAGTACTAGTTGCACTAGTTTCTCCACCATGGGAATGTCCTAGTAGTGATTGTATCTAACCCTGAGGATTAGGATTTGAAGTTGTAACAAAATGAATTATTTTATCTGCACTTTTATGCCCTTGGTCTATTTTATCAGCTCCAAGGCCTCATTTATCAACTAATTTTCTATGCTCTACATCTGCTACTGTCCAAGGGCCTTGTCCTTGGGACCCCAAAGGACCACCTTCATAACCCATTTTTTTGGCTTTGGTTTCTTTTGAAGTAAATTATTATTTTGTGTCCTCACTTAAACCAAATTGTATTTGTACTCTTTGTTCTTCCCTATCATCATCTAATTCATCATCATTTTCTTCACGTTCATTGGGATGCTCTATATTCCACGACTTACTAAACTCAAAATTTTCTTTGTTATCTCCAAAAATTTGCAAGAGTTCTTGGTTCACCTAGATCCTTCCTCATAGACCAAAAGGCAATAATATTTTATTGTGACCATTTTTTTCTCTACATTCCTTATCTAAAGAATCTGGCATTTTTACTCTACTAGATTGTTTATCACTTTTTTCATAAAAAATGTTGTACCTCCCGATTTGATTTTCTACTCATGATTGTTGGTGCAATG
The DNA here is from genome assembly GCA_007258455.2 of Sequoia sempervirens. Classification (NCBI taxonomy): domain Eukaryota; kingdom Viridiplantae; phylum Streptophyta; class Pinopsida; order Cupressales; family Cupressaceae; genus Sequoia; species Sequoia sempervirens. The sequence continues at coordinate 33,932,234 of VDFB02137365.1, forward strand.
CCATTATTTCCATTAACAATTGTTCAAAAGAAATACCTTTCTTAGCAACACTTTTCTCCATTTCTATTTTGACCTCATCCCAAGAATCCTTGTTTCTCAAGTTTTCAAGCAAGGCTTTACTTTGATGTTGAAATCTACTTGTAGCATTCCTATTGGACACAATCCTTGATTTAATGGTGTCACATGGATCATATTGCCAGTGACAAACAACATCAAAATTAAAAAAATTCAAAAGATCATGTGCCACACTAAATGCTTTTCTCTCGAATATGAACCCTCCACATGAAAAAGGTAAAGAAGGAAATAAGTTCTTTTGTTGTCTAAGAAAGTATTTTTCATTAGGTATCTCCATATGCCTTGCATATTCCAATGAAAAAACCATTTTTGTCACATGAATTGGAAGTTTTTATGGCTTTAAGCCAGATCCATAAAATCTTAGCATAGTATATTCTTCCATTAAATACCAATTAGCCAATTGTATTTCTTTTCCTAGTTGAATGAAATTTCTACAAGACATAGGCAATCTAAGCATTGGAGTATTTGTAATTGCTTGATACAATAAAGCCAAAAAGTATTCTACAAAATGATTTTAGTTCCTTCAAGAATCATGCATCCTTATCTTATTGGTCCAATCATATACTACAAAAAAAAATTTCTACTCAGGATTTGCATAGGGTTGAATCTAAAACTTGTTGGTCTGAAACATTCCACAAAATTTGAATAGAAAAAAGTAGCACAAGTAGGTTGTGAACCTAAATTTATTGGTGGAACCTCTAATTATTAATTTTTTTTTATGCATGGTGTAGTGCCTCTCATGTTTTGATACTCTGATACTACTTTGGTGTGTGTGTTTTGCTTCAGTGTGATTTCTGGTTATGTTCTGATGCATATGTGATACTCTGTTTAATAGCTTTTCTGCCATGTGTTGGGCGTGGCAGACAGTTATGCTTATTTGCTTATGATAGTTGGTCTTATGTGTGGGATACTCATGTTATGATGATGTTACTTTGTGAGTTATTTTGATGATGTGATGCCTAGATTTTGTTTATTGTATTTGATTCGGGTGAAGGAGATGGGGTGGCATCGCTCATCCCTGAGCGCCCTGCCTCACCGTAACTCTCCTTCATAATGTGTTTGACTATGAATTATTTGCATATGTATATGTTGCTAAAAGTTTTGTGTTATGCAGGAATGTAGGTACTAGGTGCGGACTCCACTCGCATTGTCGGGTCTGACGCATCCTACAAACCCAATGCTTGATGTGGTTAGGGAGTTGGTAAGAAAGTACCCCTGCCTATGTCAGTGGTTGGTCCAGGGATTGTTCATGTTGTGTTCGTACTTCGTTCGTGTGGGTATGGTTGTTAATTAAATCATTTTATTTCATGAGTTTTATAAGTGTGTTTATGGCTTGGTCTAGTGCTTTATGATTTAAATTAAATGCTAGTTTATGGTGCAAAATATTAAGTTAATGAAAGGTTCAATATTGCTTATGATATTAATACTTTGGAAAATTATGGTGTACATTAGCACTTTTATTGTTATTTTAAAATGTGAAGCTATCCTATAATTTAAATCATTAAATTAAATAAATAGTTAGATAAATTATTATGGTTTATTTTTAAAAGAAATAAAGTTAAGGAAATCATTATCTTATTTGTTTTAATTAGAAAAAGGTGATTTAATAAAATAAATTTTAAACTTCAATTATAATTAAGTGAAATTTTGTTTAAAATTAATTTTATTAAAATGAAATTAAAATATTTAAAAGGCATATTTTTTTGGTGTAAATTAATTATGGAAGATTCTTCTTCCAAAATTGGAAAATGGCAAAAATGGTGGGTTAAGTGGAATTTGCATGGGAAAGTTGTCAGAAAATTTATGACAACTTCTGATTTGGATTTTTTGGAAAAAGTATATTTCCAAATATTGATTTTTCAAAAAAGCAAAAGGGAGGAAATGAAAAATGAAAAAAAATGTCTGCAAATAAAAAATTGTTGATTTTTTTCTTCTTCTGAGGATTAGTAATTTGTGTGGTGGGGCGTTACACATGGATTCTACAATGTGCTCAAGATAGTTATATTTGACACATCAATCAACATAATGGATATTAAATACCATTTCAAGGAGGGTTGCACCCACTTCCTAATTGTTATCCAGTCTGAGGCAAAATGCTAGCATGGAAATAGTATCTTGAACCCATGGTATAAAAATTTCAAAATCATAAGGAGGCTTATGATTTCCTTTCAATTTGTTTCTACCTTGTATGTTATCCTAAAATATTTTATTTAGGAAATTATTTTTCTCCCTTTCATCCACTACGAACATAATCACTAGTAAGCTTTTCTAGGTTAATGTGGATGTTTCCAAATTCTTCAGTTGTAATCCCAAGACTTTTCCAAATTCTTCTGCACTAATGGATAACATTTCTTCTTTACTATCTACATTAGCAGTTACTCTTTTGTTATTATCATAATTGTGGGCACTGACCATAATAATTTATGGGCAAGGGAAAACCTCATGTAACATCATGTGCCCTAATCCAAGTACCCATAATGCATTGACACTAGTAAGTTGTGGTTGCTTTACAGTCTTATCCTCACATTAAATTCATAGTTTTGAGGTAAGCCTACCATAGATTTCAGGATCATAAATATCATGGTATTCATCAGTGAAACTTGAGGTTTTAAGAAATCTGACATAATCTATTTTTCTACCCAATTTTGCTTTGCCTTTCCCAACAATTGGTGTTATAGTGGTGGTAGACATGCTTGTACAGTGTGAAATACCTCTTAATTCCTCCTTAAGTTTCCTCAATTCTCTCAAGTTCTCAAACCTAAACCCAAGGTTTGGAAAAATAAGAATTCAAGAAATGATGAAACATAGGAATTCTATCTTTGATTTACACAAATTTTTATTCTTGAAAAGATTAATACTAACATGCATGGAATGGCTTTGTAAGTTTATTGGAACCCAAAATTTCTCTCGTGCACTACAATAAGCAATATGAAATCTACCTGTGTGCTGACTCTCACACTTAAAAACAAAATCACTTAGTAGTAGAAAGTTCACTTTTTTTTTTAATATTAAAGTGAATGAAACATCAATGTGTTTCCTCTAGACTACACAATTAGTACATTACATTTCTGTAATGACACTTAGAAATAAATTCTCAAACAAATTCTTAATTGTTGATCTTTGTAAATCTAACGGTTATAGGGTGATTTTGGAGACTTGAGTTTACAATCCTAACACTCTATGCATTTCATTCTAGAATGCAACTACAACCATCCATCAAATGTTCATCAAATGGTTGAGTAATTTATGAAATAAACAATAAACATGTGTTTTAAAGTTGTTTTAAACTTTAGTGCACTAGGATACACAATCCTAATATAGTCATTGAGATGAGTCCACATATCCATTAGACCGTTCCACGTGTCACGTATAGATCTACTTAAAGCATCCTATAGACTCGTGAAATCCCTTTAAAAGCAAGAAATTGATTGACATCAAGGCCAAAGGGCCAATAACTTATTTTTGCAAAGGACTTAATAAAATGACTAATGATATCAAGAATTGGGGGAGCAAGTCAATGATGAATTAGGAATCAATAACCTTTCAAAAAATCCTAGCAAGAGTGACAAATTTTATTGTTTTTATTGTTTTTTGTTAATTTGATGACAACTTTCTTTTTTCATTTGTATTACTTTATGTTTTAAATCTGCATGCAAATATTTCATAAATAGATAATACTTAATTTCTTAAAGGAAAAAAATGGATTTTTCTAAGTTTATTAAATTTTTTATTTCATTATTTTATCCCATTTACATTACTTGTATAATTTGAATAGACATTGAACACATAAAATAATTCTTTACTATAAATGAATACCAAAGAATAACACAACCATTTATTTTATTACAACTGAATTACAATGTTGCATTATTACATAGCTTTTTAAAGATGAGTAGAGAATGCAATCTCTTGTTTTGTATAAATGACACATGCCACTTCACATAAGACACAATTGATTCCAAGATGTTGCTAGTGACAATGGAATACAAACCATATTCTCAAACCATGGGGATTGCCGACCATGGTTTGGATCTTGTGATCTCAAATATGGTTCTACATTTATAATATGTTCAATTTGATGCATGAGAACAACCCAAAATGACACAATTGATTCCAAACTAGTAGTGGCGACTATGGGATCCAAACTATATTACCAAAAAAATGAATTTGAGAATCCATAGGGATTGCCTACCATGCTGGGGAAATGGGAGCTGTGAAGATAAAAATGTACCTATCTTGGTTACCAACCAGTCATACAAAAGATAAGGGGTAGTAAATTTTCTACCACCATCTTCGGGAAGCTTCCAAGCATTCAAATAGCACATAATGAGTCTAAAAGTCCATAGTTCCTCATTAAGGGCCTATGCCAAAATGGAGTATGAAAAGTCGCCTACTTTGAATGCAAATAAGACTAAAATACTTATGTGGGCATACTAACTATGAAAGCACTTATCTCCATCATAGCTCCTCATCTTGGTTTAAAACCTATCTCAGAAGGTAGGTGAACCAGATCAACTTCTTTCCAATTCCACCCATTCTAAACTTGAAGGAAATTCATCTTTTATTCTGTAACTACATAATTGGAGGCAGGAAAATTTAGAGTATCCCCAATAATACCACATCATCTTCTTCCTTATTAACTAGTGAAAAATGAAAACCCTTATGAGAATTTAAACCATTACACTCAATAGTAAAGCCTTCTACAAATGATTTTAGTTGTGCTCACTATCCCTATTTATGGGCCATTTATGACCTCTTAGCTCACTAGCTTGATCTGTGTGAGGTATAATTGCATAAAACAGGTAACCAACTTAATTGTGTAACTTAAGTCTTACAATGTTTATTTTGATTAACATCTGGCTACATGCATATTGTACCTCAAGCTGACAAGCTGTCAAGTACACCACTCAAACAATATGAAATCATTACAAATCTTATTTCAACTGATCACTGAATTAATGAAATCATCGTCTACAGTATGTTGTGCAGTTTTTAGTATCAAGTTATCCAATCACTTGCTTTGGATGTACATATATCATTAATCTACGATATTGCAACAACATTTTCTTCAAAGAAAGATAATTAAGTGGATATGTGGAAATTGATAAAAAGAAAGCATGTGCCAAATGCCATACTTTTTGTCATTTTCAGTATCAAGTTATCAAATCAAACAATTTGGTCACTTTGAATTAGAAGAGGAACTTAATTTCGAATCTTTTAAAGACTTCCCAGGTACATATGACATTAATCCATAGTACCACAACCACATTTTCTTCAATGAAAGACAATCTGGCAGATATATGAAAATCAATAAAAAGATTGAGAATTAAATGGAAGGTAGAGTACTTCGTGGAATTGAAAAGATAGAGAATTAAATGGCTTGTTGTAGCTTAATCATTATCAATGTACACTAATAAGTCACAATAAATTTCACTCACTTATGATCAAAACTATGTTGATAATTACTCTTAAAAGCCGTATTTTATATTGAACAAAGAAAAAAAGATTTACAAGAATGGATCCATGAAAAGTATTTTAATTTAAGTGGATAAAGACTAAAGTACATAGGAAGCCTGGCCAAAAAGCCACTAGCCATGACAAAAAATCAATCATAAAATACATATTACAAGACTTGTACAATAAAATATAGACACAATTCATTACTAAAAAAATTGTAAAAATAGCAGAGGCCCTCAACCAGGTGTTTGAGCAGGAGGTGATCGAATTGAACAAAGTAAGAGTAGAGAAGAGAATGGAATCACCCAAATCCTTCCTCCAAAACTCCAGACTCTATAATGATTCATTTATCATATCACACACTAGACCACACCTAATATTAACTAGTGCAAGAGCTTGCACTGTAGAAGTAGCTAGTTCAACTTCGGGGATGACTTCACCAACATGCACTAACCCACTTTCAAAATTTTAATGCTCAAGTGTCAACTCCAATGAAGAAATAGAGTAAATGAAAGGTTGCAAATAACAAATTTCCAATGTCTTCACCAAATCTTTATCCAACAAAATTTCCATGCAATTGGATAAGAAAGAAAAATCTACCTCAGAAAATAGAGCATGGGGGTTGTTCTGAAGCCATTCCCTACCCATAATTATTCTTATAGCCTTCTCAACCTATACACAAGGAATAGTAAAAACCATAACCAAATTTTTTCTATTGTATGCATTGTTACTTCTTTTCTCCCAAAAACATTTGGGTAGCATGACACGCCATGAAGACTCCATAATATCATAGTGAAATTGAGAATAACGAAGAAAGAAAGAAAATTCATATATATATATATATAAAATGATATGAAGAACATCAAGTTGGTGAAGTATATATAGAGCGAAGACATCAAATACTCAACACTTGAACATTTAATTCACCACTTGATGTGACAATATTATTTTGAAAAAATTGAGTCATGGCTTTAAGTGATTTAACAAATAATAAAATGACAACCATTGATATTTTAATTCTCGAGGTTTGAATTCACAAGTATAGTGCTTCAGAAATTTTCTTCAAGAATGCAACTATATTCGTCCATCAAACATTCATCGAATGGTTATATTGCACTTTCGCATATTGCATTTTGATCCTGTTAGAGCCTTTACAATCAGCGATCTTGCGATAGCCATTGATATTTGATGAACTTAGCGTTGATCGTTGATTCCTTTTAGACCATTAACCATGAGCTAAATCTCGGTCCCAATGAGTGAAAATGTCACAATCTTGCATTACCATAGAAAACTAATGACATCACCTTCTTAGTAGTGTGGGTGCACAAGAGTTGCCCAATCGTTAATCACTGATCTCAACCATTGATTTTTCATGAGCAAATATTTGTCATCGGACTTAGGAGATATTAAAGTCTTTGATACTCCATGGAATTGGTAATCACCTAGGTTGAGGGGCTAGTCACTACAATGACTCCAAAGGTCTAAGTCATAACTTAAGCAACCTTCAACTGCTCGTAGCTAGTCAACAATAAAATATTATTTTGGGTGTCATGAATTTAAGTGATTTAATAAGTAATAAAAGGTCAAACACTGATATTGGGAAATCTAGCGATTCTAGTGTTATTCTGGAGGTTTGAATTTGGAAGTCTAGTTCTCTAGACATTTTCTTCTGGAATGCAACTATAGTCGTCCACCAAAAATTTATCGAACGTTCATCGGTTATATTAATTCGCGTTGACATCTGGCTTCAAACATAATAAATATATTGACACTTGTCCCCATTCTAGACACTTTATGAAGGAATTTGGATGTGTGGAAAATTTGTCTAGGAATAGAACAATATGTAGCATTTGATATTTTTTCCACCCACGCTATGATTTTTTATTGGCACACTAGTTTATTTCACCAATGAATCTTTTTATTGGTTTGAAATTATGTTTAATTTTCCAATAATTTTTCTATTGGTTTGAAAATAGGTTTAATTCGCTAATGAATTTTTTTTTTGGGTTTGAAAACATGTTTTAATTGCCAAAAAAAAAATTATTTGTTTGAGTACAGATTTAATTCACGAATAGAAATATTTTCTTGGTTTGAAAATAGGTTTAATTCGCCAATGAAAATAATTTATTGGTTTGAAAATAGGTTTTAATTGCCAATGAAAATATTTTATTGATTTAAAAAAAATTGCAATTTGCCAGGATTTTCCACAGACTTCTAGTGATTATGTTACATCCCATACATTGAGAATATGTGTTTGGTTATGTATTTCAAATGCAATGTTAGTTGCAAGTAACTCCTTTCATGTGAATGTGATTTGCGAGAAGAAGTTTTAAATTTCTTAATATAAAATGTATGTGCAACATGAATTATTTTCCTTGCATGAAATTGTCAATGAAATATCATGAATTATGATTGAATAGTTAGATATAAACTATTATTATGAATTATTCAGAACTATCTAATCCTAGTTTTTCTTGTCAAGTGGTTACATGATAGCTAGTTCTCTGAGGAAAAGGGAAATATCATCAAGGAGAGGACAAAACCAATAAATAATCATGAATTATCATTATGTCATAAGCCAGGCTTAAAATGAATTATTACCTTGGTCAAGAGTTTCGATAACTAAGCACCTTATATTTTTAATAAAGTTAAATATTTGTAAAGGCGTGACCACCTCTCTTGCTCAATGGAACCTTTTTAATCATATTTAATTTATTCTAAAAGAAAATGGAATAGTCTTAACTACCACCCTACCAAGAACTCGACGTCCATGCATGGACGTTACAAGCATGGAAGTCGAATACTTGGCGGAGGCTCTCTTTCTTGGGGGGGAATCATTCAATCATTTTTTGGTATGAAGCATTCAGTTCTCTCCAGCTATCAGAGTTCTTAGTTTATCCTCGTTCATCAAACTTGTGTTCATTATTTTTCATACCGTCCTTGGCTATGAATCTTTATCTCTCTCTCAGCAAGTTGACGTGATAGCATTAGGAAAAGTTCTTACCGCATCGTCTCATTCTGCATTTTGTTCAATCTCTCTCATTCTATTTTCCTTCATCGGCCTAGCTTTGGAATTGTAGATTCTTATTGAAGCTTAGTTTGTAGTTGAGATCACCAACCTTGTGGTTGTCGTTCTTTAGTAGATTGAAAAAGTTTTCCTTGACAAGCTCTTAGTAAATATCATCTTCGATTTGGGCTCTTGTTTTCTTTCTCAGGCGAGTACTATTTGTTTCATCGTATTTTGGTAATTGATACTTGTAGATGTTTGATGTGTGTGATGAATTTAGAGATAAGGCCTTAATGTATATTCTTGTTGACAATGTGAACCCTGTTAAAGACTAAAACTTGTGTCCATGTTTGATAAGCTGCTATAAGCTTCTATGGCGATCATGTCATTGTTCTTTTGTATAAGAACCTACCTCTATCAATAGGAAAGTAATTGATAAAATTTTCCTTGAATCCTAAGTTTAGTCTTGAATGCATGTTTATCTGTAGCTTCATTTTTGAACTGAAACCATGGGGCCGAATATTTCCCATCTATGTATTTACTTGATAATAAGTTAGAGCTGAATCTTGCTCTTCTGCACCTTTAAAAACTTGTCATCTGAATGGAGTTGAACTATATTCTTCTCTCATTAAATACTGTTAATATGATTCATTCGAATCATGTGCATGATAAATCTAGTTATGGAACCATAGTTTTGTTTACTTTTGAATAACTAAAGAAAAAGATTGAAACATGAACTTAAAGAATATACATCTCAGATAAGAGATAGATACTGAGCAAGGGTTATGGCTAACTACATGAGTTACATGCTAGATTATGGAAATCCTTGGCCGAGGTAGAATGCCAGTTAGGTAGATGTTAGATTTTCATGGCCAGATATACCCTAGTCAGAATGATCTCTCTGGTTAGGAGGTACCTACAGTGGAGAGATTAACTAGAGGTATAGGTACATGACACTAGGCTCAGAATGGCATAATTTAATTTTGTGATTCCTTATTAATTTCCCTCATGAAGGGACGGGTTTCTTTAGTTGGAAGAAGCATGGGAGACTAGTAGGTCTTGGTTGGGTGGAAAATCCCTTGATGATATTTCTCTTTTCTATTGTTAAAGATGTTCAATATTTAAGCATGATGATGATTGCATAATGTGTTTCTCTCTTTCGTAATTTCAGGTACAAACAATTGTTTATTTAAGTTACTTTAAATTACTGAAATTAATGTTATTTAATTGATGAATTGCTAAATGTAAATTTTGAATGGAAAATTTAGACAGTTATTTCCTTTACTTTGTTCTGAAAGATAGATAGATAAAGATTCCCTAGCAGTTATTCTCTTTTCAGTTCGTTACCTATTGTTTGGGAAAACCCTAGATCGTTAGTTATTTAGTTGCCTTTCAAATGAAGTTGGAAATATAACTGCTTCTCCATTAACTGTAAGATGTTAGTTGTTACATGTGGTATAAGAGCTACCAGGTTCAACACTGAACCTCAGGTTCGTCATGCAAACCTATAAAAGTAAAACCTATCCTTGGTGTTTTTCTAGGATGTGGATATAGAAAACACCCCGGATGAAGGTCCAAGATCCGGTATCCAAACGACTATGGAAAATTAGAATCTAGTATGATTATTTTAGATGCTTTATTCCTGCAGACTTAGAGATCCTGGCTAAAGCTCTAAGGAGACTTCGACAAGAAAGAAGGAAGTGGAAACCTTCCAGTAAGGAAGCCATTAAAGCAACCATCCTTGCTGAAATGAAACAAACCAACACTGTGAACCTAATCAACATTGGAACCAAGCTGCCTGAATCTTATGAAAAATGGAAACCAACCCCTAGATATAGGCTCATACCTTTTTTCTGAATTTAGTGATTAGGAGGAACTGATCGCCGACAATGATAATGATACATAATCAGTTTGTAATGAAAACCTATCACAAGAAGTGATAACTACTCTTTTGTAACAATTTTTGTAATTAAACTTATAACAAGGAGTGATCTAGTTATTTATAATCATTTTTTAATTAAATCTATCACAGGGAGTGATAGTTATTGATTTTGTAATTGAACCTATCACAAGGAGTGATAGTTATTTATAATAATTTTTTAATTGAATCTATCACAGGGAATGATAGTTATTGATTTTGTAATTGAACCTATCATAGGGAGTGATAGTTATTTATAAACATTTGTAATTGAATCTATCATAGGGAGTGATAGTCATTTTGTAATCATTAATTAATGAAATCTATAATTAATTTGATGACATACCATGTTGATATCTTAAAGCAACTATTTTTTTATGAAATCTTATTGAAAGAACCATGGAAATAAAACCAAACATAGACTGATAAGTAATATCAAATCTCTAGGAACTTCAATGGAATGGAGAATTCCAAAAATTGGTTTAGAGGAGATCGAGACAATGATAAACCTATGGCCAAACTAGACCAGTTATTGAATTTAATGAGTGAAACTCAAAATCGATTGCTAAATTTGGAAAGAAAAGTGGACGGGTAGACTGATATGCATGAGGAAAGGTCTGAGACCTGTAGTTACCAATGTGAAGAAAGTTCAAAAACCATAAGTTTGGGTAATAAAAGGAGTCGTTTGGCTAATGAATTGGCCAAGGATATGAAAAATATTAAACCTCCTAAGTTTGAGGGCTCTATATCAGGAGATGTTGTTGAGGCATGGCTAACTGAGATGGAGAAATACTTTGAGTTAAGAGACTACTCAAACACTTCCAAGGCTGCCTGGGTAGCCTACCAATTGGTCAAAGAAGCTGCAACATGGTGGGAAAACAAAAGAACAAAAATGGGTCTTGAAGTAGTAGATGTGACCTGGGAGCAATTTGTAAGAATATTTCAGAAAAGATGGCTCCCACAATTATTCTATGATCAATTTTTTTTGGATTTTGAGAACCTTAGGTAGGGGTCTTTATCATTTAATGAATACTGGGAAAAATATTCTCGGTTATTGAAATATGTACCTCAATATCAACAAGATGAAAACTTTCAAGTTTGAAAGTTCATTTTGGGTTTGAAAAACCACATTGGAGGTCTGGTAGATGTTTTGGCAACTCATACAATGGATGAGGCTTATGAGAAAGTAGTTCGACAAGAATAAAGATTGAAAAAGGATGATTCAATGAGGGACACAAATCACTGTAAGGGAAAATGGAAACAGTCTCATCAAAATTTCAAGAGAAAAGGGAATACGAATAATCAATATGATAGCAAAAAGGATAAAAAGGGAAATAATAGTAACTAGAAGGATGAAACTAGTGCAAGCAAGGGTCCAAAAATGAAAGGACCACTAGGGGGATGTTTTAATTGTAGTGGAGAGTATTATGTAAATCAGTTCCCTAATAAGAATCAACAGGGACAACAACAACAAAGGATATTACCACCCCAACAGACAACTTTCCAATAGAGAATCCATGCAGCTGTAGATAACAGACAGGCAGAGTATTAGGTCACTCCAATTGAAACTCTAGGTATGCTTTACGAGAACCCAATAACCATATTAATTGACACTGGGGTAACTGAATATTTTATATCACCTAAACTACTAGGTAGATTTCCAAAGAGAACTAGGTTTATGGAAAACTCTTGGATTGTAGAATATGCTAATCAGATGAGAGCTCAGGTAGAGTAGTGTTTGTTTGAGGCTAGGGTAGAACTTCCAAGCTTCACTACTGGAGTTAACCTATATGTAGCTCCTCTGGGTTCCTATGACATAATCCTTAGAATGAACTAGTTAAAGGAGCATAAGGCCAAGATTGATTGCTTGGAAAACACAGTGGAATGTCTAGATGATCATGGAAATATTATGCTTTTGCAAGGAGTGCAATGAGAAGTTGGAATGCGGAAAATTTCTGCCATGCAACTAAAAATAAATAAAAAGGAAGGTTGTTAGATATATGTTGTAAAGATGGAGGAAGTCAGGGAATTTACAGAAAGTGTAATTTTGGGTGATATGATTATGCAAACTCGGAACCAAAGTGAGGAAATGCATATTGACCACAAGGAGGAAACCTTTGCGGAGAGATATCCTTATCTCCAAGAATATTAGGATGTGTTTCTAGAGGAATTACCTGGGCTACTTTCGAGAAGAGTATTTGATTTCTCTATAGATTTAGTTCATGGGGCTAAACCTGTCTCTAAGGCCCTGTATCGTATGACCACAATGGAGTTGATGGAGTTAAAGGAATAGTTTCAAGAGTTGCTAGATAAAGGGTTAATTCGACCTAGTATTTCACCATGGGGTGCACTGGTGATATTTGTTAAGAAGAAGGATGGGACATTTCGACTATGCATTAATTACCACATATTGAATAAGCTCACCATCAAGAATAAATATCCCTTGTCCAGGATAGATGATCTTTTTGACCGAATGAAGGGGGCAACCATGTTTTTCAAAATAGATTTAAGGTCGGGATATCACTAGTTAAGATTGAAAAAGGAAGACATCCATAAAACAAATTTTAGAACTAGGTATGGCCACTATGAATTCACAGTGTTTCCTTTCAAACTTACCAACTCTCCAACAACATTCATGAACTTGAACAATATTTTCCATGATTGTCTAGACAAGTTTGTATTGGTATTTCTTGACGAAATTCTAATTTATTCCAAGAATGAAGAAGAACATCTTCAGATAGTCCTTCAACACTCAAGAGAACACCATCTTTATGGTAAATTGTAAAAATGCACTTTCTTTCAGAAGGAGGTACAATATTTGGGTCATATCATATCAGCTAAGGGAATAGTAGTAGTTTGCAAAGATAAAAGCTATAGTAGAATGGTCGTTACCTAAGAACATGCATGAGGTTAGGAGCTTCATGGGTCTAGCTGGGTATTATCAAAGGTTTGTGAATTTTTTTTCTATAATTTCTCACCCCATCACCTCCCTTCAGAAAAAGGGGAAGAGGTTTGGATGGATTGTGAAATGTCAAGAAGCTTTTGATACATTGAAGGAGAAGCTAACTACAACACCCATTTTGGTTGTACCAAACCCTAACGACCATTTTTTAGTAATCACATATGCATCTGGTGATGGATTAGGTGGAGTATTGATGCAAGATGAGAAGGTGGTGGCATACGAATCCCAGAAATTGAAACAATATGAGAAGAATTATGCACCACATGATTTGGAATTAGCAGTTATCGTTCATGCCTTACAAATGTGGCAACATTACCTATTGGGAAAAACATTTGAACTTAAGTTAGATCACCAAGGGTTAAAGTACTTATTTACTCAACCTAAGTTAAATGCCCAACAAAGAAGGTGGATGGAGTTAATATTTAATTATGATTTTGAGATTAGTTACATCAAAGGCAAATAAAATAGGGTAGCTGATGCATTGAGTCAGCAGAGGCATATAACTTGTATGACAATAGTCAACAAAAATTTTAGAGCTCAAGTGTTGCAAAAAATGTGTGAAGATGAATTTTACCTTCAAGTGTGGGGGGCTCTTCAGGAAAACCCACAAGACCCTAAATATGAGGGTTTTTAGATTGAGGTAGATGGGCTATTAAGGTACACGGACAAAATGTACATCCGCCATTCTCTAGAGTTAAGGAAGATAATATGGAAAGAGGCTCACTCAGCACCCTATTCAGGACATCCTGGGATAACAAAAATGTTGGTCGATGTCAAACCCCTATATTTTTGGAAAGGAATGCAAAAGGATGCAACTAGATTCGTTGTAGGTTGTTTGGAATGTTAGAAGATTAAGGTGGAGTATCAGAACCTAGTAAGGTTACTACAACCTCACAGTGCCCCTGAATGGAAATGGCAAGTCATTAGTATGGATTTCATCTAGGGATTACCGATGACCAGGAATAGGCACAATGCAATAATAGTTGTGGTGGATAAACTTACCAAAGTAGCACATTTTATACAATAGAATTTGATAGATGGAGCTTCAGTGGTTGCTCGAAAGTTTGTGTAGGAATTTTTTTGATTATATGGAGTTCCATAGAAGATTATCTTTGACAGAGATGCTAGAATGACATCCAGATTTTGGAGGACTCTATTTTCTACTCTAGGAACTCAGTTAAATATCAACACAACTTATCACTTGGAAACCGATGGTCAAATGGAAAGGGTAAATTAGATTTTGGAAGATCTACTCAGAATGTATTGTATGGATCAGCAATATAAATGGGAGGAACATTTACCATTGGTAGAGTTCACCTATAATAACTCCTATCAATTAACTATCAAAATGACACCATTTGAAGGCTTATACGATAGGAAGCGTAGAACACCTATCAATTGGGATAAGTGGAGGACAAGATCATCCTTGGACCTAAAATGGTCTTAGAAGTGGAAGAACAGGTTAAGTTGATCAAGCAAAGGTTAAAAGAAGCCAATGACTGATAGAAGAGCTACGCGGATGCAAAAAGAAATCCCAGGTAGTTTGTAGTTGGGGATAAAGTTCTCTTACAGGTAAAACCCCAAAAAAGCTCAATCAAATTCAAAAAAGCCTCAAAGCTAGCTCCAAGATATGTGGGACCATTTGAAGTACTGGAAGTTATTAACCCAGTAGCTTACAAAATTGCTCTACCACCTACCCTCGCTAGATTACACAATTTATTTCATGTTTCCTATCTTAAGAAATATTATGCAGGATTTGATCACCAGATTGATTGGAATTCCTTGCAGGTGCAAGATCTAGGGGTGATCGCAGTCGAGCCACTTAGAGTGCTTGAGGTGCGTAAGATGTGCTTACACAACCATGAGGTTATGCAATGCAAGGTCCAATGGGACTAGTACTCTGAAGAAAATGCCACTTGGGAGGATTATCAAGAAATCCTTTAGAAATTTCCTTATATTTTGATGAACAATTGAGAACACTATATTTATGTTTATGTTTAAATTTGGGACTTTAAATAAACAATCATCAAGGATGATGATTCTTAAGGGGAAGAGTATGTTACATCCCATACATTGAGAATATGTGTTTGGTTATGTATTTCGAATGCAATGTTAGTTGCAAGTAATTGCTTTCATGTGAATGCGATTTGCGAGAAGAAGTTTTAAATTTCTTAATATAAAATGTATGTGCAACATGAATGATTTTCCTTGCACAAAATTTTAAATTAAATGTTATGAATTATGATTGAATAATTGGATATAAACTATTATTATGAATTATCTGGAACTATCTAATCCTAGTTTTTCTTGTCAAGTGGTTGCAGGATAGCTCGTTCTTCGAGGAAAAGGGAAATATCATCAAGGAGAGGACAAAACCAATAAAGAATCATGAATTATCATTATGTCGTAAGCGAGGCTTAAACTAAATTATTACCTTGGTCAAGAGTTTCGATAACTAAGCACCTTATATTTTTAATAAAGTTAAATATTTGTAAAGGAATGACCACCTCTCTTGCTCGATGGAACCTTTTTAATCATATTTAGATTATTCTAAAAGAAAATGGAATAGTCTTAACTACCACCCTACCAAGAAATCGACGTCCATGCATGGAAGTTACAAGCATGGAAGTTGAATACTTGGTGGAGGCTCTCTCTTTCTTGGGGGGGAAAATCATTGAATTTTTTTGGTATGAAGCATTCGGTTTTCTCCATCGATTGGAGTTCTTAGTTTCTCATCCTTCATTGAACTTGTGTTCATTATTTTTCATACCATCCTTGGCTCTGAATCTTTATCTCTCTCAGCAAGTTGATGTAGTAGCATTAGGAAAATTTCTTGCTGCATCATCTCATTCTGTGTTTCATTTGATCTATCTCTCATTCTATTTTCATTCATTGACCTAGCTTTGGCTCTGCGGATTCTTATTGAAGCTCAGTTCATAGTTGAGATCACCAATCTTGTGGATTCTGTTCTTCAGTAGATTGAATTTCTTTTTCTTGAAAAGCTCTTAGTAAATATCATCTTTGATTTGGGCTCTTGTTTTCTTTCTCAGGTGAGTACTATTTGTTTCAATGTATTCTGGCAATTGATACTTGCAGATGTTTGATGTGTGTGATGAATTTAGAGCTAAGGCCTTAGTGTAGATTCTTGCTGATGATGTGAACCCTGCTAAAGACTAAAACTTGTGTCCATGTTTGATAAGCTGCTATAAGCTTCTATGGCGATCATGTTACTATTCTTTTGTACAAGAACCTACCCCTGTCAATAGAAAAGTAATCAATTAAATTTTCCTTGAATCCTAAGTTCAGTCTTGAATGCATGTTCATCTGTAGCTTCATTTTTGAATTGAAACCATGGGGCCGAATCTTTCCCATCTATGTATTTACTTGATAATAAGTTAGAGCCGAATGTTTCTCTTCTACACCTTTAAAAACTTGTCATCTAAATGGAGCTGAACTATATTCTTCTCTCATGAAATACTGTTAATCTGATTCAGTCGAATCATGTGCATGATAAATCTAGTTATGGAACCATAGTTCTATTTACTTTTGAATAATTAAAGAAAAATATTGAAACATGAACTTAAAGAATATACATCTCAGATAAGAGATAGATGTCGAGCAAGGGTGATGGTTGATTGCATGAGTTACGTGCTAGATTATGCAAATCCTTGGCCGAGGTAGAATGCTAGTTAGGAAGATGTCAGCTTTTCATGGCCAGATATACCCTAGTCAGAATGATCTCTCTAGTTAGGAGGTACCTAAAGTGGAGAGATCAACTAGAGGTATAGGTACATGACACTAGTCTTAGAATGGCATAATGTAAATTTGTGATTCCTTATTGATTGTTGTCATGAAGGGATGATTTTCTTTAGTTGGAAGAAGCACGGGAGACCAATAGGTCTTGGTTGGGTAGAAAATCCCTTGATGATATTTCTCTTTCCTCTTGTTAAAGATGTTCAACATTTCAGCATGATGATGATTGCATAATGTGATTCTCTCTTTCGTAATTTTAGTTACAAACAATTGTTTATTTAATCTACTTTAAATTACTAAAATTAATGTTATTTAATTGATGTATTGCTAAATGTAAATTTTGAATGGAAAAGTTAGACAATTATTTCCTTTACTTTGTTCAAAAAGATAGATAGATAGAGATGCCCTAACAGTTATTCTCTTTTTAGTTTGTTATCTATTATTTGGGAAAACCCTAGATTGTTAGTAATTTAGTTGGCTTTTAGTTGAAGTTGGCAATATAACCGCTTCTTCGTTAATTGTAAGATGTTAGTTGTTACAAATTACAAAAGATTCACCAATTGAGATATTATTTTTCTCAAAAAAATTAAAAAAATTGCCAATAAAATTAATATTTTTTTTAGAAGTATACAAGATTCACCAAGCTTTTACACCTTCTCCTTGAGGGGGGGGTTCTTAAAGTTATCCCTAATACAAATAATCATCAAACTTATGAACAAGCTAAAGATCAATGTCATTGGTAAAAGACTATGCAAGAAGAACATGATACCTGAATTGCTAATAAAACATGGGATTTAGTTCCTTTACCTCATGGAAAGAATCTTGTTTAATGCAAATGGTTGTATAAAACTAAGGTTAACCAAATAATAAAGTTAGCAATTTTAAGGCTAGATTAGTTGTTAGAGGATTTTCTCAAGTGGAAGGCTTATATTATAATGAAATATTTTCTCTAGTAGGTAAGATGCCTATTATTAAATTAGTTCTTGCTTTAGCTTCTCATATGCATTGGCTTATTCATCAAATGGATATTAAAAGTGCTTTTTTAAAATGGTGATTTACATGAAGAAGTTTATATGTCTCATCCATTGGGTTTTATTAAGGAAGGCAATGACATCTTGTTAATAAATTGAATAAATCAATTTATGGTTTAAAACAATCTCCTACATAATGGTATTCTAAAATTAATTTTTTCTTTGTATCTCAAGGTTCATTAGAAGTAAAAATGATCCAACTTTATATATTAAACATGTAGTGAAAATGATATTGTGATAATTATGTTATATGTTGATGATTTGATTATCGCTTCTAGTTCTAATAATTTGATTAGTGATGTTAAGTCTCAACTCAATCAATAATTTCAAATGATTGATTTAGGCTTATTACATAATTTTTTGGGTATGCAAATTTGGCTAAAACCTAAAGGTATTTTCTTTCTTAACATAAATATGCTCAAGATCTCTTAGACAAGTTTAAAATGAATGATGCAAGTTGTTTTTCTACTCCTTTTGAATTAGGAACTAAATTAATGGTTGATATGGAAACTCCTTTTGTTGATCCTACTTTATATAAGCAATTAGTAGCAAGTTTAAATTATTTAACTCTTACTAGACCTGATATTTCTTATAGTGTTGGTTTGGCTTATAGATATATATCTAAACCACATGTTTAAAATCATTTTAAAGTTGTAAAAAATAATTTTAAGATATGGTAAAGGTACTCTTAATCTTGGTCTCTTTTATGATGCAAATTGTGAATTTTCTTTAAAAGGTTATACTAATTTAGATTTACGAGGTGATCCCAATGATAGGAGACCTAGTTGTGGTTATTGTTTCTTTGTTAGATTAGGTGAAATATCATGGAATAGTAAGTAATAAAAACTTACATCTATTTTTTCTACAAAATCTGAATATAAAGGTTGTACAAATGCATCCAAAGAAGCACCATGGTTAAGAAGATTACTTGAAGACTTGGGTCTACCTCAAAAGGAACCTACTGCTTTATATTGTGATAGTTAAAGTGCCATTTATTTGACAAAAAATCCCATTTTCATGCAAGGACCAAACAAATTTCTCTTCAACATCACTTCATTAGAGAGAACATTGAACACAAGCAAATTTATCTTTTATATTGTAAAGGTGAATATCAAGTTGCAGATATCCTCACCAAATCTCTTTGTAAAGATAAATTTATTTTTCATTGTAAAAATCTATGATTACAACCCATTGAAGAGTTTTATGTAAACTCCCCAAGTAAATATTAAGGGGGGATGCGTGTGTGCACCAATTTGTGAAAAATGGCTCTTAAGATGTCACTTTTTTCTAAAATCAACAAAGTCTGATGTGTACGAGAAAATGAATATAGTTACACTCAAAATTTGAAGATGTAGCAAGAACAAGAGTTGAAGTGCTCTAAGTCTACTTTCTAAGCTACTATTTTTTTTAAAATAATTAAGATTAATGGTTTCAAAAAGGGGAGGAACCAAAATAGGTCCTTTTTTTATCAAAAAAAATAGCATAGTATCTGAGGCCCCCCCTTTTTCATTAACTATTTTTTTTTA
Organism: Sequoia sempervirens; assembly: GCA_007258455.2. NCBI lineage: Eukaryota > Viridiplantae > Streptophyta > Pinopsida > Cupressales > Cupressaceae > Sequoia > Sequoia sempervirens. Next base: position 33,951,963 of record VDFB02137365.1, read on the forward strand.
GAATTTCAAAAATTTGAATGGTGAGAAAGTAGCTAACACCATATGTAGTTTTTTTTTTTAATAAAAGGGTAAAAACTTTATTGAAATCAAGAAATAAACATTACAAAGGAAACAAGAAAACACCATGTAGTTTTAGACACCTAAAAATGTCTCAATGGATCACATTGGCTAACTAATACCATTTTGTCCTCAAACCCATCCTCTTTTCGCTTGTTTAATTAAATAAGCTTAATTATTTAATTAAATGCCTCAATTTCACCTATTAATCTAATTGACCTAATTGGGTTAATTCACCCCTCTCACACTAACATTTCATCCGATTTAATTAAATAATGGAAATTATTTAATTTTAACCCTAAGTCCTCTTATTTAATTAAATAACCTAAACTAGTTAATTAAATATCATATTTGCATCTCCTTTTCATTAAAAAAATCAATAATTAAATGAATATCCTCACATTCCTCATCTTGCACATTCAAATTTAGTTTTAATTAACTAAATTGCTAATTTCCCTCTCATCCACTTGCATAGGGAATATTCTCCTATTTTCCTCCAAACAAAGGTAATGATTACTCCAAATAACCTTTGAAACAACTTTTTAAAGTTGTTGTAAAGTGTGTTTGTTTGCATGATTGTGAGCCCTTGATCTTTTCTTGATCCATATGATCTTTGATTCTCATCCATTGATGAGAATCCTTGATCCATGTTTCATCCTCCTTTCATTTGTGACCATTGATAGATCAAATCAATCTCATCCATTGATTTTTAATTTGATATTCATTAAATCAATTATTTAATGAATATCATATAATTCCCCTAATTTACACAAGTGAAACTTTGTTTTAATTATCAAATTACTAATTCTTCCACTTGCAAGGGAATATTCATCACTTGCACATTCCTCCAAAAGGGGAATATTCCCATAGAATATTCCTTCCCCTTTTGCACAATTAAACTTTGTTTTAATTTGCAAAATATCTATTTCCTCACCCATGAGAATATTCCAAAGAATATTCTTTCTCCTCACTCATTTGAAAAAAGGGAATATTCTTACAAAACTTCATGTGCAAGTTAACTAAAAACTTCATGTGTAAGTTAACTCAAAACTTCTCGTGCAAGTTAACTTGTGGCCTCTTGTATACGTTAAAAATGTGTTTGTTTGGATGAATGTAAGCCCTTGATTAAATATCAACTTGCATTTTTAACCCTTGATGAGAATCCATGATCCATGCTTCCAACTTCTTCCATCCTTGACCATTGATTAGCCTTTTTGATCTTAACCCTTCATTTCTTATTTGCTTTCCTATAAATAAAGCACTATTTGGAGAAAAATGGATCCATATTTTAACATCAAACTTATGTTATTAAAATCACTCTTACTTGCACTCACATTTAGCATAATTTTAGCTTATTTTAATTGCACCATATTAGCTTAGCTTCCATTAATGGCTTCCATGATAACATAGATGTGTACATTTAACTTATTTGTTAATTAGGATTTTAATCTTTTGAAGCTTTCATACACCCATATCAATCATCTTAGCATAAATCATGTTAAAATAGCATATATCATGTTAAGTTAGCATTTAAATCATGTTTTATAACATATATCTCATCGGTTTCATCAATTCTCTTCAACAGAATCCATTGAAACAAGCTCATTATCTAAGGGATTGGGAAAGGGTTGCCATTCCACATCAATGCAACACTACTCCCCCAATAGGATAAGTTTCAATGTCTTAGATTAGAGGTTTGTCAAGCTTTCATGATTTAGAATGTTAGTTTTAATGGCTTCTTTGTCTTTGTTTACAATGAATGATCTTATTGGGATTGATGCTTAGTGGATTAAATATTCCTCAAATTTGTATGGATCGGGTGTAGTTAACCTATACTAATGACATTGGTCACAATAGTTTATCCCCATTCTTTCAACTAGTTTTTTTAATGAATATATAAATATTTTATGAGTTCTTAAATCCTGAAAAGCTAAAATTTGAGCGTGCTCCCCCCTAAAGTTTTTGAAAACTAGTCAAAAATTGATTTTTTTTCATCACATGTAGAATGGAGTCTAAAATTTAATTTGTTTCAAGATTCGATGAATGGGTAAAAGTCTATCCTAAAACTAGTACATGTTGGTTTTTGACAAAATATGGAGGCAATAACAAAAGAAGTTATGGATGAAAACCTTAACATAATCAAAACATAAAAAAATTATATATTTAGATAACTAAGAGAGAGCCTAACGTCATCATGGTTTTTTAATAAACTTGCAATGAAATATGTGCAAATGTGATAGTTAGCACGGCCAAAAATATGTGAAAATTTGGTACCCTTCTAAGAAAAGCACGTCCATAAGTAGCTTATTTAGCGAGCACCAAATTTGGTGCTCTCCAAATGGCACATCCAATTTGGAACTCTCCAAATGGGATGTGTCATTTGGAACTCGCCAAATGGGATGTGCCATTTGGAGAGCACACAATTTGGTGCTCACCAAATGAGCTGCATTGACAAAAAACTAACTTTATTTCCTTTTTGTGTCTCTCTCCACCACTTTGATAACACTTAGAGTTTATAGTTTATGATTGTTGATGGATAGTTGGCGTTTTACCTTTCACTCCCTCCCTTCCTCCTTCCCTCTTAACCAATATGTACCCATTCTCTCTGAAACCTCTCTAGGTCTCTCCTACACTCTCTACCTTGTCTTCCATCCTTAGGGTTTAAGGTATAGGGTTGAAGATTTAATGTATAGGATAACTAGTCCCCCTCTTAGGTCTCTTCCTCCCTCTATCCCTTCCACCCCCTCTCTCTTAAGTCTCTCCCTCCCTCTATCCTTCCCACCCCCTCTCTCTCAAGTCTCTCCCTTGCTCTATCCCTCCCACCCTCTATCTCTTGGATCTCTCACAGCCCCTCTCCCTCTCTCAAGTCTCTCCCTCCCACCCTAACTAGACAAATATCTCTCCCTCACTCTATCTGTCTCACCCTCTATCTCTTGGATCTCTTGAACCCCCTCTCCCTCTCTCAAGTCTCTCCCTTCAACCCTAACTAGACAACTCTCTGTCCCCACAAGTTTCTCTCTCTCTCTCTCTCTCTCAAGTCTCTCTCAATGCCTCCCCCCTCTCTCTCTCTCCCTCTCAAGTCTCTCTCTCTCAAGTCTCCTCTTAGGTCTCTCCCCCTATCAAGTCTCTCTCTTAGGTGTCTCCCACTCCCTCTCTCTCTCTCCCTCTCTCTCAAGTCTCTCCCTCAAAATATCCCTCCCACCCTCTCTCCCTCTCTTAGGTATCTCCCCCACCCTAACTAGATAAATCTCTCCCCTTCTCAAGTCTCTCTCTCTCTCTTAGGTCTCACTCCCTCCCACCCTACCTAGACTACTCTCTCTCACTCCAATCCCCTCTCTCACACTCCCTCTTCCTCAGGTCTCTCCCTCAAAATATCCCTCCCAACCCCTCTCCTTCTCAAGTCTCTCCCTCCCATCCTAACTAGATAACTCTCTTTATCTGACAATAGTCTCTCTCTCTCTCAGGTCTCACTCCCTCCCACCCTACCTAGAAAAATATCTCACTCAAACCCTCTCTCACACACTCCCTCTCTCTCTCTCACTCCAACTCTCTCTCAATTATTTATATCTTTCTCTCCCTCTAATCTCTCTCTCTCAAGTAACTCTCTCTCAAGTCTCTCTCTCACATCTCTCTCTTAGGTGTCTCCCACTCCCTCTCTCTTAGGTCTCTCCCTCAAAATATCCCTCCCAAACCCTCTCCCTCACTCAGGTCTCTCTCCCTCACCATAACTAGAAAACTCTCTCTCCCTCTCAATTCTCTCTCTCAGGTCTCACTCCCTCCCACCCTACCTAAAAATCTCTCTCTCTCTCACTCCAACCCCCTCTCTCACTCTCCTCTCTCTTAGGTCTCTCCCTCAAAATATTCCTCCCTCCCCCTCCCCCTCTCCCAAGTCTCACCCTCACCCTAACTAGATAACTATCTCTCCCTCTCAAGTCTCTCTCTCTTAGGTCTCACTCCCTCCCACCCTACCTAGACTACTCTCTCTCACTCCAACCCCATCTCTCACACTCCATATATCTTAGGCCTCTCCCTAAAAATATCTCTCCCACCCCCTCTCCCTCTCTTAGGACTCTCCCTCCTATCCTAACTAGATAAATATCTTTCTCTGAAAATAGTATCGCTCAGGTCTCACTCCCTCCCACCCTACCTAGACAAACCTTTCTCACTCCAACCCTCTCTCTCACACTCCCTCTCTCCCTCTCCCTCTCAGTTTTTTCTCCCTCTCTCTCACTTCAATTCCATCTCATCTCTCTCTCTCTCTCAGGTATCTTTCTCTTAGGTCTCTCTCTCAAGATTGTCTCTCAGGTGTCTCCCACTCCCTCTCTCTCAGGTATCTCCCTCAAAATATCCCTCCTAGCCCCTCTCCCTCTCCCAGGTCTCTCCCCCCACCCTAACTAGATAACTCTCTCTCTCCCTCTCAATTCCCTCTCTCAGGTCTCACTCCCTCCCACCCTACCTAGACAACTCTCTCTCACTGTAACCCCATCTCTCACACTCCTCTCTATTAGGTATCTCCCTCAAAATATCCCTCCCAACCCTTCTCCCTATATTAGGTCTCTCCCCCCAGCCTAACTAGATAACTCTCTCTTTCAGGTCTCACTCCCTCCCACCCTACCTAGACTACTCTCTCTCACTCCAACCTCCTCTCTCACACTCCCTCTCTCTTAGGTCTCTCCCTCAAAATATCCCTCCCAAAGCTTCCCCCTCTCTCAGATCTCTCCTCCCCACCTTAACTAGTTAACTCTCTCACTCTCAAGTCTCTCACTCTTAGGTCTCACTCCCTCCCGCCCTACCTAGAATAATCTCTCTCACTCCAACCCCCTCTCTCACACTCCCTCTTTCTCAGGTCTCTCCCTCAAAATATCCCTCCCACCCCGTCTCCCTCTCTTAGGTATCTCTCTCCCATCCTAACTAGATAACTCTCTTTCTCTAATGTAGTAGTATCTCTCTCATGTCTCACTCCCTCCCACCCTACCTAGACAAATATATGTCACTCCAACTCACACTCCCCCTCTCTCTTTCTACCTCTCAGGTATTTCTATCTCTCTCACTCCAACTCCCTATTTCAAGTATTTATCTTTCTCTCTCCATATTATCTCTCTCTATCTCATGTCTCTCCCACTTATGGTTGAGGGTTTAATGTATAGTGTAGAGGGTTAAGGATTGAGGGTTGAGGTATTATGATTTAAGGGTTGATTGTTGAGGTATTATAGTTTAAGGGTTGAGGGTTGATGGATTAAGGTTTAAGGGATAGTGTTGAGGGATTAGGGTTTAGGGTTTAATGTGTAGGGTAGAGGGTAGAGGGTAGAAAGTTTAAGGTTTAAGGTATAGGGTTGATGCATTAGGGTCAAGGGTTTAGGGTTTATAGTTTAGGGATTAAGGGATGAGAGTTGAGGGATTAGGGTTTAAGGTATAGGTTCAAGGGATTATGGTTGAGGGTATAACATTTGAAGGTTGAGTGTTTAAGGGTTGAGAGTTGAGGGATTAGGGTTTAAGGTTTCATCCCTCTTGAAATAGTCTTACACTCTTCTCTGCCTCTTAATCCCACTCTTCTCTCACTCCTCCATAGGTCTTCATTTACAGTAAAGGCTTAAACAATGATATTTTCTATAGAGCACACTTAGTGCTCGCCAAACTGCAAAGAATTGAAATATAATGTTTAGCACTTTCCAAACTTGTTGACACATTTTGCATCACATTTTGTGCTTGTCAAATTTGGCTAGCACCAAATTTGATGACACAGTTTACATCACATTTTTCGCTCACCAAATTTGGCGACCGCAAAATGTGCCTTTTCCAAAAATGGTAAAAAAGGAGTTGACCCATGATTTAGGACCACAATTCTCTTCATTTTTCTAGTTATGTACTTTATTTGACTCAGAAATTCCTTTTTATGTAGTTGACTTGTACCAAATTATGCTTGATCCATCACCTTTTTAGCACCAATTATCATGCTAGACAATGTAGAAGAAGAAAATTTGAAGTTTCTACATTATTTTTTATTATCTCAGGTAATAGATTCATTTTGGTACAATTGAAATGTTTATATTGAGTAATTTTTGTTTAGCTTTTACAATATAAAACTTTCCTTTCATGATTTTATTTATCACAATAGTTTTACTTACAATTCAACATTGAATTAGATGGAAGTTGCATAAAAAAATTTAATTTTTAGGAGTTTGAAGAAAAAACATGAAAAACATGACATAATTTAGATGAATTCATGTAAACTTATATAGAGGATATCAGCTTAACACAAACTTGCTTATGAATTCCATTTGCATTGCTTATAGTAGTCCATTTCTATCATGACTAGTGGAATTCACTCTTTTTCATTTTAGCTAGATGTTGTTTTTTGTTTTGTTTTGACAATATAGATCATTCATTTGATGATTTTAATAATCTTCATTATTATACATAGAATTCAACATTGAATTAGATGGAAGTTGCATATAAAAGTTAAATATTTAGGAGTTTGAAGGAAAAAATTGAAAAACATGACATAATAGATGAATGAACATATAAACGTATATAGAGGATTTAAAAAAATGCCTCAAGGAAATGCCTCAAACCAATGTGGTCTCATGGAATGCAATGAAAATAAAATGCAATTGGTAGCTGTTACTAGTTATTAGTTATGCAATGTGAAGTAATTGCATAAGAGTTGCACTTAGGTTGACTTTTAAAAACATTAGATTGTAAATTAAATCTTGTCATCTATAAACATCTAGTTATATTAGTTATGCAACATGAAGTAATGCTTGAGTTTTAAATATGTGCAATGCAATGTAATCAATGATATGTTATGACCAACATATATTTTTTCCAAGCATCCATGGCTTGTTCTAAAGCACCTATGTTAGGCTTGTAGCCATAGCAGCAAGGTAGTGATTTGTTTGTTAAAATGCTTTGGTAGACATGTATTAAAAATGTGGTAGCATATACAAGGCAGTGAGATATTTAAAAAAATTCCTTAAAGAAATATGGTCTCATGGAATGCATGACAAGAAAATGCAATTGACAACTGCTCCTAGTTCATCAGCGGGGTATGCAAAGTAATTGCATAACTACACTTAATAGGTGGAATTTAAAAAAACATAGATTGCAATTGAAATTTTGTCATCTATCAGTGCATCTATTTATTAGTTATGCAATGTGAAGTAATGCTTTGAGTTTGAAATCTATGGGAAATGCAATGTAATAAGTGATATGAATATATATGTTTTATCAAATGCTTTGGTAGAAATGTATGAAAAATGTGATAGCATAGACATGCTAGTGAGCTGATTGAAAAAATGCCTTAAAGAAATATGGTTTCATGGTGATGCATGACAAGAAAATGCAAAATTTGGCATCATAGATAATGCAATGAACAGTTTGAAAAAATGCCTCAAATAAATGTGGTCTCATGGAATGCATGAATTTGAATAAAATTAGATTGGAATTGAAATTTTTGCATAGATATCAATAGATCTAGAACTAATAGTTATGAAACATGAAGTAATGCTTTTAGTTAGAAAGATGTGAAATGCAATGTAATTAGCGATATGAATATGTTTCATAAAATGCTTTGGTAGACATGTATGTAAAATTTGGTAGCATAGACATGGTAATGAGCTGTTAGAAAAAATGCCTCAAAGAAATGTGGTCTCATGGTGATGCATGACAAGAAAATGAAAAATGTGGTAGCATAGACAAGGTAGTGAGATGTTTGAACAAATTCCTTAAAGAAATGTGGTCTAATGGAATGCATGAATTTGGATAAAATTTGATTGCAATTGAAATTTTTTCATAGATAGATCAACACCTAGTTATTAGTTATACAACATGAAGTAATGCTCTGTGTTTGAAAGATATGCAATGCAATGTAATTAGCGATATGAATATGTTTCATAAAATGATTTGGTAGACATGTACGCAAAATTTTATGGCTATGGTTAATGACCATTACTTACTTTTATTCTTTGTTTGTTTGTGAACATGTAGCATTCAATGTCATGCTGAGGAAACGAGCAAAGCCTCTAATGTCAAATGGACATGAAGCTAAAAATGCAAGGAGAAGAGAAACAAAAAGGCAAGTTCGTGAAGAAAAGAAATTGCAGCCCATAGAGGAAGAAATTCTCGTGCAATATAAGAGAGATGTCAAATTGAAAACACAAAGGGAATAGATGCAAAAAATTTGTGCAACGAGAGAAATGAATCCCAAAGTTGGGAGCACGTCATCAACCATAAGTGAAGTTTAATGCACATAATCTATAATATCTCATGTTCAAATTACATCAACAATCACATCTCAGTAGAAGATACACCATCAACAACATGTAGTTTTGAAAGTACATTAGAAAACACATCTCTACTTGAAGAAACTCCACATACCATAGCTCAAGTTGGAGGTACGACATATTTTACATGTCAAGCTCAAGGTACATCATTGATTTCACCTCTGATTGAAGGCATTCCATCTATCCTTGATGTTGTTGACATTCCTAATGTTGACACAACTTTACCTTTGAGAACTCCTAGATTTTTGCATAGAAAATCTAAATATATGATTGATATTGATGCTAATGTTTTGAAACCAATGGATAATAAGATTCTAAAATGTACACATGTCAAAGATATTTAAAAAGGATTTGGAGTTTATTTTTTGAGAAGCTAAGTGAGGCTGGAAGATGTCAACTATTTGTTGAAATGATGATGCAACTAAAATTTAGGCCCACCATGAAGATTCTTGGACTAAGAATATTGGAAGGCCTAAGTGAGAAACCCATTGTAAAGAATTTGATGAGTGCATACAAGAGCGTGGGTTCTACCTCACACATGAAAGATAGTTGTGCCACACAATGTGTGATGAAAAAAACATTGTTAAGTTGTAAAACTAGGAATAAGATGAACCTTTCAAAGATGAGTAAATATTTGAAAATAAGTAGATCATCTTTAATGAGAGCCAAAAGAAGGCATGAAAGAATGGAGGATCCAAATAGCAATGATTTATGGGCATTCTCAGGTAGACTTCCATGGAAAGATAAAGAAATTTCTCAAGCCTTGAGATATCTAATACAAGATTTTTTGAAGGATAACACAAGGGTATCTCCCAATCATAGAGATGTTGTAAGAAGGAGAATTGGTAGTCAAACCTGTGAGCCACATCCAATTTTTTTTTTGGATACCACCCAAACCTATTTTTTTGCTAAACTTGTGGAGATGTATCCTCAAGTTAAAATATGTCAAAGGTTTTTTGAAATGATAAAGGCTTTTTATGTCAAAATAAATTGCACACACACACTACTTATTGTTGTAGAGTACATATTGAGTTTTCTAACCATTATTATGTTTATCAACGTATATGTGTAGATATGCATACTAACAATATTTTATAGGAATGTAACATAAGGCCTCCACCTAAATGTTCAAGGGATTTCTTGTCTACCATTTTATGTGAAAGAGTGGATGGTCAATTTCTACAAGAAATTATGTTTGGATGCCATATGTGATCATTATGGTGGCATGCAATATTTACCAATTTTCCAAAACATGGCTAGTACACATGTAGTTGGAAATTAAATTGTGGAATTTGGAAATACAAGATAATGGCCTACAATCTAAAAGATGGGAAAGAAGCAAAGAAGTGTGAATTGGTTAGTGATAAGATTCCAGTGTATCGATTTATGGGAATTTTTCGTGATCATGTGGTCTATGAGTATGCAAGGCATACACATAGAGCTCGATGGTTGGTCTCCCAGTTCAAGTTATACAAGGTCACGTTTCCACTTCATAGCATCATTTCAATTGTTGAATTCATAGAGAGCTACACACTACAACCATAGAATGAGGTGCAATCACAATACTACAACTCCACACAGGTTGCTATATTTGTGCATATAGCATTTATTCATGCAAATGATAGTATAGAGGATAACAAGAATATTGATGGAGTATCAATTTTACATCAGTGATGATCACACACATTCTACAAAGTTTATACAAGGTTTCTTTCAGATGTATGTTGATTTGGCTAGTAGAGGCATATCATTTAGTAAGCATATCATATGGTCAGATAACTGTACATCACAATTCAAGAACTCTAGAATGTTTTACTGGTTGAGTAGGATGCATAAAATCAATGGTGTTCAACATGTTGCAAGTATGAAGAAGTTGTTGCAAGGTATTGTCATTGATGTCAGCTGGTCAATTGGTTGTTGTTGTCATTAATGTCATGGATGTGGATTATTGGCTTTATATGTCAAGGATATTGAGAAAATTGTGTTGAAGGAAGATTGCAGGTGTTCAGTAGTTGCTCTGGGTTTTGGTTCGATATTTGCTTCTATGTGTGTGCGGTTTAGATATGTTGATCATGGTTGTTGGAAGCTACTATTTCCAATTTTTTCGTTTTTGATTCATTATACAGTGCGAGTTATGTTCACTAGTTGTGAACTATGGTTTTGTGTGTATCTGGTTGAGGTCCGGGAGAAATGTTGTTGGTTCAGATTTCTCTTTGGTTAAGTCTTATGACTTGTAGTTCTAGAGTTAAGTTTTTATGATCAAGTTGAAGATAATTTTGGTATCTGGATGGATCGTGCTTAATTGTTCTATGTGTTTTACACTAGTTTGGTTGACCTTGTGTTAAACACGACCTTCAAAATTAATGAAGCATGTTGGGACCTATTTGGGTCCTCATCAAGCATGTGTTTGGGTCCCCCTCATTCTAATTCCACCCTAGGATGTTTTGGCACCAACCTAATTTGAATTTAATGATGGATGGATGACTTTGGATATGTTTCAAAGTTGAAAACAGTATAAATATAGGATGATTTAGTGGTGAAAATGAGAACAAAGAGATAAGTGCAAAGAAATAGAGAAGATATATGTGAAGAACATGAAAATAAAGTGGATGAATGTAATGTGAATGTGGTAGATCAGTGCGAAGTCTAAATGCTGAGTTTCTGAATGTAGGGAGTTGAAGGTGGACTTTATCATTCATGCATGTCTGCAAGTGGCTGAGAAAATTGTGGTGGATTTTTCTATTGCATTGATATTGTCTTCTCTCTATAACATATCTCTTCTATGTTCTTTGTATCTCTATGGCAGTGAGCCCTTTGGGTGGTTATCCCTATTAGACAGTGAGTCCTTGTTTGGTAGTGAGCCTTTTTCTCAGGCAGTGATACTTTTGTAATAATTTTTGATATTCTTTATAGTGTCATTTAATCCTCAACATGGTTTTTCCCTCATTGGGTTTTCCATGTAAATCTACTATTACTGTGTTTGTGTGATGGTTTTTAGTTTCTGCACTTGCACTTAATGTTTAACCATTTTAGCAGAGTTAAGAATTGTGATTGATCTATGTTCTAGTGAATATTATAAAAGTAAATTTGTGACAACTGATTCACCCCCCCTCTCAGTTGTCTTGTTTGTTGCTATATGGAGCCTAATTAGACTTGGAAGTTAAATTTTCCCCACTTTTATTAGTGCGGTTTCCCCCCAAATTATTTAATGGGGGTTTGGGGGCAGCACCCCCAAAACCTCACACGAGTTTTATTATTTTATAAAGGCGTCGAGAGTTATTTTTCTATTGGCTGACATAAAAAACCCTATTTTTGTAACCGACATAAGTCTTGATAAAACGACTAAGGGTTAGGGTTTGCGTTGCTATTATATTGTAGCATTTTCAATGGTACTGAGTTGCAAGGATTTTTGGTTGCAATCGGTTCAATTTGTTGGATAATAATATTGGACTCTCTGTTGGTGGATGTAGTCGAGGTTTGGGTGAACCACGTTAAAAATTGTCTCTCGTTATTATTTATGTGTTTTTCATTCCTCTATGTAATATTTATTTTCATTTAATTGATATTTTTTGCATGCAATTCCTAACAAGTGGTATTGGAGTGGGTTGTGTTCGATTATCATCTACAAGTAGGTCTCACGGTTGAGTGGGAGTCTCACGGTTAAGTGGGAGCAATGGAGGACAAGGGTAAATTGAAGGTAGATAAATTCAATGGGTACAACTATCAGTTATGGAAGATACATATGGAGGATTATCTCTATTAGAAGGATTTATGGAGGCATTGGAAGGAATAGCTCAGAAACCAGCAATAATGACTGATGAGGATTGGAATCTTCTAGATAGAAAGGCACTGGGAACCATTCATTTATGCCTGACACAATCGGTGGCCTTCAATATTACAATAGAAAAGACAACTTGAGATTTGATGGAAACCTTGGCAAAGTTATATGAAAATCCTTCCAGTTTGAATAAGGTATTTCTTATGAAGTGTTCATTTAATATGAAAATGGTGGAAGGTGGGTCAATTGTTGATCATTTAAATGAGTTTAATATGGTTACCCATCAATTAACTTCTATAAATGTAAACTTTGATGAAGAAGTTAGGGATCTTTTGATTCTATGTTCTTTGCCTAAAAGCTGGAATAGCTTGGTAATGGTTGTTAGCAGTTTTGTTTTTGGTTTGAATACATTGAAATTTGATGATGTTGTTGGTGTTATTTTGAGCGAGGAAAATTGCAGGAAAAGCTAAGGTGGAACATCCACATCAGGTAGTGTTTTGAATGTAGAAAGAAGGGGAAGAACAAAGGAGAGAGGAAACAATTCTGGAAGTCATGGGAAGTCATGAGGAAAATCAAAGGACAAAAGGTTCCAATCTAGGGACAAGATGGATAGTTGGTACTATGGTAAGCCAAGTAATTTAAAGAAAGATTGTTGGTCTTCGAAAAATAAAGGAGACAAAAAGGAAGGAAGTAAAGAGGAAAATGTGGCAAGTAAAAAATCTAATGAGGATGCTTTGATTCTTTCCCTTGATAATGCTGATGATTCATGGGTTTTATATTTAGGGGCCTCATTTCATGCTATGCCCCATAGAAGTTATTTTCTTGATTATGTCCAAGGGGATTTTGGGCTGGTTTATTCCAGAGATAACAAACCCTGTCAGATTGTTGGAAAGGGAAGAATTAAGATTAAGTTGTAGAATGGGAATCATTGGCTACTATAAGAGGTAAGGCATGTCCCAAGGATGAGTAGGAATTTAATTTAAATGGGGCAGCTAGGTGATGAAGGTTGCATAGTTACTTTTAATGATAAAAATTGGAAGGTTTTGAGAGGTGCCTTAATAGTAGAAAAAGGTATGAAAGTAGGCACCTTATATCTTTATACAATTCATATTGTTCCTTCTACTTCAGTTGTTGTAGAGAAAACACAAACAGGTTCAGGAACAGTTATTGCGGGTTCACAAGAAGAGATTGAAACAGTTATTGTAGGTTCTAAGACAACACTGTGGAATAACAGACTTGGGAATTTGAGTGAAAAAGGTATGAATGAACATACTTCATACTAAGAAAGTTTTACCATGTTTGAAATGCATTAATATGGATTTCTATGAAAGTTGTGTGTATGGCAAACAAAAGAGAGTTAGTTTTATCAAGGATGGGAGGCAAAAGAAAGATGAAAAGTGGAGCTTGTGCATACAAATGTATGTTGATCGACTCAAGTATCTTCTCTCGATGGCTCTCAATATTATGTTACATTCATATATGATGCAACTAGGAAGGTTTGGATTTATTTCCTTAGGCATAAAACTGATGTGTTTGAAACATTTAAGAAATGAAGAAGCTTGGTTGAGAATGAGGGGTAAAAGATTAAAGTGTCTCAGATTTGATAATGGTGGTGAGTATTGCAACAAAGAATTTGAGGATTATTATGCCTTTAATGGAATTCATAGGCAGAAAATGGTTCTGGGGACTCTAGAAGAAAATGGAGTGGTTGAGCACATGAATAGGACAATAATGGAGCATGCAAGGAGCATGTGATTTCTTGTTGGGTTGCCTTTAAACATGTGGGAAGAGGTTTTCAATACCGTTGTATATTTAATTAATAGAGGTTCATCAGTTCCTTTGGGTTGTGGTATTCCAAAGGAAGCATGAACAGGTAAGAAGGCGAGTTATTCTTTTTCTCAAAACCTTTGAATGTGAAGCATTTTCACATGTAGATTCTAAAAATAGAACCAAGATGGATGCAAAATCAAAAAGTTGTATCTTCATTGGATATGGCATTGATGAATTTGGTTATAGGCTTTGGGATGTTGAAAATCTAAAAATTGTGAGAAGTAGGGATGCATTCAATGAGAAGGTATTGTACAAAAATCAATTGTAGCAACATGAGAAGAAAGAAAAGTATTTTGTGGTGCTAGATGATACTCTAGATAGTGATGTTCCAGTGGTTCCTCATGCTCCGCAACAACAACAAGAAATACCACAAACTCTAGTGAATGTTAGATAGTCAACAAGGCTAAGTAGACCTCCTAAAAGGTTTTCTCCCTCTTTGTATTTATTTTGTTAACAGATGTTGGTGAACCAGAACGGTATGATGAAGCTATGTAGGTGGATACAAAGGTTTAGTGGGAGCTTGCAATGAAAGAAGAAATGAACTCCTCACAAAAAAATTAGACTTGGGAATTATGTAAGTTGCCTGTAGGTAAAATGGCTTTACCAAACAAATGGGTTTATAGGCTAAAAGAGGAAGATGGAGGTAAGAACACATTTAAAGCTAGGTTAATTTTCAAAGGATTTGCATAGAAAAATGGCATTGATTTTGATGAAATTTTTTCTCTGGTAGTTAAGATGACTTCTATTTGTATTGTTTTAAGTATTGTGGTTGTTGAAGATTTGCATTTGGAACAACTAGATGTGAAAATCACCTTTCTCCATGGTGATTTGGAGGAGGAGATATATATGGAACAACCCCAAGGATTTGAGGTCAAAGGTAAGGATAAATTGGTGTGTAGATTGAAGAAGAATTTATATGGCTTAAAATGAGCACCTCGGAAATGGTACTTAAAATTTGATAGTTTTATGGCTGAGCAAGGCTAAAATAGGTGTAATTCTAACCATTGTGTTTATTTTAAGAGGTTGGATAATGACAACTACATTATTTTATGTTTATATGCTGATGACATGCTCGTAGTGGGGTCTAACATGGATCACATAAGTGAGTTAAAACAACAGTTAGCAAAATCATTTGCTATGAAGGATTTGAGGGAAGAAAAACAAATCCTTGGTATGAAAATTTACAGAGATAGGAAGAACATAAAATTGACTCTATCTCAGGCTAATTATCTTGAAAAGGTGCTGCAGAGATTCCATATGGAGAATGCAAAAGCTATCAACACACCTTTTCCTAGTCATTTGAAATCAACTAAGGAGTGCTTCAGTTGTAGGAAGTTTAATGTACACAATGGTATGCATGATACCGGATATTACACATGTTGTTGGAGTCGTAAGCAGGTATATGAGTAATCTCATATTGGAGCATTGGAATGCAGTAAAATGGGTTCTTAAGTGTTTGAGAGGTACATTCAATAGAAATTTATGTTTTGGGGGCTCTAATAATGATTTGGCAGGTTATGTAGACTCAGTTTTGGTAGGGGATATTTATATCAGGAAGAGTACTGCAGGTTATGTCTTTATTGTAGGTGGGACAACAGTGAGTTGGATCTCCAGGTTGCAAAAGGTGGTTTCTTTATCCACCACAAAGGCAGAGTATGTAGCTGCAACAGAGGAAAGCAAGGAGATTATATGACTGCAATCTTTCATGGAAGAATTGGGAAAATGATAGGCTAATATTTATTTGTTTATGGACATACAAAGTGCCATACATCTTGAAAAAAATTCTTCCTTGCATTCAAAGACCAAACACATACAGTTGAGGTATCACTTTAGTCGGTCAACATTGGATGATGAATAGTTAAGGCTAGAAAAGATACATACATATGAAAATCCAATGGATATGTTTACAAAGGAAGTGACAAGGGAGAAGCTGAGCTCCTCTTTAGATTCAATTGGTCTTCAAGAATGAAAACAATAAAATCAGAACAACAGGGTCCAGGGTGCTTATTTCTAGTGGGAGCTACAGGATCACTGGAACTACATGATCAACAGTGTTATGATTAGTCCCCAAGTGGGAGATGATACGGTGTGGAGCCTAATCAGTCTCCAAGTGGGAAATGGTTTTTATATGGGGCCTAATTAGAGTTAGAGGTTAAATTTTCCCCACTTTTATCGGCATAGTTTCCCCACAAATTATTTAACAGGGGTTTGGGGGAAGCATCCCCAAAACCTCACACGAATTTTATTATTTTATAAAGGCATCAGGAATTATTTTTCTATTGGTTGACATAAAAAACCTATTTTTGTAACCGATATAAGTCTTGATAAAATGACTAAGGGTTAGGGTTTCCGTTGATATTGTATTGTAGCATTTGCATCGATATTGAGTTGCAAGGATTGCTAGTTGTAATCAATTCAATTTTATGGATAATAGTATTGGACTCTCTGTTGGTGGATGTATCCTGAGTTTGTGTGAACCACGTTAAAAATTATCTCTTGCTATTATTATTTCTATGTTTTTCATTCCTTTTTTAATTATTTATTTGCATTTAATTGATATTTTCTGCATGCAATTCCTAACATTGTTCAATAATTGGTATCAAATCTTGGTTCCTTGGAGAAGAGATTAACCACTTAAGGAAGGTCTAGGATGGCTGGAAAAATCAATCATGATTATTTGAGGTTCAATGGAACTAATTATGCTATCCAAAAAAATTTAATGGAAGATTATCTAGAGTATTGTGGATATGGCATGGAGAAAGGTTATAAGAATCCTTACACTCCTCCTACTAATGGTTCAGGTACAACTAATGAGATCAAGGCACATGAAGCAAAAAATAAGGTGAAGTACATTTTGAAGAATAGTCTTGTACATTTTGAGTTGATTAAAGTTGAAAATTTGAAGACTGCTAAGGAAGTCTGGGATACTCTAGAAAAGGCACATGAAGGTGATGAAAGGGTCAAAGAGGAAAAATTGTAGAACTTGGAGACACAATTTGAGCTCCTACATATGTCTGAAGATGAGAATGTTAAAGATTATGTATAGAGATTGGTTGAGGTAGTAGTTGGAATGCGAGGACTTCGTGTTATAATAGATGAATCCGTAATTGTAAAGAAGATTCTAGAACTCTCATTGATGCTTACAATGAAAAGGTATGTGCTATTGAAGAACATGTAGATTACAAGACTTAGACTAAAGATCATTTGTTGGGAACTCTAACATCTTATGAGATGAGAAAGCCAAATTTGAGAAATGGATCCAAATTAGAGACTTCTTTTAAGGCTACAAAAGCTAAAGATCTGGATGAAGAAAATCTTGATGAAGAAGAAGCTAACTTTGTGAGGAAGATGAAGAAAGGCTCCAAAAAGTATGAAGGTAAGTTACCATTTAAATGCTTTAGGTGTGGAGGAATAGGTCATTATGCTACAAGGTGTTCAGATAGAGCTAAGAGGAATAAACAAAGATATGAGAAAGAAAGGAAAGGTAAGAAGATCAATAGAGAAAATTATGTGAATGATGATGCTAGTATATCTAGTGAAGAATCTGACCATGGAGATCTTGATGAAAATGAATGCTTGTTCTTGGCTATAAAAGATGAACCTACTTCTAATTTTGAAAAATAGGTGAAGGAATTCCCTCCAGAGAAGGAGAAAAATGAAGGTACTATAATCTCTTCCCTACATGCTAAAAAATAAAATAACTATTGGGTTGTTGACAATGGTTGTTCACATCACATGACTGGTGATAAGAGTAAGTTTTTTAAACTTGAAAATTATGATGGTGGTGTTGGACTCAGGGAACACTGAGAGGGGGGTGAATCAATGTTTAGCAAGATTTAAACTTTAATTTTGATCATAAACCATTTACAACACATAAATAGAAATAAAGATGCAAGCACATGAACAAGATAATCAAAGCACCATAACACCAATATTTTTACATGGAAACCTTGTTAGGGGAAAAATCATGGTGGAGATTAATCCATAATTTATACTCTGTTAAAAGTATGAAGAAAAGGGAATGCACATGCATTTAGGCACACTGCCTAGAGCTCACTGCTTACATGAAGGCTCACTACCTTAAAAAATGTTTGAGTTACAAAAAAAGGTTGAATTGAGAGGATAGCATCTCCAAATGCCTGAATTCAATTCCAGTGAAGCTCAATAGATGATCTTCAACCCTTATGACTGATTCTGTATTTCTGCTATGCTTTGCTCTGCTCTTCTCTATTTTTCTACCCTTTTGAAACTGTGCATAGATCACTCAATCACCCTTTTAATACTCGCACAGACATCTATTCTGCTCTTCACACACATTCTCACATTTTCACACACCTTCTTTTCACACAAAATAAACTACCGATGTCATATATATATCCACTAACCAAGATTTCATTGCTTCAAGTTGGCTTTAACAAAAATGAAATATCCTTCAATGGTTAGCTCAAATATCAAATTAAATTTAATGTGTGTCCATGAAATTTAGCTAAGACATAACTAGGACCCATAACAAAATAACGAATACAAGAAACAATTAAACAATTACTCCTTACACATCTTTGACATACGACATTCACAGAGTTGGCCACAATGAGCAAATAAACAGAAAAACATCCTGCCAGATCTCCAAGCTCGTACACTGATTAATGCAACATCACAAATCTTGAAAATGAGATAACATATATTCTTAACAACCTATATTTGGGATCCACAACAAAAAATGATGATTCGGTGAAGCATACCGATCAACTAACTGACTGGATACCCTATTCTTTCTACTTTCTGCCAGTAGAACATTGTTCTCTACATTTCATGCCGGTATGAGAAAATTTTGATCTACGGACTAGAGGGATGACTTGGGTTGCCATAAATGACAACACTAGAATCCACATTCCATCAAACAAGCCATATGCCAACAATCTCCCCCTTTGGAATTGATGGCAACACTTAGTGAAAAATGACTAAGTGTCAAAATTCAAAATTTCAAACTCAAACTCCCCTTTAGAATGATAAAGCATTTTTCACTGCTCTCCTCCCCCTTTGACATCAATGAAAAATATATTCTTCACTAAGCTCTCTCCCCCTTTCAAAAATTCAAAATTTGAAGTACAACTGCTACTTAAGTTAGAAAATTAACTTGTACGTATCTTTCATACTCGAAAGAAATTTCTTCCATGCTTCTATAGAAATCCCAATGATTAAGATCATGCTATTATTCTTATATGTCTTGTTAATAATTTGAATGAGGGATTCTAGGATTGTAATTGCTTCTTCTAGTTTTTCTCCTTTCCTCAAAACCTCAATCAACTGCTCCAACTTGCATTCAGTCAGATCCTTGAATTTCCAAAAGGTGCCCACAAGATTGTTTCTGGAAAAGTGGACCTTTACATGCTCAGACTGCAATTCCTAAATCTTTTTCTTGACTGCTCTATCCTAGTCCTGAAGCATACTGTAATATTGACCAATTTTGATTAACTCAGCTTCAATTTGCTCCAGATTTTCCTTATACCTTCCAACAACATGAGGCCACTGAAGATAATAGTTGTAGATGTTATTAGCTGAATTAATGCATTGCCTCAACTCATTCATTTTCTTTTTTAGTTTGGTAAGGGATAGCCTAAACTACTCCTTCAAATGTAGAATTACTTCTTCCTCTTTTCTATCCTGAGACTTAGAGGCCATAGTTTCCCTAATACATTCAATCAACTCTTCAAGAAGTACATTCTGCAAGCTTTCCAACTCAATGTTGCTATGCACAAAGTAACTGCCTAGAGTGCTCTCAATCAAGTCCTGCTCATATGAGGGTTTTTCTAACCAAATGTCAGCAATCTTCTTCATCCCATCTTTTTCTTGAACAAGCTGCAATATCTTAGCCTTGAATAAGGAATCATCTTCTTCACTTCCTTCTGCCATCAACACATCCAGTTCAACTGATTCTGGTTCATCCCTAGGAGTGTACTCATCAGATTCCTCATCTGGTCTATCTACAATTAATGATTCTTTTCCTTTTTCTTTAGTTCTTGGAGACTTATGTGCCGAAGGGGTGTACAAAACAATTTGTTGTGCTCTCTTCTTCTTCCCCAACACTTCATTAGAAGAAGATCCAACTTCAATCATCTTTACCAGAAGGGAAATGTTAACTTCTCCAAACTTCCCTAGCAATTCCTTAAAGAAATTTGCATATACTTGCTCATAATTTCCCAAAGCATTAGAATGTTCAAAAATTTTCTTACAAACCAGTTCACTTTCCTTCCATACCATATTATCATTATGAGGCAAGCAATTTGGAAAATACATCATGATACATATGATAAAAGTACCAAACCTGAAGGGGTAATCTGCTTCTTTTGTCAATTGCACATTTTCCATCAACTGATCCTTCAACAATCCACACAGATCAAAGTCTTCATCTTCCATTGTCATTTTGTGAGCAATATAAACTACACCTGCCAAAGTTGCGCCTTCCCTGTTTCTGAAGAAAGTTTTGTATGAAATCCCATGTGCAATGTACCTTGTTATTGGATCTTTGATCATTGAAATTACTAGAGCCCTTTGATCTCCTATCACTCTAGTTAGGGTTTCGACTTCCTTGTTTCGAATTGACTTCTTTTTCAAATATCCTCAACATTGCATAGACCAGTTAAATTTCTAATCACATCCTTCAAAATAAGATAGGGTTTATCCAAGGTTAGAATTTCCTCATTCAATCTATTCAAGATAAACCTGACCACTTTTGCATTGACGAAATAAGGAAACTCATTCCAATTGTCCAAAATTTTATGTTTCACACCTTCAAGCAACTTTAATTCATTGGCTGGCAAAAAATTTCTCACAACCCTAATCTTTCCACTACTATACTCATCCAAATTCACCATTCCTTTATTTTTTTCATTTTTCTTTCCATACAGAACAAGTTTTTCTATTGAGCACAAAATTTGAAATTCTACAAGCAGCCGAAATACATGATGAATTCGCCACCGAATTTGCTTTACTCCTATGAAATTTTGTTGCAGAGGCTCTCCTTCTGTTCTTCTTTAATGCAAGGTGACAAATGAGGGTTCCAAATACCCTTTTATAACTTCACGCACCTAACCTTTTTGCCGCATTAAATATTTTTCCCTAGGAGTTCTAGGTACTCTGTTTTCTCAGACAACAAAAGAAAAATTTGTCTACAAACCTTCTACTTCTCATGTTTCTGCATAAGCGATCGTTGATGCATTTGCAAAATTTTATCACAGCTATTGACAATTTCCTGCATTCTAGTGCCAACTACCGACAGGGGGACAAAGGATTTTTCTTGAAAGACTCCCCCTAGGCCAATGGCCTAAGATCAATTTCCAGAGGAATTACCAGAAGAAGATTCTATCGTGGACTTATTCCCTTCATCAGAGTCGCTCTTCCTTACCCATGTTTTCTTCATCTGATCTCTAATCTCTTCCACAGTCACTTTCCCTTTTCCTTTTTCATCTTTCTGTGATATTTTTCCCTTGTATACTAGACCTCTTCTATCCATGTTTTTGTTCTTGCAAAATATTGCAATGTGACCAAATCTCTTGCAATTGTAACACACCATATTTCTTTGTCTAGACCATTCATTCCATTGATTTCCATTTGGTTTGCACTGATTAGAAATATGCCAAAATTTTGGTAGGAATTTAATTATCTTTCTTCCTAGAACTGGTGTTGGATTTAGTTCCTTGAATTTTGGGGCTAATCTCTTAATTTAGTATAAATAAGGGGTTAATTCACATAGTTTCATCCTAACACAATCTAGCAAGTTTATGGGGCACTCAAGCATTCATGTGATCAAGAATTAGACCATTTCAATAGCATTTACATGGCATTACAAGGCATATTTCAAGTCATTATTGCAGCAATTCAAGGTCTTATCATCATGTCAAGGGTTTACTGCATGCATGTGCATTGAGCTAAGAAGTGAATGTTGCATTGAGGATTCATTTACAAGAATTATCTTAAATCCAATATCTACACTATTAATGGACACTACATGTTAGTATGCAGATTTGATTCACAAGACAAAATCCAAGGTGATATCATTTACATTATTGCACTTTCATGCTTCATTTTATTCATTTCATCATTTGGTTTAATTACCTACAAGGGGTTTGACTCAGGAAAACTCACATTCACTAACAAATAAACCATTTTTCTATCCTTGAGTCTGTGATTGCCAATTTAAAGGTTGAAGAGCAAGATTATTAAAGTTGTCAAAATTGTCAAAGTTGCAAAGTTGTCATTCAAGGTGCAAGAACACAAAAAGAGCTCTACAAAACTGAATACAAGCTTGTATAGCATTTAACATTCCTTACACTAATAGACATGCTTCTGCATTCAATTGACTTATGACGAAACTTATTACAGCTAATACATTGATCGGGAAATGATGGACTGCTTGAATTTATTTTACTTCTATACTGAGAAGCCATATGACCAAATTTATTGCAAGCAAAGCAGTAACCATTAAACTTCCGAGCATTGGGTTGTCTTACCAGATAACTTCTACCTTTGTTCATCTGATTTCTTTGTCTAGAATTCTTATGTTCAGATCCAGAGCTTTCTTCCTTCTCATATCCAAGAACTCACTTATCATTTGCATCCTTTTGTCCTTTAGTCAGCTCATCAAGCTTAGCAAAACTAGTCCTAAAATTCTCCTTGTACTCATATGTAGTAGTGAGTTCATCTCTGAGAATAACTATCTATCTTTCAAGCTCTTGTTCATTATTTCTAGATTGTTGTAGTTCATTCTCCAACTGAATGAATCCACTATTTACTCTACTACATTCTTCATATTTTTCTTTTAAAGAATGGGCCAGATCTCCTCATTTTTCTTCCTTTCTTCAATCTCCTTAGTTAGCTTCATTGCCACATATTCCATCTCAAGCTTTAGAGTAGCATTATTCCTAGCCAGCTTTTCACATTCTTCAGTTATTTCTTTTAGGGTCTGATTTAGGTGAACATCTTCCAAGCTTTTATTTTCTTTCTGCTTCAGTTGATCACAAAGTTTCTTCCTCTTTTCTCTTGACTCATTGATTTTGTCCTTCAATGATTGAATGAATTTTTCGGCATCCACACTTGATTTGCTTTTAATTCCATGACTTCCGCTTTAGACTAATCGAGATCATCAAGTGCCACCATAAGTTGTTGTTGAAGACAACCAGAGTCTATTGTAATTCAAGATCCACCTCAAGTTGTTAAAATTCTACAGAGGAACCTTGCTCTGATACCAATTGTTGGACTCAGGGAACACTGAGAGGGGGGGTGAATCAGTGTTCAATAAGATTTAAACTTTAATTTTGATCATAAACCATTTACAACATATAAACAGAAATAAAGATGCAAGCACATGAACAAGATAATCAAAGCACCATAACACCAATATTTTTACGTGGAAACCCTGCTAGGAGAAAAACCACAGTGGAGATTAATCCACAATTTATACTCTGTAAAAGTATGAAGAAAAGGGAATGCACATGCATTCAGGCACATTGCCTAGAGATCATTGCTCAAGAAGCACACTACTTATAGGAAGGATCACTGCCTTACAAAGTGTTTGAGTTACAAACAAAGGTTGAACTGAGAGGATAGCATCTCCAAATGCCTGGATTCAGTTCTAGTGAAGCTCAGTAGACAATCTTCAGCCCTTTTGACTGATTCTATATTTCTACTTTGCTCTTCTCTATTTTTCTTCCCTTTTGAAATTGTGCATAGATTTCTCAATCACCCTACTAATACTCACACACACATCTGTTCTTCTCTTCACACACATTCACACAATTTCACACACCTTTTCACACTAAATGAATTACTGATCTCATATATATCCGCTAACAAAGATTTCATTGCTTCAAGTCGGCTTTAACAAAACATGAAATATCCTTCAATGGTTGGCTCAAATCAAAAATAAATTTAATGTGTACCCATCAAAGTCGGCTAAGACATAGCTAGGACCCAAAAAAAAACCAACATAAGAAACAATTAAACAATTACTCCTTATACATCTGCGGCATGCGACATTCACTAAGTTGGCCACAATGAGCAAATAAACAAAAAAAAAATCCTATTGGATCTCCAAGCTCACACACCAATTAATGCAACATCACAAATCTTGACAATGTGATAACATATATTCTTAACAACCTATCTTGGGGAGTGACAACACAAACTAATGATCCGGTGAAGCATACCAATTGACTAACTGATTTGATACCTTGTTCTTTATGCTTTCTATCGGTAGAACACTATTCTCTACATTTCCTGTTGGTATGAGCAATTTTTTTTTTGTGGACCAAAGGGATGACTTCGGTTGCCATCAACAACAACAGTAGAATCCACATGCTATCAAACAAGCCATATGCCAACAGGTGGCTTAATTATGTTTGGAGATGATACTAGTGCTAAAATTTATGGGATAGGTTCAGTAAGTTTTGATGGAAAACATAATATTGATGATGTCTATTATGTTAAGGGTTTAAGGAATAATATTTTGAGTGTTGGAAAAATGTGTAGTAAAGGATACAATATTATATTTGAGGATGAAAGATGTGTGATCAGGAAAGGATCTGAAATAGTGATTGTTGTAGGAAAGAAATCTAAAGGAAATATCTATCAACTTAAGGGTGATGATGGATGATGCTTTATGACTCAAACTAATGACAATTGGTTGTGGCATCAGATAATTTGTCATATGAATTTTGATCACTTGGAAAGGATTAGTGTGGTTCAGGCCGTGAGAGATTTACCAAGGATTACAAAGCCTGTTAATGTTATTTTCAAGAATTGTCAATTTGGGAAACACACAATAAATCATTATAGATCAAAGGAACAATCTACTACTAGAGTACTAGATTTAATTAATACAGATCTCTATGGTCCTACAAGAGGAAGAAGCCTACAAGGTGAAAGGTACTTTATGATTTTGATTGATGATTATTCTAGATATACATGGGTTACATGTCTTAGAGAGAAATCAGATGCATTAGATAGATTCAAGACATTCAAAGCTATGATTGAAAATGAAGTAAATTTGAGGATAAAATGCTTAAGGTCTGATAGAGGTGGTGAATTCACTTCCCATGAGTTTAATATATTTTGTGAAGTTCATGGAATAAAAAGATAGTTATTTGCTCCAAAAACTCAGTAGAATGGAGTTGTTGAAAGGAAGAATAGAACAGTTCAAGAGGCTACTAGATCATTGATTACTAAGGCAGATTTACCAGAAGTTTACTAGAGAGAAGATATTCACACTGTTGTTTATGTATTTAATTGAGTTCAAGTAAGAGCAAACAGTACAAAGACCCCCTATGAGCTATGGTATGGAAGAATTCCTACTGTTGAATATTTCAATGTATTTGGAAGCAAATGTTATATCAGAAGGGATGAATAAAATTTAGGAAAGTTTGATGCAAGAAGTGATGAAAGTGTTTTTCTTGGATATTCTACTAGAAGCAAAGCTTACATGTGTTTCAACAAAAGAATAAGGAAGATTGTAGAAAGCTCAAATGTCAAAGTTGATGAAACAATGAAGAATTCAACTGATATTGATAGATATGTATTCAATTGAGTTCAAGTAAGAGCAAATAGTACAAAGACCCCCTATGAGCTATGGTATGGAAGAATTCCTACTGTTGAATATTTAAATGTATTTGGAAGCAAATGTTATATCAGAAGGAATGAAGAAAATTTAGGAAAGTTTGATGCAAGAAGTGATGAAAGTGTTTTTCTTGGATTCTCTACTAGAAGCAAAGCTTACATGTGTTTCAACAAAAGAATAAGGAAGATTGTAGAAAGCTCAAATGTCAAAGTTGATGAAACAATGAAGAATTCAACTGATATTGATATTGATTGATTGTGTAAGAATTGAAGAAATTATGGAAGAACAAGAAAAGGATGAACAAGAGAAGCAAATTGAAGAAGAAGCTTTGGTAGTGTCATGTAAGACACTTAGATATGTGCAAAAGAATCATTCAGAAAATTAGATCATTGGAGACAAGCCAAAAGGAGTATTGACAAGAAGCAAAGCTACTACTGGTGAAGTAAATATGTGTTTGCTTTTTGAGATTGAATTGAAGATTGTAAGTGAAGCATGTAAAGATGTCCATTGGATGGAAGCTATCAAGGAAGAACTTATACAAATTGAGAAGAATCAAACTTGGGAATTGGTACCAAGTCCGGAAGATAAAAACATTATTGGATCAAAGTGGGTATTCAGAAATAAGTTGAATGAGAATGGAGAAGTGGTCAGAAACAAAGCAAGGCTTGTGTGTAAGGGTTACTCAAAAGTAGAAGGAATATATTTTTAGGAGACTTTTGCTCTAGTGAAAAGAATGGAAGGTATCATAATGTTCTTAGCGTTTTCTGCTCATAGATATTTCAAAGTCTATCAGATGGATGCCAAGTCTACATTTTTGAATGGTGAGCTAGAAGAAGTCTACATAGAACAACCAGAAAGATTTTAGTTTTTAGATCAACCGAATATTGTTTGCATATTGAAGAAATATTTATATGATTAGAAGCAAGCTCTTAGAGCTTGGTATGCAAGATTAGACAGGTATTTGATTCAACAAGGTTTCAACGAAGGTACGACAGATAGTAACCTATACTTTAAAGTTGAAAATGACAAAATATTGATTGTGGTTGTATATGTTGATGACATTATTTTTGGAGGTAATGAAACTATGTAAAAAATGTTTGGAAAAGAGATGCAAAAAGAGTTTTAAATGTCTATGTTTGGAGAGATGAATTCCTTTCTTGGGCTGTAAATTAATCAAACAAAGAAAGGAATCTTTATTTCACAGTCTAAGTATGCGAGAGAGATTTTGAAGAAGTTTGGGATGGATGGTTCCAAACTAGTATGCACTCCTATGGTGACTGGTTGCAAATTAGGTAAAGATGATGATTCACCTAAAGTTGATCAAATCAACTATAGATCTATGATTGGTGGATTGTTGTATTCGACTACTATTAGACTAGATATCATGCATGCTATCTATCTTGTGGCTATATTTCAAGAAGATCCTAAAGAAACACATGTTGTTGCTATTAAAAGGATATTCAAATATTTGAATGACACCATGGATTATGGATTGTGGTATCCTAGAGATACTGACTTTTCACTAAGTGCTTATACAAATGTAGATTGGGTTGGATGTGTAGATGATAGGAAAAGTACAAGTGATGATGCATTCTTTCTTGGTTGCAGATTGGTGGCACGATTGAGTAAAAATAAAGATTCAATTTCCTTATCTACTATTGAAGTTGAGTATATTGTTGTTGCATCTTGTTGTACACAAGTTCTATGGATGAAACAAACATTGAAAGATATCATAGTTGTGTATGATGATCATATTTATATCTTTTGTGATAATACAAGTGCAATTATCATTTCAAAGAATCCAGTGATGCACTCGAGGACAAAGCATATATTTATCAAGTATCATTTCTTGAGAGAGAAGGTTGTGGAGAATGAAGTAAAGCTTGAGTATGTCCCTATGAAGGATCAAATTGTTGATATATTTATGAAGGCTCTTCCTAAAGATACTTTTGAGTATCTTTGGGAGAAGTTAGGGGTTATTTCCCCTCCTTTATTGAACTAGATGCATATGGAGATGCATTAGTTTGATAGATCTATGGATCTATCTTTCTTCTAGACTAATGTTTTGGTGGCTACCTCTTAGGGGGAGTAGGTAGTTTCACGAGTTGTCATTGTATGAGTATTCTATTTTGAAATGTCAAAGGATAAATCAATGTAAAAGATATTTTTCCTTTGCCATTGATGTCAAAGGGGGAGATGAGAGAGATGTGAAAAGATATAGATGTAAAAAGAAAAAGATTATCTTCTAAGGGGGAGAAACATAAAAGAAAAATCATGAGAAGAGTGTTCAGAGCTAGTATGTTGTCTTTGATGGTTTTTCATATCATGTTTTTCCATCAAAGACAAAGGGGGAGATTGATGCAAGTATGAAGAAGTTTTTGCATAGTGTTTTCATTGATTTCAACTGGTCAATTGGTTATTAACTAGTTTCTATTTTCATTAATGTCATGGACGTGGATTATTGGTTGTATATGTCGAGGATATTGAGAAAATTGTATTGAAGGAGGATTGCAGGTGTTTAGTAGTTGCTCTGAGTTTTGGTCTAGGATTTGCTTCTATGTGTGTGCAGTTCAGATATGTTGATCATGGTTATTGGAAGCTACTATATCTATATTTTTATTTTTTGATTCATTGTACAGTGCAAGTTATGTTCACCATTTGTGAATTGTGGTTTTGTATGTATCTAGCCGAGGTCTGGGATAATTTTTTTGTTCTAGATTTCTCTTTGGTTGAGTCTTATGACTTGCACTTCTAGAGATAAGTTGTTATGATCATGTTGAAGATAATTTTGGAATCTAGAAGGATCGTTCTTAATTGTTCTATGTGTTTTACACTGGTTTGGTTGACCTTGTGTTAAACACTACCTTCAAAATTAATGAAGCTTGTTAGGACCTATTTGGGTCCTCATCAAGCATGTGTTTGGGTCACCTTCATTCTAATTCCACCCTAGGATGTTTTGGTGCTGACCTAATTTGAATTTAATGATGGATGGACGAGTTTGGATATGTTTCAAAGATGAAGATGGTATAAATACTAGATGAGTTAGTGGTGAAAATGAGAACAAAGAGATAAGTGAAAAGAAATAGAGCAGATAGATGCGAAGTAGGTGTGAATCAAGTGGATGAATGTAATGTGAGTGTGGCAGATCGGTGTGAAGTCTAAATGTTGAGTTTCTGAATGCAGGGAGCTGAAGGTGGACTCTATCATTCATACATGTCTACAAGTGGCTGAGAAAATTATGATGGATTTCTCTGTTGCATTGAGATTGTCTTCTCTCTGTAACATATCTCTTTTATATTCTTTGTATCTCTATGGCAGTGAGCCCTCTGGGTGGTTAGCCCTATTGGACATTGAGTCCTAACCTGGACAATGAGTCCTTGTTTTGGCAATGAGCCTTTTTCTTAGGTAGTGATCCATTTGTAATCAATTTTGATATTATCTATAGTGTGAGTTAATCCTCACCGTGGTTTTTCCTTCATCAGTTTTTCCACATAAATTTGGTGTTATTGTGTTTGTGTGATGGTTTTCAGTTTCTACACTTGCACTTAATGTTTAACCATTTTAATAGAGTTAAGAATTCTGATTGATCTATGTTCTAGTGAATATTATAAAATTAAAATTTATAACAACTAATTCACCCCCCCCTCTTACAAAGGTCGGGCATGGAAAGGGGGATCATGATGGTGCAAGTGCATGTATCAAAATATCCTTAGCATGGGAAGAGTTAAAGTACAAAGACAATCCAAAGTTGATAGATGCAAAATCAATTGTCTAGTGGTGCAATAATGCAATGGGTCTAGGTAATGAAGTTAATTGTTTAGTTCATAGATGTTTTTGGTTGGTAGATGATACTAACATTGTAGAATATGAGGATTGTTGTACATTGATAGGATCGAGTGAGCTACACTCTTTTAGAAGCTCCAATGTAGGTACCTTGACTATGCATACGAGGAAGATGAAATGCTTTTGTTCTTCATGTACACTTCAAGCATGAAATGATTGTGACTCAAAAGAGTGGGTTGATGATTGGTCTGTAAAAAGTCTAACCCCACTTGACATGTATAATCTCTCGATAGCTCTACAATTCATGGAGATGCAATCATCCATTGAATTTGATCATGTATCAAATCTACTAGAACTAGGTAATATATATTCTTGCATAGTTAATACGAAATTCCTACTTTTATCTTACTTTGTTGTTTTTTTGTGATGTTCATTAAATACATATATTTGGATGGACATATCAATGCAAGCATGCTTATGTAGTGATTGAAAATGAAAATAATGAAGAGGGAACATATTATTACAAGTTTCATTGTATCAAGGACAAAAAGAAATTGGAGGCCCCAGTTATAGATGGAGAAAACATAGAAGGTACCCATTTAAGAATTCTCCAATTTGGTTATTTGAGGACTTTGACACACATTAGAAGATTCTTCACTAATCCAACCTTGTTGTCACAACCAATGTTCATTTGATTAAATATGGTGGTAGACCTACAAAAAAGAACTCGTGGAAGGTGCATGAGTCTAACCATGAGGTGATACTTGACACAATAAAGAGTAGAGTATACCCAGATGGTTCATTGAATTGATTTGTAAGTATGGACATTGAATTTGTAAATTCATGTGATTGATCATTATTTTCTTTCATATTTGGTTAATTTTAGTGTATAAGGGTTTCATATAAACATTGGTGAATGATAATATCTTTATCCATAAAAAAATGGTTATGAATTACTATTGAATATTTGATATATTTGATACATATAATTCAGATTTACAATTTATGTTGAATTTGAGGATGTATACTAGCATTATGAGGGTTCAAATTTGATATTTGCAAGTGTAAGTTTGATTGTACAAGGGTTTGGAATATTGCATTATAGTTAATCAAATAGGGTTTGGCATCTACATTGGTCTTCAATTATTGTTAAAATTGTCTTGCTTCCTTTCAATGCATTATGTATAATGTTCATAGTTTCATGCATAATTTTCATAGTTTCATTTGTTTGATTTGATTGATTTATTTGTTATGATGTATAGGTATAAGGGTTTAGTTTTTGTTCTTCTTATGGCTGTCAATGCATTTTATTGAAGACTATGATGCATTGAGTGCATACTACCCCTATGGAGGATAGTGGCATTTGACTATCTTCCATTATTTTTTAACACTATTAACCAAAACTCATGGCTGCCCCCTTTTGATAAAGTTTTTGCCCCCTCATTTTAAACTATTGATATATCATTTTGCACACATGTCATCACACATTTATGCTCTTCATATGATTACTTAACTTGCATTTGAGCTTGTTGTCCCATGTCAATGGATTTTATGCTCTTTACCATTGCTAATGATGATTCCTTTTCCAACCCTTATTGATTTGATATGTCCGGGGTTTCATTAGGGTGACTATATTCTATGCATTTGAACATAACATACTGCCTTATGGGATTTCTCTTCCCTCTTCAAGAAATTCCACCATGTTTTCTTCTCCATGGACTACCCTTCAATGCATCTTTTAATAGGTCTCCTTGAAACACCAATGACACCAATGATTAATTTGTGATTGTAAAGGCTATCCATTGTTCATATTAAGCATTGAAACTCTGCCTTTGTATCATTGTAACCTTCAAAGTGTCTTCTAGTTGCTCCCTTTCATTTGCTATTGGAATTGTCCTCTCACCTTGACTATGCATTCATAGAAAAATGCCCCTTTATTTGATCCATAGAGTTTCCTACTATCAACTTCATGACTTTTCACCTTTCTTTCATCTATTATGGCAGTTCCTCCTTGCTTGAAACTCAATTAATAACTCATTGGGCACAAACCCTTGAAAATGCAGGGTTGTTACTGAAACCTTATTCTACCCTTTCAGGTTTGTGACCATCCTTTATAAGCACTACCCTTTTTAAGACTCGAGGTGGCTGTCCATTGTTCATATTAATGGTTGCCTCTTTATTACATCTCTTAAAACAATTATCTCTCTAAATGGTGGTTTTCCATGTGTCGTCTTGATAGCCATTTATTTACTTAGGAATGTTTTGATCAATGTTGCTACCCTGGCAAGCCACCATTGGTGTTATCAGCTATCAAAAAATAAGTTTGAGAAGCAACTTAAGACTTTGTTCGAAGCAACTTATGTTTTAACACATGTTTATTATGCAAAGCAACTTAAGTCTTTGTTGGAAGTTCATGTATAGAGGACTAGATGGTAGTTTTACAACAAGTGCAGGTGTACTTGTGAGGCCTATGGATACTTGACATGTGGCCTATGGATATTTGACCTACCATTTGGTATTAGATAAAGGTTGAACCCTTTTGACTTTGGATGTGTTGAGTGAGATTCCTTAAGAATATTGTTTTAGGAAGAAAGAATAAAGGACTTGGAAATGAGATAGGGATGCAACACATGTAAAAATTATGAGATGCATCATGTAGGTAGACTTGAAGCAATTAATGGAACACAACACATGAGAGTTCCTATTACAAATGTGAGTGAGAATGAAAAAGTTAGTGATGAAGAAGTGGAAGGAATAGATGAGTAAGAAATTAGGTTCTTGAATGCAATGACTAGAGATTCTGACAAAGATCAAGTGGACCTACCTAATTATAGTTGTGACTTTAATTTGGAGGATTTGATAGATTGGATTTTAGAAAAAATAAAATAAAATTATTTAGAATCAACTAAAGCCCCTAGTTAGGTGAAGATACCAACTACAAGGCTTAAGGGGCATGGACCTCTATGCTAGAAACATGTACAACTTGAGAGACAAGGAAAAGGAAAAGGAAAAGTGAATATATTAAAACCTAGAGTCCATATAGGGAGCCTTTCAATTTTCCTCAAAGGTATACACAAATATTTTTAGAAGGAATAAAAAATTGAGAGGAAGAGGTAAATCAATAAGAAACAAGCACTGACATAGATAGTAACCAATGAGGATGGGGAAGAAATGACTACTCTAGAGGTAGAGGAAGAAAATTTTGTGGAAAATCCTTTAAGTGTGGAGAATCTAGACATAGGGAATTTTAATACCCTAAAACCTAATAAAGTAGGAAAAATAGGGGAAAAGAAACAAGATTTCACATAGCTCAAGTTGAGAATGAAAGTGTGACAGTTGAACACTAGTTATGATGTATGCTTAACAAAAAATCAAAAAGTTGTTTGATGTTGTCATGTATGCCATTCAACCTAATGTATATGTCATACTCCATTTGAAAAATCAACTATAAGAGTCAATTTCATTCAATTATGATGCATAAACAAATTCATTAGGCATGGCATAAAAGTTTGATGTATAATGGAAATATAATCTACACCATTTAACCCTAATACATAAGTGAACTAAGACTCATCATGAAAGTTACAAAGGGGTGTAACTTTTGTTCTACAAATCATGCGGCCAAACAGATAGTTCCACCATATCCAAATGGGTACGTTTATGCTAGGCATGGTCCTGTTTTGCACGCACACATGCCAAAATAGTTCGAGCTACATTATAACGATGGTATCCCTTAAGAGTCCAAAGTACAAAAAGGAAACAATATTTGATGAGATATTACTCAGACACCGTGTCACTTAGAAAAATTTAGTCTAAGGATATAGGATCATGTAGGGCCCCTCTATAATAAATTTTGTCAGTTTTGGATATCTCTGAGGTGTTTTCTTGTGGTGTCCAGTTTTTAATTGATGGAAAAAGTGTCAAATACAAGCAGTGTAAAGTTACAAAGGGGTGTAACTTTTGTTCTGCAACTCGTGCGACCAAACTTATAGCTCCAACATGTCTAGATGGGTTCATTTAGGCTATTCATGGTCTCTTTTTACACCCAAACATGTTGAAATAGTTTGAACTACATTAAACCGGCGAAATCCCTTAAGAGTCCAAAGTGCAAAAGGGCAACAATTTTTGACGAGATGTTACTCACAAACTGTGTCGCTTAGAAACTTTTCGTCCAAAGTTTTTAGATCATGTTGGTCCCCTCTATAATAAATTCTCTTGATTTTTGATATCTCTAAGACATTTTTCCCATGGTGTCCAGTTTTCAATTGATGGAAAAAGTGTCAAATGCAAGCAGTGTAAAGTTGCAAAGAGGTGTAATTTTCATTATGCAATTCATGCAACCAAAACAACAGTTCCAACACATCTAGATGGGTATGTTTAGGCTAGGAATGGTCCTCTTTCACACCCAAACATGCATAAATAGTCTAAGCTACATTGTACCAACGATATCCTTTAAGAGTCCAAAGTGCAAAAAGACAACAATCTTTGACGAGTAGTTAGTAAGAAACCGTGTCTCTTAGAAAAATTCCATTTAAGAATACGAGATCATGTAGGGACCCTCTACAATAACTTCTCTTGGTTTTTGATATCTTTGAGGTGTTTTCTCGTGGTGTCCAGTTTTTAGTTGATGGAAAAAGTGTCAAATACAAGCAGTGTAAAGTTGCAAAGGGGTGTAAATTTTGTTTTGTAACTTGTGTGACCAAACTAATAGTTCCAACCTGTTCGGATGGGTACCTTTAGGCTAGGAATGGTCCTCTTTCACACCTAAACATTCCGAAATAGTCTGAACTACATTGAGTCGATGAAATCCCTTAAGAGTCCAAAGTGCAAAAGGGTAACAATCTTTGATGAGTTGTTACTTGGAAACTATGTTGCTTAGAAATTTTTTTTCTGAGACTACGAGATCATGTTGGGCCCCTCTACTATAACCTCTCTTGGTTTTTGATATCTCTCAGATTTTTTCTCATGGTGTTGACTTTTTAGTTGATGGAAAAAGTGTCAAATGCAAGCAGTGTAAAGTTGCAAAGGGGTGTAACTTTCATTTTGCAACTTGTGCGACCAAACCAAAAATTCCAACATGTTTGGATGTGTACTTTTAGGCTAGAAATGGTCCTCTTTTTCACCCAAACATGTCGGAGTGGTCTTAGCTACATTCTATTGACGATATCCCTTAAGAGTCCAAAGTGCAAAAAGGTAGCAATATTTGACGAGTAGTTACTTAGAAACCGTGTTACTTGGAAAAATTTCATCTGAGGCTACGAGATCACGTAGGGACCCTCTACAATAACCTATCTCAGTTTTTATATCTCTAAGGAATTTTCCCATGGTGTCTAGTTTTTCAATTCATGGAAAAAGTGTCAAATGCAAGTAATGTAAAGTTTCAAAGTGGTGTAACTTTTTTTCTACAACTCGTGTGACCAAACCAATAGTTCCAACATGTATACCTGGGTAAATTTAGGTTATTCATGGTCTTTTTTCACACCCGAACATGTCGGAGTGGTCCAAGCTACATTACACCGGTGATATCCCTTAAGAGTACAAAGTGCAAAAAGGAAACAATATTTGACGAGTAGTTAATCAAACACTGTGTTGCTTAGAAACATTATGTCTAAGGCTATGAGATCATGTAGAACCCCTCTACAATAACCTCTCTCAGTTTTTGATATCTCTAAGGAATTTTCCCATGGTGTCGACTTTTTAGTTGATGGAAAAAGTGTCAAATGCAAGCAACATAAAGTTACAAAGGGGTGTAACTTTCATTTTGTAACTTGTGCGACCAAACCAATAGTTCCAACACATTCGAATGGGTACGTTTAGGCTAGGAATGGTATTGTTTCATACCCAAACATGTTGGAGTGGTTTGAGCTACATTGCACCGGTGATATCTCTTAAGAGTCCAAAGTGCAAAAGGGCAACAATCTTTGACGAGCAGTTACCCAGACACTATGTTGCTTAGAATTTTTTTTCTAATACTATGGGATCATGTAGGGCCCCTCTATAATAACCTATCTCAGTTTTTGATATCTTTGAGGTGTTTTCCCATGGACTCGACTTTTCAATTGATGGAAAACATGTCAAATGCAAGTAGTGTAAAGTTGCAAAGAGGTGTAACTTTTGTTCTGCAACTCATGCGACCAAACTGACAATTCCAACATGTTTGAATGGGTATGTTTAGGCTAGGAATGGTCCAATTTCACACCCAAACATGTTGGAGTGGTGTAAGCTACATTTCACCGATGATATCTCTTAAGAGTCCAAAGTGTAAAAAGACAACAATCTTTGATGAGTAGTTACTTGAAAACTGTGTCACGTAGAAACATTTTTTTTGAGGATGTAGGATTATGTAGGGACCCTCTACAATAAACTCTCTTGGTTTTTGATATCTCTGGAGTGTTTACCCATGATGTTGACTTTTCAATTGATGGAAAATGTGTCAAATGGAAGTGTTGTAAAGTTGCAAAGGGGTATAACTTTTGTTCTACAACTTGTGCAACCAAATTGATAGTTCTAACACATCTAAATGGGTATGTTTAGGCTAGGCATGGTCCTTTTTTTCACCCAAACATGTTGGAGTGGTCTGAGGTACATTGCACCGATGATATCCATTAAGAGTCCAAAGTGCAAAAAGGAAATAATCTTTGATGAGTAGTTACTCAAAAAACGCATCGCTTAGAAATATTTTTGTTTGAGACTATGGGATCATGTAGAGCCCCTCTACAATAACCTTTCTCGATTTTTGATATCTCTTATTCGTTTTCCCGTGGTGTCTAGTTTTCAGTTGATGGAAAAAGTGTCAAATGCAAGTAGTGTAAAGTTGCAAAGGGGTGTAACTTTCGTTTTGCAATTCGTGTGACCAAACTGAAAATTTCAACACATCCAAATGGGTATTTTTAGATTAGGCATAGTCTTGTTTCACACCCAAACATGTCAGAGTGGTCCGAGCTACATTGCACCAGAAGCATGAAGCATACACATGAACACATGAAGTATACACAAGATGCATGAGGCATACATGTGAAGACATGTAATACATGAAGTATACATAGGAAGCATGAAACCTACATGTGAATACGTATGAAGTATACATAAAAATCATGAAGCATACACGTGAACACATGAAGTATATGTATGAAGTATGAAGCATACATGTTAATACATGTAATACGTGAAGTATACATAAAAAGCATGAAGCATACACATTAATACATGAAGTATACACATGAATCATGAAGAATACACATAAACACGTGAATTATACATTGGAAACATGAAGAATACATGTGAATACACATAATACGTGAAGTATATACAAGAAGCATGAAGCATACATGTGAATACATGATGTATACACATGAATCATGAAGCATACACATGAACACATGAATTATACATCAGAAGCATGAAGCATACACATGAATACATATGAATAAGTGAAGCATACATGTGAATAAGTGAAGCACAAGTACTCAAATACACGTAAGTCATTATGTATACACATGAGTATAAAGTATACACTTGAATACACATAAATCATAAGTTGCAAGTCATGAAGTATACATACGAATACACATTACAAGTCACAAAGTATTCACATGTATACACATAAGTCACAAAGTATGAATACACATAAGTCACTAGTATACACATGAAATGCACACTCATGTAAAAATGCATTATTGGCCTACTTAAGAAGAAGGATAAATAATTTATTAAAGAAGCTAATAGATTTAAGCATCAGATGTAAGCATTAATTTACACAATACACATGATAACATTATTCAAGAATAGTAGTGGTAAAATAAGATTTGCATTTAATCAAAAATCTATAAGGCTATACAATGATATATGTCGATAAAAGTATACAATATATCCAATAAATTCATACATGCTTACTACAAAAGAGCCATATAGACATAAAATGTCACATATATCAATAGTACAAAACATATGTTCAAATATTCCATGTAGGAATACAACAAACGACCTTAATACATATTCATTTTCCTTTAGGGGAAGGAAAAATATTGTGTGATGCCTTCAACGATTGACATGATGGGGTGTCTATTGGTTCTTTTCTCTTTCGAATGTGCTCACTAGTCCTCCTCTCTTCACTCATCTAGAGCTTCAATTGATACAACAAGAAGTATAAATGTTAATATATAAAAATTGAATTGTGGAATGACATAATAAAATAATCACTTACCGCAAACAAATAATCATCACGCTCATTTACAACATTAGCATGTTGATGATATGGAGTGACAACCACCTGTAGCAACCATCAAGATAGCAATTAAACTACATATACTTGTATCATGAAAATTTTCAATAATAGAACATATAAGAGAAAATATAATGTCAAATTGACTAATCTATCACATACCTCTCTCAAAGGATCAGGACTGGCTATTGTTGTAGCAACTCCATGGTCCATCATGTCAGCAACATCGCCAGGGCTGTCTGATGTCAACTTATGAAAATGAAACAAAAAATATGAAGTTTTTTTATCACTTTCATTAGTTTTTATGTTTAATTAAAAGCATAGACAAGGCAATGAATTGTTTGGAAAAATGCTTCAAAGTAGTGTGGTCTCATGGTGATGGTAAGAAATGACAAATGCCATGCCAAGAAAATTTCTATGGATTGTCTTGATGTCTATTTTTGGATTGCTTATAAGGTAGTTATCAGGGTCTTTTTGAAGGTATATAACCATACATTTCCCATGGAATCCATAAAGAATGGAGAACTTGTTGATATTCATTGAATGTTACAAAAAGGATTATTGAGAGACCTCATGATGACAAATATATTTCACCTACTTTATACAAACTTGTAGCAGATAAGGACCTTTGCTCTCAATATGGACTTGTCGTAGATAAGGACTTTATACAAACTTGTAGTAGATAACGACATTGCAGAAAATGGAGGTAAGAGTTACCAATGTTGCCAAATTTGGAGAGTTTCAAGGAGATCATCTTCATGTCCCCATGATACAAACCTTGCATGTAATCTCATTATGACAGGTATGCCATAAGTTTGTTTCAAGTGTGAAAGCTATAATTAGAGAATTTAGTTATCTTTCATATCCTTCAATTTTTAGGAAAGAAAATGCATTTGATGATGAGTGGTATTATACATAAAATAGATACAAATAATGATGGCTACATTAGCTATGAAGAGTACATAACAATTTTTAAAAAAACTAGAACAAACTAGAAAAAACACTATAGTGAATCTTACAAACAATTTTTAAAGGACAACATGAGACAAAAGATAGGGGTTTTGAAGCTTGTTGAAGCCATGGCATAATGTTCGCACATTAATAGAAGTATAAATCTTATTAGAAAAACTTAGTTTAGATAAAAAATGGCCTCTTTTATTATGAGGGTTATACAACCACATGGGAAACTTTTTGTTGATGACTAGGACTACCTTAGAGCATTGATACACATGTATGAATCCCATTGTGGGACACTTTCTTAGTGCATAATGAAACACATGAATTCTATTGAACATGATTGTAATAAAGGTATTAGTGTGGATATCATGGTTGAAGTTTCATTTGATACATGCTTTCAAATATCATGCTTCATACAGGGCATGCAACTCAATATACATAAACATGCACCCTTACACCCCAATGTTCAAAACATATGGATATAAGGATAGTGATCATGATCATAAAGGGTAGAGGCATAAGGGTAACCCATGAGTAAGATGCAAACAAAAGTTGTAGTCACCATGATAGCATAAGTATGATAGTGAGAAGCTATATTTGCATACTTCAAGTGAACTCATTATTCTTGATCACAATAATAGTCCAAATCATGTATCATCATGCAAGATGAATAATAGTGATTGTTGGCACAATACCTAGGATGGAAAGTCATATTTTTCTTGTTTGGAAATATGGAATAGTGGATGTAAGTGTCCTCCTAGATTTTAAGGGAGATGATGTCAAAAATTGTGAAGATATAGATGAGTGCAAAGAAAAGAAGGCTTGTCAATGCTCAGACTATAGCTGCAAAAAAACACATAGGGTAGTTATGAATGTAGTTGTAAAGATGACCTTTTGTATATAAGAGACCATGATACTTGCATAAGCAAGACAACAAGCAAAGGTTGGTTGGGATGCAATGTGGGTGTTTCTATTTGGCTTGGAATCTGTTGTTATTGGAGGTTGTGTGTTTTTTAAATATAGACTTAAGATTGTATATGGACTCAAAAATTAGAGCCATCTTGGCCCAATACAAGCCCCTTAATAGCCTAGGAGATACTCCCAATCATGTTCATAAAGAATTGTAAATGGACACTAGTTACATGAGGTTTTCTGGTGCTAATGGTAAATGGACTATGAGATATGATGGTGGACAGTCATAAATAGGCATAAAATACTATCATAACATGGACAAAGGGTACAAATTTCACAAAGGGATGAAGATAGCGAGAAGTTAGTTGTAGGATAGAGTAGAAAAGATAGTCAAAATGAGGCATCTTCAAGGTTTTGAGAACATATTACACTCAAAAGAGGGTGAGGAAGTGATGTTTGCTGAGAAGTAATATGCATCCAAAGTCACCAAAGATAGAGCATCAAGCATTGCAAAGTAAACTGGAACAGGAAGAAGAAGAAGTTAAAATAATTGAGAATGAAGATTGAATAAATGTAAAGAATGAAGAAGATAGAGGCTCAAATGCAACTCAAGAGTAAAGATAACATTAGGTTATTAAGAGTTGAATTTAAATAGAAGTTTGAAGAGTATTCAAATGTAAGGAAAATGAGT
This sequence comes from Sequoia sempervirens, assembly GCA_007258455.2. Classification (NCBI taxonomy): domain Eukaryota; kingdom Viridiplantae; phylum Streptophyta; class Pinopsida; order Cupressales; family Cupressaceae; genus Sequoia; species Sequoia sempervirens. The sequence continues at coordinate 33,992,085 of VDFB02137365.1, forward strand.
TTATGGAGCTTGGACACATGAGGATTAAGAAAATTCCTTCTACAACACAAATAGGAGGTTGAAAGGCTAGGAAAAAAATAGAGGAAAATGAATCTAAGGTTCAAAATATCAGAAGCAATCTCCTAACAAAATATTAGGAAGATGGAATTGAGAATTGTAGTAAAGAAATCAAGATAATCCTTGAAACATGCTTGGTCAAGGCCAATGAAGAGGCTGCAACCATGTCAATGGTATTAGAGAATGTGCAATCTTATGGCATGCCCTTGAGATTTGAAAACACAATCACATAACACAATGAATTATAATTTCTCTATAGATAGATGCCAATTGAATGAACTACATGGATTGATATCAAATAATTGATAGTTTTCAATTGTAAAGAAGACACTGTCATCAAAGAAAAATCTATAAGATAAAAGAAATAATATGTGAAAGGGTTTGAGATTGAATGAAAAAAAGTCCAAAGCCAAAATATATGATGCATTATTTAAAATACTAATGAATTCTCCTCCACCCATCACTTTAAAGAACCTAGTTATCTAAGTTCATGTAGTTTCAAGCATTATTTTAGATTTGTACACGCAAAATTACCAAAAATAGTTAACATTGTTTTACAACACCATTAATGAATAAAGGTTACCTGAGTGAGTTTTTTGAGGACATGAATAGTGAGGGTTTTGGTCAAAGGTCCACCAACAAACTGTTTGACATCAAAGCGTGTTATGAGACAATCATTTAAATAGCATCCAACTATTCACATGCGATAATTATCTTTAATACTAGTTGCATGCCTATGGACTCAATGTCGAAAACAAATAAGGTTCTGCAGGAATGGTGCACATATCATGAACACTCTGACCTTGAGTTTTCATCATATTGATTCTACTAATTTAGTTATTCTTACATTTAAAAATAGAATTTAATAAAAAAAATTAAATGAACTTGCTGAATTTTACTTGAGTATCAATTCCAAATGTTTCATTCAACAAAGCATCTATCATAACCATCTGCTCTACAACTGATGTATGCTATCTAGTTGTATCTCGAGCACTCTCACCATAATACGTGCAAACAACACCACAAGAGCGACAATGATGGGGTGGAACTTTGGGTCTAGAAGTCACATCCACACTAGGCTCTACTAGAGGCCTCACACACTGTACAATGCTCTGAGTGAGCAATCTAATCAACTCCAACGTGTCCACCTCGACACTATCCTTCACAACAAAAGGAATGACGACATGCTCCACCATGGGTTTGGCCAAGGGTCTCGGTTCCAACTGTGGATTATGTGGTGCACTTGATCTATCATGCATGGAGCCCCCACCTCTACCTTGAAAGTCTAAAATGTTAAAATAATTTGGCACCTTATTGAGGAAAAACTCACAATAAAGGTGCATTGGTTCTTGGGTCTATAAAAAGGGCACACAAGTTGGCTTTGCTACTTTTTTCTTTTTTCACATCTGCATATGAAAGTCCACTAAAGCATAAAATTGTTTTAATTCATCCCTCTTGTTCGACCAAAAATTAATTTTCTCACTTATTTCTGCTACATGTGATACAATCGACTTCAACAATTTGACAATTCTCTTGTAAGGGTGGGTTTCAACATGCTCAGTTAATCTTCCAATCAATTGTTCAATCTCTCTTTTATTATTTTCAATTTGATTTAAGATATTTTCATGGGCTCTTTATGGATGCCTATGAACTGACGGAGGGGTTTGAGGTTGTTCTTGTTTGGGAGGCTCTTCATGAGGGGGTGATTGTGAATTATCAATGTTTGGAGGTGGAGATCGATTTCCTGGAAATTAAAACAAAGTGTTTTTAAAAAACCTATTTCAATCTACATTCTAACTCAAATTCAAAATTAAAACAATAGAAATGCATACCTCTTATATCTCTTCAACCTCTTTGACATCTTGGTGGCATCCTTGCGAAGAATCACAAGCAAAATTTGATCTCCTTTTGGTGAGCGTGAGTTGGAAGGGCATAAAATGAGAGCTAGGGTCGCAGGTTTGCAAGAAAAAGAGGTTGTAATGCATGATTTTTTTAAAACAACTTTTACATTTGGCGAGCACCAAATTTGGTGCTTGCCAAATGTTGAAGTTGTTTTGCACTCACCAAATGCTCTATTTCAGGTTTTTTACATAATGTGGCACCTTTTTTGTGTCATAGATTGGTGCACACACCTTGATGTTAGAAGATTAATCTTTACGTGGTAAAGATTATGTATTAATTGTAATTATTTAATTACTTGTAGGATATTCCAAAGGAATCCCTACAAGTATTTTGTCTTTTTTGTCTCCTCACACATGTGTGAGGATGGCTTATTTTATTTTAATTCCTTTATTAAGGAATATTAGTGGCTTAGGTGTAGCCTCCTCCTTATGAGGATCTTGACATCTTGCACACACACAGGATGAATGGTGGCATTAGACTTGGGAGTTACTTTGTAACTCCTCTTCTCACCTTTATTTATTGAGGTGCTTCTCCTTTCATTCTTAAGGAAATCAAGATTAAGGATTAAGTTCTCCCTCTCTCTCTCTTTGTATCATTATTAGGTATTTTATCTTCATTCATAATATTGATTTTTTTTTAAATATTTTTTCCCCTTATCATTTTTTTGTGTCTCCTCTTCATGGTGTTGGTCTTGGATTGACTTATCTCATTTTTTGGTAATATATTTCCTTCAAACAATGCTCATTAATTAATACTTTCTATTGCCCATTTATTTTTCCATTCATTAATGCACACCCTTAAGTTTCTAGCAACTTATTTAAATTAGTTTAGTTTGCTAGTTTGTGTAGGAAAAAAATGTACTTCACCATTATATTCAACCATAACTAATCAATGTACATAAAATATAGACATCCAAGTTTCCACACCTTTATTACAACCAATTTAAGCTATAGAATCTTTTATTCCAATACTTGACAATTCTATGCATTCATCATGTACCTCATTACTTAAATTTGTGTATTAATGCTACATTACATCTAGGAATTTCTCCACTTCATCCTCTTTATATATCCATCCAACTATAAAATAATTTTGAATAAAATAATCTCTCTTTTATCTTCAATTGTGAAGGCCTCACTTGGCCTCATATCCTTGCAAAGATTAATATGATCTAATGACCAAATTTCTATTATTTAAAATTCATTGATAATATTGGAGGGTATTAGTGCTTGTTTGAAGGTATTTATTATAATATTTTCTAACTCTTCTCTTCCAATTTCAATATGGGGATGGATTTCCATCCATGTTGTCCTTTGTTATTTTAGCTATCTCTTGAACACGAAAAGAAGGAACTCATATAGTTGTAGCTTGTGGCTAGTATTTACTAGGAGGATGAGTAATTCAATTTCTAAATGCCTTTCTTCCTTAATTATCTTGAATGCAATGTGGCTATTGTGGGCATAAAAAATGAGAAGACTGCTATATTTTAGTGATACCCCTCTTAGGATAGACATAGAAAAATAGTCTAGCCAATTAAGAAATAACTCCTTAGTCATCCACACATGTTCCTCATCTTCCATGCAAACCCCAAATTCATAATTATAAATGTAGTCCTTTATGTATCTTTTTCACTTGAAAATATAAAAACCAAGGATACTCTGACTTGCTACACTTACACATAATACTACTCTGATCCACTCCCTAATTTTGAAGATTATATGGGGGACACATCCAGGATCCAATCTTGCAATGTCATGCATGCCCTAATTTCTCTTAGCTTGTACTCTAGTCTTGTTGTAGCTCCAAATTTTTCTTGACCCATACTGGTGTTCATTATATAGATTCTACACTTAGTTATCATAGAATAATGTAACTATTCATAACCTTGTATTATTTCTCTATCCATTTCCACTCCCTTTGTATTTTTAATAATAAAATCCAAATATCTCTTTCAAAAACCTACCCATCATGACCTCCTAGTCATGTCCCATGTGTAATATATGTGTATTTATATATTTGCATATAAATCTATATAAATAGTTAAATATGCATTTAGTGAGCTATTATATATGGATATATAGTTGTATACATGCATGTGTAACTCAAAATTTGTGCAACCAATTATTTATATGCATATATTGAATTAGAAATTTGTATATAGATGATCCATCCTATAGAGATAATATTTTTCCTATAACACCTAGTAAGGAGTAAAAAATGATGGTGTTTTTTTATGTGAAAAACTATGCATGGGAGTGTTTCTAGATCCTAATGTATGTACATGAGTGGAGAGGCTTTACTAAAAAAAATTCAAAATCAAAATAATAACAATGTTAAGGGAGAGGCTTCACATATATAGTCCAATTTAGGTTTTGGGACAACCTTGCTATATGCAATAGTGCATTGGTGTAAAATAAGTGGACCTCAAATACATTTAAAGCATGGCTTAGAGTTTTATATAATGTGGCACTATAAACTTGTATGAATTGCACTATTATATAATTTGGTTATGATTCACTAAACTATAATATGAACTTGATGTGAGAAAAGTTAGGGTGTACGAGTACTCCTATTAAAGAATATATGTATACATGTGGGTGATCCCACAAAACTGGTTTACAATTCCGTTGAGGAAGGAAAATTGCAAAAAATGCCCCCATGAAGAAAATTTTCAATTTTGGGGGGTTTGCATGAACTAGGAGTCCAAGTGGACCCAAGAGGGGTTCGCTCGGATCCCCATTCGAGTGAACCATATTAAATGGTCAGACCCACTTGTTGCACATTGTCCAAAATGAAAACAAAGGATTTTTTAAAAAAAAGGGGGTTTCACTCGAACCCACCTTCGAGTGAACCCCCATTCGCTCGAAAGGTCAAGGGGGGTTTGCTTGAACCCCCCCTTTTCCCCCTTCTCTCCCTCTTGCACCAAATATCTATAAAAAATTTCCCTTTGAAGCTCAGGTTAAGGATGAAAATGGAGGAGAATTCACAAACCCAACTAGATGATGGTAGTCCTTAGAATGAGCTATCCATTGAATATAATTTTAATATATTTTGGTTTTATTATGTATTTGTTTTTTTAATTTGATTAAAAAATAGGTTTTTCACCGAAAATCAAGCTCTTTGTTCTACACATGTGGAAAAATAATAGATTATCAAAATAAAATTTTGAAAAATATGTTCAGGGTAGGTATTGATGTCCTTGATCCAAAAAAAAATTGAATTTTGATACATACAAAAAATTTATGTTGTATACGGTCCGCCTATGTTTGAATTGTAATTGGTTTGACTTTGAAACTTGATTAAGGAAAAAATATTCAATAAAACACTATGAAACCAAATGAACTGGTTAGATATCGTAGTTACAAATCTAAATTTAAAAAAATAGAATTTTATCCTTCATAGAAAAAAAATTATGTTGTATATGGTGAGCATCACTCCTTAAAAATGGTGTTTACTAATAAAAACTAGTTTTCAAAGGAGATGGAAAAAGAAGTGCAATCTGATTCCAAAATTTTTGAAAAAAATATATTTAGAATCTACAAACAAAATGTCACAAATCACTAGTTTGCATCATCTTCAAATTCCTCACAGTTTAGCCACTATAGGTGCCTGATAGTGAAGATTTAGTTAGATAAAATTAGTTCAGTGTCCAGTTTGGCCAAAAATTGTAAACCGGTATTGTGGGATCACCCATGTATATAGTTGTATGTATGTCTATATAACTATATATGTATGCATATATAGTTATAAATATGTACATATATACAACTACATATATTTATGTGCGTACAATTATATATGCATGTATATAATTGCATCAATGTATATAATCGTATAAACATATATCATTGTATATACCCATTGATTCATATATAATAGCATAATGGTGTAAAGTAAGCAAACCTCAAATAGATTTAAAGAATGACATGGATGTGTATATATTTCTATTCAAAATGATGTGGACCTAAATGGGCCCTTCATAGTTGAAGAGAACAAAATATATTAAGAACAAAAGGTGTTTTGGTTAGAGTTATATTATAGTTGTGTGTATTAATTTTTATATAAACCTGTATAGAATTATATTTATTTCGACATACAATTATATATATTTATGTGTATATAGTTGTATATGTGCATATACAATTATATACATGTATATATAATTATACAAACACATATGTATAGTTGCATATACACATTAAATCATGTAGATAACTATTTGTGCATATAGAGTTGTAATATGATAATAATAGATAAACCAATTGATAGAAAATACACGATAGAAATAAAAGCTTCATATGTAAAAACTTGAAGAAAATAATATAATAGTTTTTCTTACAAATAAACCTTGTAAAGTTACATTGTAGGACAAAGGATGGATTATTGCAATAAAAAATAGTCTATGTTTCTTTAGAGTTGTATATATCTATAAATAATTTTTTCATCTCTATATAGTTGGTAAAAAATGTGTAAAAGAATATACAATTAGATGAGTAGTTCTAAATATACAATCTTTAAATAGTTAAAGTGTAAATTAAAGTTGTTGTTCTTCATATTATAAAGTTAAAAAAGTTGAGAAAATGAGAAATTTTATAGTGTTGTATGTAAACTACCTATGTGGAATAGTTTAGAAATATGAAGATTATGCATTTGATATCAATGAAATATAAACCTATGACTACGCAAAATAAAATTTAAGGAATTTGATAAGTATTAAACCTATTAGCCAAGAGACTTGACAAGTTTTGAAAACTTCTAGAAAGTAGAGGATATATTGTAGAGCACCTAGAAAAAATGATAATGGTTTGCCTTATGAAATAGACTTGTAGATACTTTCCCTCATACTTGATTTTTTTTTTTCAAAAAATATATGCATTGAATAAGAGTTGTTGAGTTTGAATTTGAATTATTAGTATAAATAACATTACTGCCATTAGGTAGATTTGAATTTAAAAATAGTGTATGAAATTTAGATGGTTTGTTTTCAAGTTTGGCAAGTGAGGCCTTACAACATCAAATGATTGTGTACTTTTAGTAAGTGCAAGATGTCAAGTGAAAATGAAAGTATGAGAAACAACCCATTTGGGTGAAAGGGACATACATTTTACTTTTAGAGACTCCAATTGGACCAACTTATCAAGTACACTGACATCTATTCTTGAATTATGCATCCACACATGTACTAATGAATATGCATTAATACTTTAAGAAAAATTTACCAAACTTTTATTTAAAACTATACTACATGAAACAAAATTTAAGGAATTCAACATGTATTAAACCTATTAGCCAAGAGACTTGATGAGTTTTGAAAACTTCTAGAAATTGCAGAGGGTATATATTGTAGAGTACCTAGAAAAAAATGATAATGGTTTGCCTTCTAAAATAGACTTGTAAATAATTTCCCTATTATGCTTGAATATTTTTTCGAAAAACATACGCATTGAACGAGAGTTGTTGAGTTTGAATTTGAATTGTTAGTAAAAATAATATTGCCACCATTAGATAGATTTGGATTTAAAAATAGTGTATGAAATTTGGATGGTTTGTTTTCAAGTTTGTCAGTGGGGCCTTACAACATTAAATGATTGTGTACCTTTAGTAAGTGTGGGGCCCTACAACATCAAATGATTAGGTACTTTTAGTAAGTGCAAGATGTCAAGTGAATGTGAAAGTATGGGGAACAACTCATTTCGGTGAGGGGGACATATATTTTACTTTTAGAGACTTTGATTGGATCAACTTATTTTATATTGCAAGTACACTGACATCTATTCTTGAATTATATAACCACACATGTACCAATAAATATGTATTAATAATTTAAGAAAAATTTACCGAACTTTAATTAAAATTATGTGCGACACCATAACAACTATTGAGACATCATTATTATCTATTCGGTCCTCTACCCTCCTTGAATTCCTCTTTTCTTCGCTATAGATTAGAATTTTGGAATGGATAAAATAATAATAAAAACAATACCCCCATCTTGGTGCACAAAAGTCCTGGGCGGGTGTGAACAAAAGTCCGGGGCAGCGTCTGCCCGGCAATTGAGGCGGAAATTTGATGGAATAAACCAACTAATTATTTTCCCATACTCACATGTGGATAGCGAAGTGTTTGGAATCAGATTGACTCCACAGACAGCGCATGTACGAAAAGTAATGTGAAAACAGAACGCAATGGCTTTTCAATTAGCTTTTCCCCACCACCTGACAAGCTTACCCCAGTCTCCTACTCAACTGTGCATCTCGTGAGCACCCTCCGTAGTGCTAGCCAGTCTGGCACATCCTAAATACAGCCAAAAAAGAGTTCACACGCTGAACCATTTCATTGCCCGTGAAACCTCACTCTCTGCTCCTTTATATAGCTTTAAGAATTTACAGGCAAGAGGCAACCCTCATTAATAGCTCTGCCTAGAATTAAGAACACAATGGCTGCAGTGGTCGCAGGGAGGGCATGTTGTACTGCTACCTTTATACTCTTCTTCTTCTGTTTATGTTTGCTGGCGTCAGGAGCTCAACCTCGTTACCACACTCTGCACGTCACCAGCTTCGTTCACAACTACCAACAGGAGCTCGCCACATGCCCTGCTTCGACTACAGGTTAAGTTTTTTTTTTTTGTCTGAAATCAATGCTAGAGCTTAATTTGCTGCAAATCTGCAGGTTTAATTGTAGAATGTGTGGATTTGTATTCAATTTTGAGTTAAATGTCTGCTCGAGAAAGGTCTGGACAAATTTGCAAATTCTGAGTGGCTCACTTAAGCTTAAATCTGTGCCTGAGAAAAGATATAGTAAATCTTAATGAAAATTTTTCTTAGCAGACGCTGCTCAAGAAGTTTCAGGACATTTCAGGGTTACAGAGCTTCCTAGAATTTTTTGTTCTTTAAGCTCTTCTAGATTTTGGAAAAAATAAATCTGGATGCTAAATTGTGAGAAAATACCTAGTTGATGGAATAATCATTAATTCAAAAGTAGCTTGTGAATTTTGTTACAGAGCAGAAAACATTTTTATTATTCCTTTTTTGCAAACTTCTTGTAGCTAGCTTCTCCTAGCACCGGAAATTCTACATCTTATAACGTAACTGCTTCTAAATTTTTAGACTTAATTTGTAAAACTTGTACGTTTCTTGATTTTTTTTACTGGTAGAAGCTACCTACAGAATGAGATTAGTTTGAGAAAGCTGTAATGAGACAAACTTTCATAGCAGACGTTGCTCAAGAAGTTTCAGGACATTTTACGGTTACACGATTTCGAGGAATTTTTTTTTCTTTCAGCTATTCTAGATTTTGAAATAATAAAATCTGGAAGGTAAATTGTGACAAAATGCTTGATGAAATAATCATTATTTCAAAAGTAGCTTGTGAATTTTGTAACAGAGCAGAAAACATTTCTATTATTCCTTTTTTCCAAACTTCCTGTCGCTAGCTTCTCTTAGCACCTGAAATTCTCCGCCTTATAACGTAACTGCTTCTAAATTTTTGGCTTAATTTGTAAAACCTGTACATTTCTTGATTTTTTGTACCTACAGCATAAGATTAGCTTGAGAAAGGCTGTAATGAGACAAACTTTCTTAGCAGACGTTGCTCAAGAAGTTTCAGGACATTTTACGGTTACACGATTTCGAGGAATTTTTTTTTCTTTCAGCTATTCTAGATTTTGAAATAATAAAATCTGGAAGGTAAATTGTGACAAAATGCTTGATGAAATAATCATTATTTCAAAAGTAGCTTGTGAATTTTGTAACAGAGCAGAAAACATTTCTATTATTCCTTTTTTCCAAACTTCTTGTCGCTAGCTTCTCTTAGCACCTGAAATTCTCCGCCTTATAACGTAACTGCTTCTAAATTTTTGGCTTAATTTGTAAAACCTGTACATTTCTTGATTTTTTGTACCTACAGCATAAGATTAGCTTGAGAAAGGCTGTAATGAGATAAACTTTCTTAGCAGACGTTGCTCAAGAAGTTTCAGGACATTTTACGGTTATTCGGTTTCGAGGAATTTTTTTTCTTTCAGCTATTTTAGAATTCTTGTAAAAAACATTCTGGAAGCTAAATTGTGACAAAATACTTAACGAAAAATAACTAATTCAAAAGTAATTTGCGAATTTTGTTACAGAGCAGAAAACCTTTCTATGGTTCCTTGTTTACAAACTTCTTGTCGCTAGCTTCTCTTAGCACCTGAAACCTTATAACTTGACTGCTTCTAATATTTTAACTTTTAATTTGTAAAACTCGTAGATTTTTAATTTTTTGTACTGGTGGAAGCTACCTGCAGCATATGATTAGTTCGTAGTGTGAATTTTGATTTGCAAGTAATACGAGTGTTCTTATATTTAAATTTTAGACTACCTAGGTATTCTTAAAATTCAGCATGAAAAATGCATGGTAAGATAAGTTGGGATTTACTGACTAATAGAGCATGATCATGGCACCTACGGAAAACATGCAGAATCAGTTGTACTACTTCTGCACCTTTTTTGTAGCGTGCAGATAATTTGCTAGCCAAATGGCCCGTGGATATGGTATTAAGTTGAATTTCAGTTTCGATTCTGCCGCAGGTACGCAGCAGGTTGAAGGTTCGAGTCCCACGAAAATAAATTTGAACCATATTCATGGCGCCTGCTCGCCTCTGCGACCAGTGAACGCGACCTGGACGGAACATCTGTCTCAGAGCCTGGAAAGAGACAGGCTTCGCCTGGAAACCATACAATCCAGACGAAAAAATTCCAGCACAGTGTCTGCTTCAGCACTTGATCTTCCGCTCCAATCCGGTAAGGAATACGACACGGGGAACTACATCGTAACCGCCTCACTGGGCACGCCGGCGAAGAATTTCCTGCTAACGATCGACACCGGCAGCGACATCACATGGGTGCAGTGCAAACCATGCTCAGGAGTGAACGCGTGTTATTCTCAAGTAGATCCAATCTTCGATCCACAACAGTCGACTTCTTACAAGCAACTCCCCTGCCTCTCCACACAGTGCGCGGAACTGACAGCGGAAACCTTAAATCCTTGCCTTCTGGGCGGCTGCACTTACGAGGTCCGCTACGGTGATGGCTCCAGAACCAGTGGAGATTTCAGCCAAGAAACGCTAAAGATCGGCCCGGATTCTTTCCCAAATTTCGCCTTCGGCTGTGGGCACACTAACACCGGATTGTTTAAAGGCTCCGCAGGGCTGCTTGGTCTCGGCCGGGACAATTTAGCTTTTCCTAAACAAACGGCGTCGAAATATAACGGGCAGTTTTCGTACTGTCTGCCTGACTTCGCAACAGCAAGCGCCACCGGGTCTCTGGGCTTTGGCCAGGGTTCGATTCCCAGTAAAGCCACGTTCACGCCGCTCTTGTCCAACATTCTGTACGGGTCTTTTTACTTTTTGGGACTGGAGGGCATCAGCGTTGGCGGGGAAAGACTGCCGGTGTCTTCCGGGCAGACCTTCAAGGGCTCAGGAACAATAATAGATTCCGGAACGATCATAACGCGGCTGGTACCCGAGGTGTACCAGGCCCTCAAGGCTTCATTTCGCAAAAAGACTTCGCAGCTTCCTGCCGCCAAGCCTTTTTCAATCTTGGACACTTGCTATGATCTCTCCAATTTGAAAACTGTCAAGATTCCCACCATTACTTTTCATTATCAAAACAATGCGAATGTGGATGTAAACGAAGTGGGGATTTTAGTTGGCGTCAAGGATGATGCATCGCAGGTCTGCTTGGCCTTCGCTTCGACGTCTCAGTCTGATGATCTCAATATTATCGGTAACTTTCAGCAGCAGAGGATGAGGGTTTCTTATGATACCGCCGGACGGCAGATAGGATTTCAACCTCAATCTTGCAGTGCCTGACCTAAAGATATTTGTTACAAGAGAGAAAAGGAAATCTCAAATGCTGGACGCTTTTCTTTCTGCTATCTAAGTAATTCTAAGAAAGAACAGTGTCTCAGGATTTACCCTTTTTAGTTTTCTTCCTTTTTTGGAAGTTTCCGCTAGCATAATTTCTTGTTGTATTAGTGTAACTGTGTACAACTAATCTTGATGCTCAAGAATAATAATAATCTAGGTAAAAGAAAATTCCTGAAGGCCTGAAATTTGTTAAGATAATTTTTCCAATTAAAATTGTTTGATATTATTTGAATTCAACAAAAAAAAGGACAGCCACAGAACTAATTTTTTGGCAAGGCTTTATGAGCGATTCGTTCCTTCGAGTTAATCTGATTCTATTCAAGTTAAAAGAAAAACACTTGTAAAACCCGTGGTAATCTGTTTTTTCTTACATATCTAAAATCCTGACAAAAGAATATTTTTCGTTTATTTGTATGCAGCTACTAAAGGATTTTAAATGACAGATTATAAAATGTGATAGGAACTGTTTATAAAAAAAATCTGTACAATTTTCTATTAGAAATATTATAATACAATCTCATAAACTGTTAGTATCTCTAAAAGATTTTTCATACCATTTTTCATTCTCACGAGATTAAATTTTCACACTTCTAATTTTTATCTTGTTAAAAGCTGAAATTTCTTTCATACCAAAGCGTTTTTTCCTGTCTCATTTTGCAAAATCAGGTAACAAAATCAACTCCCTGACCCATTTGTCCGATGCATTTTTCCATATGATTAATCTGGACAGCTAAGTGGGATAATGATCATTGCGTTGAGCACCTACCATTGTTCAGATTACAATGGTCACAATGTCAATGAGCTCTCACTGCCATCAACCTCTATTGACTATATTATTTAACGGATTGTTAATGACTACCCACGTTTAAATACATCCTTGAATATTTTTAATGAATGCAAACATCTAAACCATAATTAAGGCAGGCTAACTATTATCATTTCGTTACAGGGAGAGATGTTTTTCCTTTGATACCAAAGGTTCAGATTTTTTTAATTTTTTTTTGGGGGCATGTTTGACATATACATACATTTATTGAAAGAATTTTATAATTTATTGATGAGTTTTCATGTAGTATAACTTAATAAAGTATTATAAAGATTTATTCTTTATTTCTTATTATATATATAAGGTGATAAGTGTTTTAATATTATGTTGAGAAAAATAATATATACAAAAATTATAGCTGTAAGAAAATCTTAATTTTTAATATGTCATATAATTTGCTACTTTTGATTTTTTAATAGAATTCAAATTTCATTTGTCTCCTTTCAATCTATAAATATTTTCAATTAAATCCACTTAGATTTATTTGGATATATATATATATTTTCAAAAACTAGAGGATGTTTGATACTACATGCATTCCTTTAACCACCTCTCGTTTGATTCTCACATACTCCTTATCTTAAGGCTTTAGCTTTATTTATTTTTTATTTGAGTGTTTGATTGGAAACGATCATATTATTTATCAAGATTAATAAATGAATGCAATTTGTTTGATTGACTAAAAACTTTTATTGAAAATTTATAAAATAATATATTTTGCATAGGTAATAGGACTATATAAGAGTAGAAATCATTAGATATTATATAGACTATGCAATAAATTTCATGTGTCCATATATGTGCTAAATAAAATAATTTTAAAATAATAAAATAATTCTTAAATAAATAAAATAGTTCCAAATTAATATCTCTTAACATATTTTAGATATCTAGACTAGTTTATTTATTTTATAAATTTGTAAAAATAATGTTGCAATATGGGTTGATCCTGCAATGTGATGGTTAAATTATGCATTGTTGATATTGTCATCAAGGTTCAAATCTCCGTTGAGATACTAGTTGGTTGTTATATTATTATTATTTTTAATATTTCTTAATAAAAGTATATTATATTATTATGTTTTGGTTGGTTGTTATATTATTATTATTTTTAATATTTCTTAATAAAAGTATATTATATTATTATGTTTTCTACATAATCCTTTCTTACTCCTAATATGTAGGTGTGAAATATCAAGCATGATGAAGCAAAAGAAAATGTGATAAAAAAAAATAGATGAAAAATAGGCTTGTATGTTTTCTATTGACTTGATTTATGGATGAATATGAAATTGTCTATGCATTTTTTGATATATGATTTATTGAATTGAGAGCTAGGTTTGGAGCTTGCTTTGCTTAAATGGAAAGATCCTATGAGTATGCTTTATTATTTTCATGAGTTGCAATGTTTGCAATGAATGCTTAAAATTTATTTAAATGTTGAAATAACAATGTAAAAGATCTATTTTTTATTATTTTTTTATAGGAGTTTGAATGTGTAGAGAAATTAAATTTAAATTCTTTCACCTACAATAGACACTGAAATGAACAATCCTAAAGTAAACAAAATTAAACTATTTTTTTTTTTGTTTTTTATGCATTTGTGATACTCAAGTGAATTAAATCTAAATGCTATTATTTTTTGAAATAACTTATTTTTTTGGATATTTTCTTATTTTATAAATCATATTCATGTGAAAGAAATATTATTTTATGGTGACAAGATGAATTGAATATAAAAATCAGCATAATACATCTCTTCTCCTTTTCTATTTAAATATAATTTAAACAAGATGCATGTAAAGAATCAATGTAATCAATACCAAAATTTAATATTTTTTTTTTTGCTTTTGCCAACCAAATTGAGACTTTGACAAAATAGAATGAAATTTGAATATTCTAATTTATCTATTACTATGTTGATAGAGATGAATGTCTATTTTTCTTTTTTTGTTGGTTACTTTTTTGAAAAGAGATTAGCTGATTTTTTGATATCACTTGATGTTTTGAATTGACTTGAAATAGATTGATAAATTTTCTTGAGAATGACTAGAAAAATCTACAATAATTTAATCTAAGAAGGAAAAATACTCTATCCTAAGTTTTATTTTTGATGTAGAGTGTAACAAATCAAAGAAATAGAATTTATAAACTAAATTAATAATAACTAATCTAACCTATAGTAAAAACATAATTTAAAATATATCAAATGTAATTCCACACTTCCAGGATAGTGTATAATTCAATATATAAAATAGATTATTGCTAGTGGAAAATTCACCCTTAGGGACCTACCTACTCATTATCATTCTTCTCCCAACTATGGACACTCCTTCAAATGGAAGGAAAATATTAAAATAAGCACAATAATCAAGGAAATGTATTTAAAACAAAGGGGTTACTATTATTGTACCTAATTTTGAAGCTTTGAAGCTAATGAAAATGATGAGTTGAAAATCCTAGAGTTTGTATGTATAATTTGTGTTGTAGGAAGGATAAAAAATACTTTGACTCTCGATAAAATTCTATGAAATAAGAGCTTAGAATTACCATTGTTTGTAGATGATGAAAGGAAAGAGAAATAAAATTTGAAAGTGAAAAAACTCAAAAGACCCTTGTAAAATCTATTTTAAATCTATTAATAATGTATGAGTCATAATTATGTTGGCAATATGATTGTCATTGATGTCAAAAGGGAGATTGTTGGAAATATAGTGACCATTGATGTTTTGGGATGTCATTGATGTTAGAGCATTAGGCACAAGCAAAATGGTTAAGATCGATGGAGAGAAAATCATGTTTTACAAAGTTGCAATATTGCATTAAAAGTTACAATATTAAAAGTTACAATATTGCATTAAAAGTTGCAATGTTGTCATGAAAAGTTGGCATGCCTTTACAGAGATTACTTGGACATAGGATTGCAAAGAAAATAGATAGCATATCCATTATGGATTTTTTCTAGCACATTCCAGATATATGGTTTGCACGTTAAATGATAAAGATTAAGCTAAAAAATAAAATTATTTATATTCTCTAGTTTGATTAGAGTTTAGCAAAAAGCCCCAAGGGTTTTAGTCATGGCGCTACACAAGATTTCTATTTGTGTGTTGACTAGCAACCAATGGTAATAGGTCGCTTAAGTTATTAGCCGATAGGCTATATATGGTGTGAGGTTTCGGCCTGAAACCTGTCTCACGCCTGTAAACAACTCCTAGATTGCCGTTAAACTGTGAATAGTCTGCTGGTTTTCGTCTTCCGTCGATAAAATCAGATCTCAAATACGTGCGATAAAATCAGATCTCAAATACGTGCGTCATGCTTGAAAATAGACATTAACTGGCAACCACTATTTTCTATTTAGAAGGCTGCAAAAATCTTGTGTCGAGCTCAAGAATCGAGCAACTGGCAAGACCTAGATATTTGCAGATTTGCTTTTCACTTGTCATAAAATCAAATCTGTTTATTAGCCGATAGGCTATACAGTGGGAACTTTCAACGTTAACTTGAAGATGCCCTAAAACAATTTTACTGTAGTCGTTTACTGCTGGCTGTTTCTGAGCAATTAATTGACAATCAAATAACAGTAAATTGGATCTCTGAATTAAATGAGAGAAACTTACAAAATCAAATCTTTTATATGAAATATCTGATATGCTTTCAACCGCTGTAAATTTGCTCTACCGCCCATCGTGTCTATAAATAGAACAAATAGAATGAACAGTGAATGAAAAATACAGAACTTGCCAACAGACTTTCTGAAGAGACTATTCAAAAGAAATACCAGCCAAAGAAATTTGAAGAATGCACGGTATTTTTCTGCAAAGTTTGCCTACTTTTTTTCTTATATAATTCAGAGTATAAACAATTGTATCTTGAGATTATATAGATACATATGTCTTGGATATAAATATTTATTCTACATTTTGCTGCCATTTTTCGTGTTATAATATGCGAACAAAAACACTACACTAAAAAGTTCAAGAAAAGCATACAAGAGTTGGATAAGTACTGCTGCCATACATATATAGGGCTGAAAAGAAACTTTCAGAGTTATCTCTTCACATTTTCCATGTTATAATGAGGAACAGAGCACTATACGGCCAAATTGAAGCAAAAATGCAGCAAAATTTCATTAATTTTTCAAATCTTAAGATAAGAAAGACCAAGAATCAAGTTACTATTTATCTGAGAGAAGCACAAAATAAGTTCAAAGGCGGAAACATTAGGCATCCAGGCTCCCATATTTGCTGCAAAATACTCGCCAAACATACAACTGGAGGACGATTTTCCCTAAGCTTGCTTCAATATTCCTCGAGCTCTGCATCTATCATAAGCCACCTCTATCCTATTCTTTACATGATTGAAAGATCTCTCATTAGTTGCCCATAAACTCGTAGTGTCATCTCCTGGCATGCGTACACAGTCCAAAGCCTCCTTATATTTGTTGAACTCTTGAACATCTGCAGGCGTTGATTTACAAAACTTTCTGAACAGGAGAAACATGGACAACCAGGAAATGGCCAACAGATAGCACACAAGAAATCCCAGGGCAATTGTTATGGCTATTCCCACCAGCAGTAGACATAGCAATAACAAAAACAATGGAAAGAAGAACGAAAGCGAAATAACAGTAACAAGAAAACCCGCAATAGACGTGATTTTTTTAAGAAAATCATACGGTGAACTATCGTTGAAATTAACATATAAATTAGCCCAATATAGCTGTACGAGGAAAATTCAAACATGTGGCAACATAGGCAAGGCATGCGAACTGTTTTCTTGTTCGCATGCAAAGTGTGGGAGTATAGAGAGAGCACGTGGACTACTCTACCACTAATTTGACTCTTTCTTCATAAATAGGTGCCCTCCTTGTAGAGGGTTCACTCCGAAGCTTATACAATTCTACAATGATCTGAAGAGTAGAGGTGAGGAACTGGAGATTGTGTTTATCTACAGTGACCAAGATACAGAGTCCTTCCAAGAATATTTTGAAAGCAATGATATATAGTGATATTGCATGCTTCACTCCTCCTGCCTTTATGTCGCAACAAACTTTACACACTCTTTATCTTTTCTAATTGTTAATTCTTTCTTTATCATTTTCTTGTGCTTGAAACATTTTTGTTTGACCATACATATGTACATCTATATTGTACACATGCCTTCAGGCTTTTTGGTCACTTTATTATAAAAGGTTGCATATAATTATCTATTGGTCCAACATTGCACCCCTTCTGATGCAAGTGCTAGTTTTAAAGAAATAGTGAAGCAGTCATAGGGAGACTGGTTTTGGTTCCTCCCATTTTATATAAATTTATTCTTTTCCCTATATCCTTTTCTTGATGACCATATTTAAACGTAGTGCAACGGTATGTTGTACACTTATTAATATACTCTCATACATTATTGCAAAATATCCCCATCCTCATCCCCAAATTGTTTATTCCATGTCTAACAGTAACTATGCTTATAAGAAATCTCACCATTTAAATATGCGTTGGCTTTAATCTGATTGTTCGGGAAGTTGCGTCCAGTGGTGAGATTCAATATGTTGGATGCTAATTCTCAAATGTGGTAGATTACAAGCTCTTCTATCAATTTACTACACTGCAAACAGGACAACCTAAACCCTAAATTTTGATAATATTCAACTCCACAACAATTGTATGTGTATAGTCTTACGGGCTATGGTCTAGCTATAAGATAAGGCATTTACAAAATGATAAACAAGTTCAAAACCCAATAGGATTGCTCTCAATTATCAAGTTCAGAACCCAATAGGATTGCTCTCAACATTAAGTGGTGTTAATATTACAATTAATGCATGAACAATCAATCCCATGGCAGAAAAATCTACTAAGCAAAAGAATAAAAAATCGATTGCATAAAAATCCCAACTATATATGAAATGCATCAATTTCCTGAAAACAATATCTAACACTTGTAAAAGCTAATATGTCCCTAAGTATTTTCAACTTATTAAACTGCACTACCCTAGATTCAGAAAAAGCTTTAAAAACACATGACCAATAAAATTCACATGAAATGACAATATTGTCGTTCGGGTGAAATTCATCTGTTTTCACTTGTTTAGATGATTAATTCAATCGATACCCAGTTTCAAAAGATCACATCTAATCTATGATTATAAGTGATTCAAAACATTTCCAAATCTTTGAAAATGAGAAAATAAATAACCTAATCTAAAAAAATCCCCAAGCTTGTGAGGATGGATTCAAGTCTTAATATATAATGAATTTTCAAGTTCTTATTTTACTATTCTCAGAATCAGCAAATTACTATGAAACTTGGATTTTAGTAAGTAATCAATCCTAGTAGATAACTTGCATTTCATTTGCATGACACCTTGTTGGCAAGGCAGTTGGAATGAGGCAATAGAGCATGCTATGCTCCTACAACCTCTGTCATACAGTATTTGAAAATATGCTTTGAGCATATTTGACATATCATGGTTCTAGTTTCTGACTATTAATAAGAGTATCCAAGCCTTGAGCCTTTTCAGCTTCAACTCCAAGAAAAGACAAGAGAAAGCCCAAAGAGAAACCCACCCACCTGCAACTATTATTGAATCTTCCTTGGAGGACATGATACTTGACCTTACAATCCTACATATAAACAAGACCTTCCAAGTGGTGAGTGATAATCAGATGGAGGATATAGACAAAATTCTTTTAGAATGAAATAAAAACACAACAAAAAATTATTCGACTGGGTATAGATTTGCAAAATACAAAATCACAGATACCATGGCAAGTGACTTAATCACAAGAAAATCAACCACCCAAAGTCTTCTTTATGATATGGATTCCTCAAACCAACAATGAATTTGAGTTGATTGACCAAAAAGAGAACAGTAAGTGACATGCTTATAATAACTAGGAGTTGAGAGACTTTCTTATTGTCTGTAATTGATATAAAGATTTTAGTGGAACTATTATATATTAGGAGCGCTAAAAACAAAGGGTACTTCTACCTACAAGAAGAAAGGAAAAAAAGTGAATATTGTTTCTAATTTTTTTTGTTCTTCTCTCCTACAGGTCAAGATTCATCACCGAGAGTCCCAGATGGTAGTGGATAAAGAGAGGGAAATATGGTATTCTTATATTTTTCTATCGGCGTAACCCTTGCACCCCTTCTGGTGCAAGTGCTAGTTACTTAAGCCTTCAAAGTCATTATATAATTGACCCCTCATCCTAGTAATTACAAGCTCGGCCGAGTATTAAAGTTTCCTAAGATCGACACCAAATACTTTACCTAGCTTGATTGACGGTGGTGATTAGAGATTGAATATCAAGTGGTTCCGGCACACTTGCAAAGCTATTTGGTCGATGTTAATTCTTGTCTGCAAAATTGTGAAATCTCCCCACATGTCTAGTGGGACTGGAAGCTCTTTTCTTTACAAAAGATCGATGGCTATGATGAACGAAAAGAAGATCAATAGTTTTCGCTACTCTATAGAAGAGTTAATGAAGGCTAATGCAATGAAGATCAATGGTGCGCATTGAAAGATAAGATCATACAATTGAGTTTGTGATGACATGGTATGACACATGTCTAACATGATGTTTTTGAGACAAATGGCATACTTCCACTATTCTGTGGAAAGGAAGGTGGGTCCCCATTTTGGTTGTGTAAGAATGCAGTATATCAATGCGTGTCCATGATGACATAGCTCAAACTAAGCCCGTCTAAAGAAAAGTATTCATCCGGTGTTTGAGTGAAGATCGACGATGTAGGTTTAAAGTTAATCTCATCTAACAATTATGTTTTGAAGTTAACATGATTGAACAATGACCATTAGATCATGGTGTGAAGCTTCAAGATCTATGAACAATATTTGAAGATTTGATTCTTTCAATGGCTAGGCGGTAAAACATAGTGCAAATGGTGGAAAATGATGAAAACCAACATAGAGAATAAAATTTGATTCACTATAATAATTCAAGCTGATTTTTTAGTGATTGTGATGTATGGACAGTGCCATCAAAGCACATATGATTACAAAATTAGATACAATTCACTCTTGCAAGTATGGAATTTAATGCAAATCAAATCTAGGGTTTTATACACGTTAAAAATAACATAATTCAGTAAATTATGGTGGTGGTGCATGGCTCAAGGAAAAAGGAGTCTTGTCCGTTAAGAAAATATAGAAAAGCATAATAGAATAGAGTACAAGGTGATGATATATAATGAATTTATAGTGACAGAGAATATACATATATATACAGGAAGAGAGACCTAGATCGAATGTTGATCATCTAGGATATACACCAAGTGTGTAGTGAGGAAAAGAAGGAAATAAGAGAGAGATGTAGATGAAGAATTAGCGGAAAAGAAAAATAAAATTGGATGTTCTAAAGTGTAGAGAGGTAGAGTAGAGAAGAAGAAAAGAATGAGCAGTTTCAAAACAAGTTTGTGACATAAAAATTGGATTTAGTTGAATCGTTTGTAACTAGGAGTTGTAGCTCCATATTTTTCATTGTAAACATGATTGGTTGGTACCATCAAAAAGCTGAGTTGGTGCTTAGTTAAGGAGTAGGTGTTTCCTTAGAGTTGGTGCTCTTAAATCAGGGGATTGGTGTTGTCTTAGGGTTAGTGCCCTTTAGACATTATAATTAGTGAGGTTCTTATTGTGAGGCTAGATTAGGATAGTAGATCCTAGCAACTATTCTCACCATGGTTTTTCCCATATTGGGTTTTCCATGTATATCTAGTGTAATGTGTACTTGTGTGTGTATTTGAACTTTGCATATTCTTCTAAATTTTATTTAAAGTGATTAAGGACTGGTTTTAATTAACTTTACTAATTCACCCCCCTCTCAGTAGATAGCTAGATGTTCCAAAAATGGGTATTTGAGCACTAGTTCCTTTGAAGAAGCTTAATCAACTTAGGTAGATTTTGGATAGTGAACACAAATGGCTTGCCAAGAAGGGTCTTCCTCAAACACAACACCTTTCTTTAATGGATCAAACTATGCTTTCTGGAGTATAAGGATGGAAGCCTATCTATCATCCTTAAGGTTTGATGTCTGGATGTTTGTGGTAAATGCTTATGTTATTCCCCCTACACCTCCCACTAATCAGGCTAATAAGAAATCCTATGAATCAAATGAAAAATATAAGAATGCACTCCTCTATGGATTGGTGAATTCAAAGTTTGTCAAAGTCATGCACTGTCAAACAACCCATGAGATCTTGGGTAAATTGAAGAGCGGCTATGAAGGTGATGATAAGGTAAAAAAAACCAAGCTACAAACCTAAAAGGGTAAGTTTGAAAGTCTTAAGATGAATGATGAAGTGAAAATTGTAGAATACCTCCTCAGGGTAGATGAAATAGTCAATTCAATCAGAGGCCTTGGAGAAGAGATGAAATAATTTGTTATTGTCAAAAAGGTCCTAAGATCCCTATCATCCAGGTATGACTCTAAAATCTCTGCACTAGAAGAAGTAAGAGACCTAGACAAGCTCAATATTTATGAGTTGTATGGCACCTTCAATGCCTATGAGATGAGAATGGGAGATGCAAATACCACCAAGAGGGAAGGGTCAATGAAGGATCATGGGGGTCCAAACTAAGCCCCTGAGTGGCAATTGAAATTCAGAAAAGCATAGTTAGGCAACTTGACATAAAAATTTGAATAGGTTATTAACATAATTTTAAAAATATGTAAGAACATAATTTTTAGCAAATTGAATGTAGTTTCTAAGATACTAGTCCTTTTTTAGAAAAAAGTAAATCTATTTTGTGAAAATTTGAAATTTCAATGTAGTAGTACTAAATTTTCAGGAAAAAAAAAAGTAGGTGTATGTCTGAACAACCTAAGTATAATATATATATATTTGTAAACTTTCAATATAAGTAGACACATGCCCGTATGTACAACATTTTGTTTGTAATTTTTTTGCAAGTAAATAATTAGTTATGAATTTTTTTTTTATTAAAACCTTTCAAAATTATTAAAATGTATTTTTTTGACCATCATAACTTTGTCAAAAAATTATGAAATCCAATTTTTTTTTCTTATAGTATGGGAAGCATATAATGTGATACATCTTTCGGATTCAAAAAATATGAAATCATTTGAGAATTATAAATGCTTTTCAATCAGCCTATAAATCAGGACTTTAGTCATAATGCATGCAAAATATCAATAATAATTATCTATTAAATTCAAAATAAGGAATATCTTATATTGGTGAAAAGTTGACAATTTGGTCAATAAACCCTTTTCGTTTCATCAAATTCAGATTAAAAAAAGTTGTCAGCCACAAGGGTGAACTCTGAAAAACTAAGAAAAATATCTAAAGACGTTTTTGCAGTTGACTTTCCAAGTATGACACTCCAGGCCAAATCCCAAGGCAAACCCGAGGGAAATCCTGAGGTTGCAAATTTTGTCAGACAAAATGGATATCCGTTTTGAAATGGGTACCCATTTTTATGTCTTCAAAACATATATCCACTTCAAAATGGATATATGTTTTGTTTAAGGAATATCCATTTTGAAAAGCCCAGAAACCCCTCTTTAGTAAAATGGGCATAATTTTTGCGTTTCCTATCAAAACTTTGATTTTTATAGGCATTGGAAAGGTGATTCAGATATGTAGGCAATGGACTAGGTAATGTTTCTAGACTATACACAAAAAATAATTATAATCATTTAAAATTCATATTTCATTTTTGAAACACTAGGCTGACTTCTTAAAAATAGTAAGTGAATGTTTTTCACCTTTAGGCTGACTAAATTTTTAAAATGAAATATGAATTTTAAGATGAAATATGAATTTTAAATGATTATAATTGTAAGACAAATAGAAGACAAAAAATTTTTAGGCTGACTTCTTAAAAATAGTAAGTGAATGTTTTTCACCTTTTTTGTCTTCTAATTGTCTTACACCCCTTAAGTTCCATCATGGGACTCAAAACAACTAAAGAAAATAAGAAAAAACATTTTTTTGGGTGATGCAAGATTCCCCTGCACCATTGGATGCTCAGGTGCATCAATATTTTGTGTAGTAAGGAGATGGAAAATTCTTCATTCATCATCATATCTCTCTATCCCTTTCTCTACCTCTCTATATTTCACTATGTCTCCCCTTAAGCTCTAGACCTACTTGTTGGAAAATGTCAGTCTTTCTCACATCTACTAAAGATAAATAATGCTTTACACTTGGATGAATCATGTCAACAAGTATTTGACAAAATAAAATGGTATCTTACATCACCACCAATGCTCATGCTACTAGTCCTAGACAAACCATTATTACTATATATTTCTATAACATTAGTTTCCTTGGGGGAAATTTTAATGCAACGTGATTTAGAGTGTCATGAAAGGGAAGTATACTACATATGTAGGAAATTAATTGGTTATGAGATTACTTATACACCCATAGAATTTTCATGTTTAGTTATCATTTTTAGTTCACAAAATTATGACACTACATGCTTAGTCATAAGATACAACTCATTTCTAATTTTGAACCACTCCAGTATCTTCTTTCAAAGATGGATCTCATAGGTTGTATGGGAAAATGGATGATGTTTCTCATTGAATTTGATATTGAATATGCTAATATAAAAGCAATGAAAGGATAGGTCATAATAGATCAACTTTCACAATCACCTCTTAAATAGATAACCATCCTCTCATTATGGACTTCCTTGATTTAAGTATTTCTTCACTCTAGATAATGCAGATTATATTTTAATGTTTCATACACTCATAAAGAATTAGTTGCAAGGATATTTTTCATCACTCTTCAAGGTAATTTTATTCCTAAATCTTTTTTACTAGCTTTTCCTTGCACAAACAACATTACAAAATATGAGGTCGGCCATAGAAAAATGGCCTTAGAAACTTATATAACAGTATGTTATAATTAAGAAACTAGGAAGAATGTCAATGTTTGATCTCACCATGCCCTATTCATAGTCAACCATTATTCTATCCTCCTCTATGTCATCCCAAGAAAAGGACCATTCAACTTCAACCTTGCCAATGATTCCTATGAGATCATCATTAGGAACCCAATATCCCACTTCACACTTTCCCTCTATGTGAATCATCTACTCGAGTGCCTTGGATGGTAAATGGTATCCATGGTCCATTATATGTATTTATTAGATGAGGCCAAAGATTTTTATTTGGTTGTAAGCCAATGCCAACAATGGATAATTCTAGGTATTTTTCAACCACCCAAGCCATTTGGCCCTCACCAACTTTTGCATTAGAGCCTTGGTATTTTACTTATTTACTCCACATTCCAATAGAGCTGCAAGGAACATAGAAACTACATCAATTTTAATACGGTATTGATGAGATAAATTCACATAATGATCACCCAAAACCATTTTGATGGAATACATCACTAATGAGGCCTACACTTTGAAAATTTTCTTTAGTCTATCCTCTATGATAACACCCCTAAAATCCATCTACCTCCTTCTTGATTGCAATGTCTATTTTTTAGGAATGTCACAAGTCTAGGAAGGAGTGAGGTCACCACTACTTTTATAAGGAAGTTGCAATAATTACACACTACTGAATTTGACTCCATTTTCTGACAAATGTCCGTTGGTTTTTCAACAAACATTTGTCGGACAATTGATGAATTGACAAAAAAAAATTCGTCACTATTTTTTCGTCGCAATTCCGATGACGAATTAAACGTCAAAATAATGGCATAGATTCATCGATCGTCGACATCATAAAATGACTCAGATGTTCATTGGAATATCGACGAAAACTTCGTGTATCCACCGACAAATTACAACCAAAATGCAATTGCAATGGCTCTTCCGAAGCATTGAAACAACACCAGAAGTTTGTCACCATTTCGACGAAATGGGCAAGGAGTTACGACAAAGCCTTCGTCGTAGCTATAGCAACTTTGTCGGACCTTTTCGGTGATTTTTCAGTGGCCTTCGTCGAAATTGTGATAAAACAATGCAATTTTTTTTTAAAAAATACTCGTTGAAATGTACCATTGCGGAGACTCTTGGCGATGACCATCGACGCCAACCCATCGGTGAGAGATCAATCATCAACACAGGATACAAAACTCATTCTGATAGTCCATGTCTTGCCGATGACTTCCATTGGCAAGATAGATCCAAGGTCACACCGATCTGACCTCTTTAGGAATTTTAAATAGATCTACACCATGTCATCGCGAAGACTCTTGGCGATGACCACCGAAGCCAACCCATTGGTGAGAGATCAATCATTGGCACATGATAGAAAACTCACTCTGATAGTCCAAGTCTTGCCGATGACTTCTGTCAGCAAGACAAATCCAATGTCACACCGATCTGACCTCTTTAGGATTTTTAAATAGACCTACACCATGTCATCGCAGAGAATCTTGGCGATGACCACCGAAGCCAACCCATCGGTGATAGATCAATCATCGACATAGGATAGAAAACTCACTCCGATAGTCCATGTCTTGCCAATGACTTCTGTCGGCAAGACATATCCAATGTCACACTGATCTGACCTCTTCAGGAGTTTTAAATAGACCTACACCATGTCATCGCGGAGACTCTTGGTGATGACCACCGAAGCCAACCCATCGGTGAGAGATCAATCATCGATACATGATAGAAAACTCACTCTGATAGTCCATGTCTTTCCAATGACTTCCATCAGCAAGACATATCCAATGTCACACCGATCTGACCTCTTCAGGAGTTTTGAACACTAGTGGTTATCAACAAGACATTATGAGGGTCTCGCCGATTAAACAAGTGTCTAAGAGCAAGTAAATAGATGGAACCTATTAATTTTCTTATTTTGGGGCTCTTTAAATCATAGAATAGATACCATCTTCTTGTGTATAATGTACTTATATTCAGATTTGAATTCGAGACCAATTGTCATTGCACATTCCATTTTACTTGCACAAAGTATTCTATAAGCAATATATTGATAATTCCAAATGATTTATGGTGTTGTACAACTCTACCTATCATCACAGTTCTGTTGTTCCCCCCTAGAGAATCCTGCAAAGACAAGTTTACAATACCAAGTCAAATAATATGAAAAAGACTTACTTCCATACAAATTAAATGATTATTCTCACAATGGCAATTGTCCAATCACAACAACAATTCCATGAAAGGTTATCCATGCTTCATAAGAGATGATTGATCATACATACATACTACAAGATGCATAGAAAAAGCATTACACTTGAGAACAACGAAGGGCTAACAAGGGAAGGAGTTAAGAAACGTCTGGATTGAAGAGAAAATGTGTAGGGAAAATGCTGAGCAGTGTCAAGAGAATAGAGCTTGTAGAACATATTCTTGACCTAATCAAGCTCTTGAACAACTTAAACAAAATTAAAATACTAACACATACATGAGACATGTAATGAACTTCCAATATATCTTTTTCATTAATGCAGAGGTAGGTAAAGGAGAAATAATTATAATTGTAACACTATTCATAGTCCGTAAATTATGTTCATAATTTGTGTTCAATGGACCTCAGTTTTATCATTATACTACCCATCTATACCATATTTTAATCCAGGGTTCAACTATCTCAGATCTAAAGAAGCACCTTCAATTAACCATTTAAAGTACTATAAAATAAGGTAAGACTTTTACTTGAGAAAGATTGGGTACACTTGTAGGATTAAAGTTCTTGCAATCATCAGGATTTATTGGCACACAAACACAACCTGCAACATATGAAGTTATGGATGACTACAAGTTAGTGAAATGGTCCTTAATATGTGACTAGTTTGCAAATTGATTGGTAGAAAATAAGGTTACAAACAGATCTACATGAAAAATTATGAGGACAATCTACTGTAATCATCAAAATAGATGAAAAGTGCAAAGGAAAGAGTTGAGCTACATCTCTAGAGCCTAAAAAAAACACATGCAAGAAACATTAAAAAAAGAACAAACTAGTTTTTGGATGAATACAAAATGGTGCCTTCAGCAAGTGATTCATATGCTTTCACACCTGACAGGACATTAAGAATATTTTAGTCTTCCTCTGTGAAATTAACTACTTACAGAAAAAACTCAAAAATAATATTATATACCTCCATGTCTAGTCGAGGGTAGGTATAAGAGAAAAAAAATTCCTCAATGCAATGCCGAAAAATATCAATGTGTGTGTAGGTTTGTATTACTCAAAATATCATTTCACTGCCTAAGGAAGAATACCAAAGTGACGTTTTAATTTCAATCTTCACATAGGCTCCCTTATTGCTACACATGCATATACAAGCATTATTCGAGCTCTAAACTATTCAAATATGAAGGATTTAATTAGCTATAAGATGGAAAGTTGTTGTTTAGACATAATCCATCATCTTTTACATATCTTTATTCACTCCTAGCGCTTCAGATAAATTTGTGTAAATGAGACAAAAATGTGAATCTTTTATGACAAAGAAAATTCTTAAAAGGAGGGGGGAGAGAGCAAAGGGTAGGGGGCAAGAGAATGCTTGAATGTATAGCAAAGTATAACATTTTGATCATTATAACAATGAAACGAATCTTAAGTTTGAAGCATTAATATCATTTACAACATTTATGATCAAGAATGAATGTAAGTAGAGAAACTTTTGCATACCTGCAAATGGTACAAAATTTCATGGCTAAGTGGAAGCCTCCCATCAACAACAAGATCCAAATATCTGTGTATCTATCTCAATCAAACCTCAAAACCCTTTAGAGCTGTCAATTTTTCCACTAACCTATTATGCACAAAAGCCAAATTTTAGAGTTATGTCACCACTAAAAACAAAAGAAATAGAGCTTTGAAACCAAATCCACACACAACAAAATTTGGTATTCATACAAAGCCATACAAACAAACTAAACTCAGAACATTGGAATGGAAACAACTTCAAATTATGATGTAGAGCATGAATTCAGGGTATAAAGAATCATTTTTCTGCCACAATAGTGAAAAGTTAGCACTTTCTTTCATATTTGCATATTGGTTTGATGCTTCAAATGATGCATTTCTTATATTGAAAAGTGCATTACCTTATTGAGCTTCTCTTTGTTTTGAGAATAGTTTAATGTTCTCTACTTAACAGGGCCAACCACGTGACAGTGGAAGCTCATTTGGCCCCTCCCCCCCTCTCACATCACTCTCAATTCCCCATACCCAATCATATAACATTAATCATTCATTCATCCATTAATAACATATAACATTCATTCATTAACATATAACATTCATTAATTGACATATTCACATTCATTCATTAACATATAATATTCATTCTTTTAGTTTTTACATATTATCAAAAATATGGTTGTCATATGATTACAATCACTTTTTTTTTGTTTCTTTTTTAAAGCTAAAAAATCTGAAGTGGAGTATCATTTCTAAATCATGTGTCCCCCCTTTAGTTGTTTTACACTCTGCTCGTGATCTTAATGTACACCTAGTCATTTTCTCACGACGTGGACGCCGCTGCAAGGGGGGTCTGCTGCAATAACAAAGAAATGTTAAACTGATATGTTTTATTATTATTGTTACAAGTATTTCATTAATTAAAAGAACATTAGAGTGGTTCTCTTTACTTGATGGGTCCACATCATGTTCCTGAACTTCTGTTATAGACTCATGCTCAACATGCTGAACACCCTCTAAATCCTGATCTGCAGTTGAAACATGAAAGGTTACATTAATTAATACACCAATTGAAATTAAATATGTTTAAAAGAACATGAGAGTGGCCCTCTTTACCTAATGGGGCCACATCATGTTCCTGATCTTCTCTAGCCTGATCATGCTCAACACGTTGATCACGCTCTACATGCTCTAAAGTTGAAACACGAAAGGTTACATTAATTAATACACCTATTGTAATTAAATATGTTTAAAAGAACTTTAGAGTGGTCCTCTTTACCTGATGGGGCCACATCATGTTCTTGATCTTCTCTATCTTGATCATGCTCAACATGTTGATCACGCTCTACATGCTCTAAAGTACCGGGATGCACACCATGGCCTTCATCTGCAAGTTGTGCTCCACCCTCACCAGGCTGCATTCCAATGTCATGTGTAGTATTATCATTGCTTGAATGTTTAAAACAAATAGGCATGTAAGTACTTTATGGTGGAAATTAATATTGAATAGATTGCACAAGTATTCAATTTTAAATAAACTTTATTGAGTTTATTTACCTGCATATCAGATGTAGTGGAAGATTGTGTTTTCCCTGTCAAGACTCTTAGGCATTCAGCCACGACTCCATAGCCTTGCTGAAAGACAATCTTCAGGTCCTCTTCTGTGGGAACTCTGTTGAATTCAGAGCCCTACATTTTTGCATAAGATCATGAATTTTTCTTCTATGGTGTGATAAAACCAAAATTGTTTTCAATTTATTATTTGGATACAATATTTCATTTATTGATACTTACAATTCATGCGGCTAATTTCATATAACCACTAGAGCCAAGTTTGTGCCCGTGTTTTTTCTAGTCTTCCTTTGTTGCCTTGATGTGTCGGACAACCTATGAAAAGTTTGAAATACGTTAGATTATGTAAAAGAAAGAGTAATCAGTATATAATTACATTGTTGATAGTATCACATACCTTCCTTGGCCGGTGGTGTCTTTCCTTTTTTCTTTTCAGCCTTCTCCTTTCCATCGACACCAGGTCCTTCCACTCCCTCTCCGACATCATGGGGGGACGCTCGTACTTTTTTTCTTCTCTAAATGTGACCTATATTGGTCCCTCACATACTTTAGATAGGTACCAGCTTTCTTAGGGACCTTGGTTCGGTTGAATGTTTTATCACCGAAGAGCACAACTAAACAGTTAATGAGCTCATCTTTTAAATCTTGATTTTGGGCATTCAATCGTGTATGTATGGTGGGCCCGAAGAGCTCCAATGTAATATCGCTTAGATGTTTATAGAAAACATCATTTCCTACAAAATGATCATGGGATCAATAGTCTAAAAAGAGCGATCAATAAGTAAATTTCAATTGGATTATATATAATAATAATTAAAATATTTTAAAGTACCTAGGACCTTCTCTATCTTTATGGGAATGAAATCCTCGGTCACCACAAATGTGAGGAAATGTTCCCGTACTAGTAATACGGGAAGATCCAGGAAATGATGCTAAAATATCACCAGTACTAGTGGCCTCTCATCCCCGGTACATGTCCTCATGTTATGGCATGTCGCTACCAGAGGGTGCACTAACGGATGCCCATGGTATGTGTTTTTGACATTTCAAACGACAATATAGGCACGGATGATGGGGTCAGATGATGTGATGTATGCGTAGGAAGATCAAGATGGACACTTGTACGAACCCCTACTCCTCGGGTAGCACTTGCAGTACCCTGATCATGGCTAGGAGCATCATGAGGATGTAAAAAATCCTGTAAAAACAACACATATTTTAGTTCATGACATAAAAGAGTACAAAATATAAAACCATGAATGAACTTATGTTATAATTAAAGACCTCATGACAACTTACTTACAAGTTTTGTGATCTCTCAGTCAATATTTTAACCCTCTCTCTTATCTCATCTGTTTGAGGCACTATGAATAACAACTTAAGGATTTCTTCATTGTATTTTTTTTTGGGTCTTCCTTATCATATTGAGAGGGTTTGTTGAATAAGCAATGTCATCATCACATAACATTGACTGCACCTCCCTATGGATTCTCTCATCTATTGTTGGTGCCTTTTCCTGATCAGTCGACTGCAACAAGAATATTAAAAACATTATCAAAATTAACCTAATAAACTTATAAAAACAACATAATAATACAAAATTTTGCTCGTATCTAATTTGTACAATTACAATGAGGTAAACCTGTCAGGTAGAAGCACCTGAAGATACATCACGATCTGTGCTCTGGGCCAGAGCCTTCGCTGTACGATCAATGTCCCGCTGTGACAAAAATTAAATATAAAAAAACATTACCGAAATGAAACCAATAGACTTACGAAAAAAACATAAAAATAAAATGGTATATTGGAGTCATTAATTGGAGTTGGGTAAAGTGGTACATAGTATGTACTACCCCCATAGTAACTGTGTTTGTAACTAAGCGATTCAAATTGTAATCGATTAGCAACTCTTCCCCTGCAGTTATTGATTTTATCACACATACAAATACATGGTTTCCCTCGCATGCCTTGAAT
Source organism: Sequoia sempervirens (assembly GCA_007258455.2). Classification (NCBI taxonomy): domain Eukaryota; kingdom Viridiplantae; phylum Streptophyta; class Pinopsida; order Cupressales; family Cupressaceae; genus Sequoia; species Sequoia sempervirens. The sequence continues at coordinate 34,023,961 of VDFB02137365.1, forward strand.
ATGCAATTGGGTTGCTTATTTGTTGACCCAGGTCGTGTACTATTTATAAACGCTGCAATATTCCTTGATGTTTTTGGCCTTCCGTCAATGTACATAGCCACTCCTTTATTTTGATCCTTATCTTTTAGCTGTATATAATTTGCTAACAGTGCATACCTAGGCATACTTCATGTATATCGAACCAGTTGCATCCAATCTTTGTAATTGTAACAGGGTCTGGCATACTCCATCAATTCAGTAACTTTTTCATAACAGACCTTTATACCGTCCATGCAAAATAGGCCCAAACCATGTAATTACGATGGTGCTATGCGATATATCCTCTAGTTGAAATAAAAATCAATGTTTATTGGAGGAAGTTCCTTGGGTACCCATTGTTTTTGTAGATGTTTGTACCTCAAGGGCACCTCAACGTCCCCCATGCTCTCATCATCATAAGAACATGACCCCCCTTTAGCAAGAAAAAATTCCATGCGTTTAAAAAAATTTCTTCTAATCTTTTGACCTCTAGTTGATCTCCCTCTTTTAGACATACTACATGTCTCACTTTCCTCTTCTCTTCCTGAATTTCCCTCGCTCGAGAAAGACATATTTGACAAATACCTATTTGGTGGTACCTACACTCATAAGGATGTTGGATGAAGTTCTTTCATGGTGATGTGATCCTAAGGTGACATTATGATTAATCTATCATTTCATTGTTAGAATTTCATAGGTGATAAGGTATTCAAGTCTTGATAGATTGCAAGTTATTGTTACTACCGTCCAAATGTGTCCATCACAAATCAAATCTACTTAACGTTTTAACTCCCAAACTTTGTAACAAGTGTTAAATGTGACTATGGTCCACCAGTTACACAACCAAGGCCTCAAATGTATTCTCTAATTGTAATCAAAGGACTTTTTCTCTTCATTCAAGTAAATAAACTTGAAGGGAAACACCACCAAGTGGTTTATTGGACACCTACATGACTAAAAGTAGTAAAAAATTTACATTTAATTTCCATATGTCTAAGTGGTTAATGGGGAGGGAGTGTGTACTAGGCCTGGTTAAGTCATCATAAGTTTATGCTTTGGCAATAAATTTCTTAAGTCATCTTAAATCTTCCTATGTCTAATTGCTAGGAGACTTTGGTATGTTTTAAGGTAGGATGATTGATGAAAGATCCCAAAGAGCCTTTCTCCATGGTATCAAGGTACACATAGCAATGGTCTTCTCTTATACGGTTGGACATGATTTAAAGAACTTAGCTAGGAATTATTCATTTAACCTAAGGTTTACTCATAATGCCATCATTGGAAAAGTATGATCAAATTCTTCTATTATAAAGAATTGGTCTATGTGCCTCTAGTAATCACTATAAATGTTTGTAAGGATAAAATGACTAATTGCATAAGGTAGGAGAGAATCAACTTTGAGTTCTTCAAAGATTATATTCCTCTATTCATAATTTTTAAAGGTTGTGTGTGGAGGAGGTTATCACTACCAAGAAGGGAGGAGACCCTTCCTTGTGATGGAACTTCAAAATTTTTCTCTTTGTGTTCCATTTTTATCTTGCCTTATGTCTCTGGTCATCTATGGTTTTTGGGAGAAGCCTAAGGTTGGGGTTTTACCTTTGTCTTCATGTAAAACCCTAGTTTTTATCTTACACCTTAGGTGGGATCTTTTGGGCCGTTATTTTTTGGAATATCAGAAGGTGGTCCAATTGGCTGGTGACACGTGTGCTTTATAGCCCGATGCTTGTTTGCTCTTCTTTTTCTATAAGAAGGATTTCAAGGCCAAAAGTATAGGTTAGAAACTTAGATATTTTTGGTCGAGTCTAGATGAAGTTGTAGAGAAAATTGTAAAGTCTGATGATTTTAGGAAAAATGCAATTTAGGTTTTGAGTCATTCTATAGTAGGTTTTGAATTCATGGGGATTTGATGTTTTATGACAGTACTGGCATTTGAATTGATATAATTAATTCGAACTCATGTCTCTCCATTATACAAGCATATCTGAATTTTGAATAAAATGATAAAGGGTTTTGTTCATCTCACTGTTGTGGTGTGTATGATTCTTGTTTTAGCTTTAATTCAAGGAATTAATTAAAATGCTTGAATGGGATTGTAGGTGGATATGTTCTGTATAAGGATTTGATAAGTAGTATTGGGTTAGAATACATATTGATGAGATTGTAAAGCAATGTTATCAAGGATCTTATATGTTATGTGTTAAATCTGTCATAAACCCTTACATGCTTATAAATTTGACTCCTCCAATGTATATATGGCACTGATCTACGTTGTACTTATTCATATGGTTCAGTATTTATTTTCCTTTACCTAGAGCTTGCTACAAATTGCAAATCAATGACTATCTTATACTATGAAATATTGTTGTAGTTATCTCATGCTCCAAATAGTTGATATTATTGAAAAACAACCAATTCTATTCAGTATAATCCTATTATGTTGAGCTATTAAATGATATTATCTGTTGTTGTTAATGTTGTTTATGATGATGGTGCAGAGGTTGTAAACGCATTAAGGGATCACCCTCTCGGGTCTTGCAGAGCCCAAAGTGTAAGAGGTCTTTAAAATCCTCACCAGTTGGTCCAGGTCCTTTGAGCTTCCCTTTATTGGAATGGGCAATTCCATAGGTAGATTAGAAGATCAACTTGCTTACCGTAAAAACAACCAACACCTTGCATATGTTTGTGGTGGAGGTATTAAAGAAGAATTGTATGCCTCTATTTCCATTCATTAGATCTACCTTAGCCTAGCATATATTTGGGCTAAGTCTACAATTGCTTTAGACTCATGTGATGAAGGCTATGTGTGATGAAATCCTATACCTCAACCAAGATGTGGGTAGATTATGAGAGTTTTTCCAAGACCTGAGGTTGGTCGATAAAAATGTGAAAGACTAAGCTATTTTATTTTTTCTGTCTTATCTTATACCATTTTACGAGAATGGGGGTTCCAATGTACGAGAAGATCTTTGGAAACTAGGCATGAAAATTGTAGGTTAAAGAGAATGGGGGTGTCATACTTATAGTACTCATTGCCCCTTGGTCATCGATTTTCCCCGAGTGCCCTCAACCGCATCCTCGGCACTTGTATTGCCTTGTTTTCACTCCTCCAAACTCTTCCTCGGCGCTGTTATTGACCTTGTTTTAACTCCAAACTCTTCCTCGGCGTTGGCATTGACCTTGTTTTCACTACTCCAAAATCTTCCTCGGTGCTGGTATTGACCTTTCACTTCTCCAATTTGACAAGCTACAACCTAGTTTCATTAGGTTTTATAGTATGTTAATTAGATTGAAAATTTTGGCGCCATTTAGCTAGGTTTTAATATTCTACAATATAGTTAAGTATATATTAGCTATATTTTACATAATAAATAATATAATTATTCAACTTATTATAATTATATATTATATTTAACAAAATTATTAAATACATATAAAATTATTAATTAATAATTAATAATAAGTATATTTTTATATAATACAAAATATAATTAATATAATATATATTTAATATAATAGTAATATATATTAATATGAGAGAGAGAAACTAAAATTTTGATTGGTTGTTTCATGTCAACAATCAAAGGATGGCATGTGTCCTTGGGGAGTTATGCTCAAGGTAGCATATCATTTGATTAAAGATATGATAATTCTCCTTTAAAGACCTCTTCAATGTACCCATTGCACTCAGGAGACAAAGATAAATATAGGGAAGAAAATATAGAGAGAGGGAGATAATAGAAAAACATACAAATAGAAAGGGAGACAAAGAGATAGAGAGGTAGAGAGATAAAGAGATAAAGGATGAATAGATAGAGATATAGGGAGGGTGATTGATATATCTCTCCTGTCGCTCTCTATATCTCTATATCTCCACTATCTATGTCACTCCCTCTTCCCCCTCTATCTATTGAGCTATCTCCCTCTCCCCCTTTCTCTCTCATCATCTCTCCCTCCATCTCTCCTCATCCTCTCTCTCCTTCTCTTTTTATCTCCCTCTCCTCCTCTCTCTATCTCTTTCTATCTCTATCCCTTTCTCTCCCTCCCCTCTCTATCTCCCCCTCTCTATCTCTCACCATCTCTCCATCCCTATCCCCCCATCCATCGACTCTCTATCTCCACCTCTCTTCCTTTATCTTCCCATATATCTCCATCTCTCTTTCTCTTCCCATATATCTCATCTCTATCTCTTTCTCTCCCCATCTATCTCTATCTCCCCATATATTAACTAAGAATCCATGCAAGCATACAATAGTATATGTTGGAAAAACTATAATAGTGTTTTATTAAACTATAAGTAACACTTATCTTTCTAATGTCAAGCCTTCTTATAAAAATAGTGTTTTATTAAACTATAAGTAGATTATTGTCACCACTCTTCATTCAACATGAAATTCCAAATGTAGCAATTGTTTTTTTTCTTTTGTCAAGTTTCATTAACCAAGATATTTACTAGGTTGAATCAATTATTGTTATGACCCTTCATCTCTTTAAAATAATTAGACAATATTAGCAAGATTAAGAAGGGGAGAAAACCAAACTCCTTCAAAATAGGGGTAGTTGTAGGATTGTTTGTTTTCTTTGTATACTATATACTTAGTTCCTCTAGGATAAATAAGTCACTTTAGATCATTTTCTTAGTTGTGTATCCTAACTAATATAGAGTAAGCTTTTTCATTTTAATTGACTACTACATAATAGTTTATGTGTTGAAAGAATTGTTTCCATTCTTTGTAGTTTTTACATTGGAATACAAATCATATTTAATTTCATGCCAATATACTTCTTTCATAAACATATTTGTTTGAAATAAGTGCTTCATAACCCATCTAATCAAATCATAATTAACCTATCAAAAAGGCAATAGGAATTTTCTAAAGAAAAGAACAGTTGACCCAATCATAAGTGTATGGCCTTTGAAGAAAGGAGTGATCCACCTTAGCAATAACAACTACTTGATTTAGACCTGGGTATGTGCAGGATCATGATGGGCCAAAAAGTGGTCACATGAAAAAAGTAGCGTTTTGAACTCACCAAAAAATGCAAAAATCCTAAGTTGACTTTTTTTTTTGGGTTGGATGTTAGTACATTTCTCCATAACAATGCCCAAGCCAAAGTACTACAAATCAGATATCCGATTTGTTTTGGATATCCAATTTGTGTCTAATATCTAATTTGAAAAACATTTTAAAATGTAATATTTTGGTGCTATAAATCAGATATCTGGTTTTTGCACACATATACCCAAGAGTAATTAGGAGGTGGAGGGTGGGAAAGAGAGAGAGAGATAGGGGGAGAGAGAATTAGGATGGGGAAGGGAGAGAGAGAGAGATAGAGAGAGAGAGGGAAAGGGAAGAGGAAAATGAGAGAGAGAGAGAGGAAGAGAGAGATGGGAGGAAGATAAAAAGGAAGGGAGGGTTAAGGTAGAGGAGTATGAGGGTTTAAGGGTTAGGGTTTAGGTTTAAGGGGAGAGAGATAGAGGAGTGAGTGAGTGAAGAGAGACCTAAGAGAGGGGAGGGTAGGACTATTAATGATACTTTAGAGAGAGAGGGAGGGAGTGGGAGAGAGATAGAGGAGAGTGTTAAGGGGTAGAGGGTAGATGGTTTAGGGTTTAGGGTTAATTGGAGGAGAAGATAGAGGAGTAGTGAGTGAGGAAAAGACCTAAGAGAGGAGAGAGTAGGAGAGAGAGACTTGAGATAGAGTGAGTGAGTGAGTGAGAGAGACTTTGAGAGAGAGAGTGGTGCTAGGAGGGAGATATTGAGGAAGAGATAAAAGGAAAGCTGAGGGTTAAAATTAGAATTAGGGTTTAAGGAGTTTAGGAGTTAAAGGGGAGAGAGATAGAGGAGTGAGTGAGTGAGAGAGAGACCTAAGAGAGGGAGGGAGTAGGATATTGAAGATGCTTGAGAGAGAGAGAGAGGGAGGGAGTGGAAGAGATAGAGGAGGTAGTGGTAGAGAGATAGAGGGAGGGAGGTGTTAGTTCTAAAAAATGTAGGCGAAATGCCTCAAGAGGTTTCCAATCTCTTCGTACGTTTCAAGGGAACAGACAAGGCCAAAATGGTTTAGACCTTCTTCTCTTCAGGTGTTGCTAGACTGAGGCGGGTATACCAATATGAATGAGGCAGACTTGGTTTGTGTTTATTTCCTAAAATAATTCATCCACAATGGAAAATGGGAGTGGATAAATGAATTCTATTTTGGTATAGATTGTATAGCAATATCAAGGCTAAAAATTAATATGTTCAATTTAACAGATGTAAAAATGAGTGAAACCTAAATGGTGAAAATGTATAGACTAGTGCCTTATTGGGTATGCATAGTCAAATGAGAAATCTAAAATGAGTAACTTCTTTCTGGCAGACACTCTAATTGTTTGGAAAATAAATTTGAGTTTATAACTTGTATAAACATGCAATAATATGATTACCAAGTTCTTCTTAATGATCCAAATAAGATTCCCTAATTACTATGATCAACTAAAAGGATTTAATATTTTCTTGAAAGAATCAATTAATCAACCATACAGATACAACAAGTGTGCACCGATAAACTGAATATAAGCTTGTTATATCAATTTAAATAACTAGAAAACATCAACCTTGGAGACAACTTCAGTAATACTTTCAATTAACACAACAAACAACTGATACTAGAAATACGCCACCACATTAAATTATTTTCATTGATATCTCCATAGTTTCAAACATGCATCATAGTCTCATAATTGCAAAACATTGTAATTTACTGTATCTTTCTCCTATTCGATATTCGCTATTTGTTACCAAAAATGGATATTTATACATCAACTGCTCGAAAGGACACATCCTTTTAGAAATGTCTTATGTTAAAACAACAAATAATTAAAAAGAAGTAATTAGGCTTTGTTAAGCCACAAATGAATCTTTGACAAGTGGTCCAAGTAGTCCCTGTGCTCATGTGTATCTGCATCTCGCAATGCATTCTAGATCGTGATCTCCATTTTCACCATCTTTTCATTATGTTCGCATGCTTCATCCAGTGTTGTATCTTTCACGGTAGATGTCTTTAGAATTTCTTGCAAATATTGATTCACTTTCACCTTTCCACCTAGTCTTTTCTTTTAATTTTCCTCTATCATCGAAGAATGCAGTCAATCCCTTTTTGGTGGCATCAATTAATCCTTGCGCATCCCCTCACAATTCTTCAAAGAAGTCTCTGTGCTTGTTCATAAGATGATTTGCAGCCTCAATTGCTACATTATCAAAAACATCCCTCTGGTTTATTTCTTGAAGCTTCTCAAGAATCCTACCATCCATTCTTTCCTGTTCTCGCAATACAGCAAAGTTATGTGAGTTTGTTCCCTAGAGCTTATTCAACCAAGTTGTTAGACTATCTTGTATTTTCTTAATTGCTACTACAAGTGCATCATATTTCCCTTGAGAATATGCACTTGATCCTTCCCAATGATCTTTTGCTTGTGAAATTTCACCATGAGTGATCAGCTTGGTTGACTTCATTGTAACTCCTAACAAATCTTTCAGGCAGTCATTTTCTCAACATCCTCTCATTATTCATTTTGTACATTTCTCTTTCCTTGATTAACATTTGTATTTGAGCTTTGTTCAGTTTTGCTACATTGATTCCAATCTCTACAATTGCCATAGGATCAGCCTCCCCAACCTTTAGATTCATAACATGCCAGAATGCTTTCTCAGTATCAATGACAACTGATTTCTTGTGAGGTGGATACAAGGCCCAAATCATCAATGACCCTTCATTTGGAAAGTATTTTGACCTTGCATATACTTCTATCACCTTATCCGGGCTGAGCTTGTGTGTAGCATTACTGTCCTTTAGAAAACTATCAAAGACTAATGCAAAATTGAGATCCAACCCTAGAAAGATCATAACACCAACATTTTCTAACATTCTCCTCCCCTTCTCAGGGGTCATACCCGCCATCTCTCTGTCCACACTCATCTTTAGGTCCTTCAATAGTTGTTCCTCATTACTTGGTGTAACATTATCAACCATTTCTCTTATCTTTTTTCCTTTTTGTTTATACAAGAATGCTTTAAATTCTGGAGAATTTATAAATTCATTATTTGATGCAAATGACTTATACTCCACATGCTTTGCATCTGTATCTATACTCTCTTCCACATTTAATTCCCTGGCAGGGCGGGTGTAGTCCCGAGTTCTCAATCTTGACATCTTATTGGATTGACCCTGTGGCACATTACCCTCAGATGCCTCTTCCCCAGAAGATAACAGCTCTGTATCTTGCAACCCTTGATTATATTTTTCTACCACCATTTCTACTTCTTCAGCTTCCAGGTTCCTGATCATATCATCAAACTGATAGGGAACATGTTGATATCCTCCAAATTTTATCTTTTTTCTAGCAGAATTGATATACCCCTTTGGATCAAAATTCTTTCTAGGTGGTCCTCTTTTCATGTTGTATTGCAGTAGCTTATCAAGAATTAAATTGTACCCTTCCTTCACCAATATAGTAAAATCACCAAAGCACAACGTACTAGGCATGAAATCCTGTTTTCCAAAGGAGCTCAAATTCATAACATTGGAAAAGTCCATCTGCCTAACAATTTCCAAGTATGCAATCCTGTCCGGGACTATTTTTGGCAAAATGAATGGGGCATCTTCAAATCCGTAAACCCTAATCATGGTAGCATCATCCAAACAATACCAATCCCCCCGATTGTGATTAATTGGCCCATTGAAGTCCTTAGGCCTAAGAAACCTCTTTATCTCATTAGATAGAGAATAAGCACATGGATGATTATAGAATTTGTACAATGGTTTTACAAAATACTCCTCAAAGTGTATGAAACAATAATTAGAAAACCTGCTATCCCAAACAACAATCCATAATTGAACAGGTAATGACATACCTTCCTTATCAAATTGGGAAATTCTCATCTCCTGAGGCCACAACCCTAACTCTTGTCCAAAATACAACACTATGTGCATCAACAATGAATAATTCCTAAGATGTAAGATAGAGGCTCCACTTTTCACTGCCATCAACCCATAATCAAGCCCCTTAAAAATATATGAGGAATAATCAAAAGGTCTAGAGTTATGATACTGAATATCTACTGAAATTATCATAGGCACGATTGACATATATTTTGGGACTACCATTCCCAATACTTGGCCTACCGAGAAATAAGTATACTTCATATAGGGTTCAAAAAGATCAACATGGAAAGGCGGTCCATCACTATCCTCTAGTGGAACTAGTTTTCTGCCTTGTCTAATTCTATGCAGTGGCAACCTCCAACCTTTATAAATTGTATCCATCCTCTCGAATTCCCTTTCTAATTCGTCACATATGATTTTCTCATTGCAAACCCCTTCCAATTTGAAAACCTCACCTATTGCATCTTCTAATATATATATCAATGGTTTCTCGGATGGGTCACAGATGGCTTTGAGTTTTGAATTATAATGAGCAGCCAACAATCTCACCAATTCAACATTGACAAATACATTAGGGCAGACCAACTTTCCTAGATTAAGCTTCCATGGATTACATACTGGTTCAAAATGATTTCTCCGATAGTAATGAAAACTAAAAAGTTCATAGCCTCTTATTTGTGTCCAAATATCTCCTATGAGCTGACATTTTTCATCTAGTTTATCCACTTCTGCCCTAAGTTGTGCAGATCGCTTGGATTTAGGTCCAGAGCCAGGTAATTTTTTGATAAGATCTTGGCTTAGCTTTCGCTTAGTTAGTTCCCTTTGGCTCAATTTCAGTTTTCTATTTTTTCCCTCTAGACTGACTACTTTCCCCATGTTTTCTCCCCTTCAATTTTCCTGAACTAGTGGCTTCCATTCTTCAAAAATTGCAGAAGTCAAAACTACAGAAGTCAAGGCGCAAAGAGCTTACTGTATTTCACTGGAAACTTTTGAGTCAAAAAAAGCCCTAGTCCTTCATTCGTCCTTCTGCTTTCTCCGCTATCAATTTCGCAACAGTGTTTTCAATTGAATTTTCCTTAATTCATGAAGTTACTTATGCTTCGTGGTACCATTAATGTTTTAGCTGAAACACGAGTGTCGCAGGTCTTTTTTTGAAACTCTCACTATCATATCATGTAATATTGTTGGCGAGACATTTTCAAATCTTGGGCGATCCTTCTATTAGGGCTTCTACCAACGTTCATTAAAACATTTGCTAAGACAGCTTGTAGTTTCCCCGACACTTCGAGTCTCCCCAAGAGTTATTTTGATTCACTTGTATCTTTGCTATTGATAGATCATATATCGCTAAGATGTCTTGTAGTTTCACCGGTGTTATGAGTCTCCCCAAGAGTTATCCCTTCAATCTCAAGTATATCGCTATAACTCCCACTAATACAAACATGTCATTGTGACTTTGTAAGTCGGGAAGATGTTCCTCCGCTTCCTTCGCATCTCACTGAGATATTTCCTTTGGTCTATTTTCTAATCGCCAAGACATAATTATTTTCTTGCCAATGGAACAACACTCGGCATGACTCTCATATCTCTCTCTGATGAAACCAGTCTCGCCGATGATCAAAACGTATCGCCAAGGATTTACAAATGCAATCCTGTCGGTGTGAGATAGGGGGTCGGCAGGACTCCATGAACTCATATCGACAAAATCCTCCTTCGCTTTATCGGCAAGACTGGATGGATCATACGGGACTTCACTTCGACGTCCCAAGTCTGGCCAATATAGTTCTTTGTGCTTCGGTCGGTAAGACACATATGTGCTCGATATGACTCACCCCGATGACTGTTGTCTTGCTGATAGGATCCTTTTTTCGTTGAGACTGCGAACTGCATTATGCCAATATGAATCCTCAGATAAAATTATATCGGTAAGAAATTCACGA
>VDFB02137365.1:34034937-34060728 GCA_007258455.2 Sequoia sempervirens
GTGTTCTTGTGCATTGAAAAATGTCAAAGGTAGACACTTTTGCATTTCACACATTAAACGAGGAATTTTTCTCTTCCAATAATTTATATCTTCTTTATGGATTTTTTTAGATGACAACCATCTACAAGTGATTCAAGGCGCAAATATATTAACGAGATTTAATAAAAATATACAATATATTACATAAAAAGTAAAACAAATGGAAATTATAAGATGTATACAATGAATTGAAAAAATATCGCTACTTACCTCATGTATTTTGTAAGATCATATATAACTTACTTGACATTGCTGTCAAAGTTGTCTGGGAGAGATAGAGGTAGAACGTACTGCAACAATTATAAAATGATCTTTTCATTATTTTTCCAAAACCAGTAAACACAATACAATGAAAAGTACATGCATTATACAAGTGAATATAATATACTAGAATAATTACCTTAATGAAGGTATGTCAATCATGCATTTTTATCCCTGACCCAAATTCGCCTTTCTTTGTTATTATATTGTTTATGTTTGCAGCAAATCCTGTGGGAAATTGAATTTTTCATATGACTTCTTTTATAGCATTGCTTTGCTACTCTATTAATAACTAAGGAAGGGAACTTATATTAATTTGGTCTCCATCACTATTTAATTGAATGACATTTTTCATTGCATGATTGGCTTCCTGAATGTCACTACAAATTTTGACAATTTTTTCTTTGTCATGCCTTCCATCCATTTTCCCATATGTATTATTTCTATTATATTCTCTTTTGATATACATTGTATCAAACAAATGAACAATTTGTAGCTACTCATAGTAGGGCATCCTACTCAATTTTTTGGGATAACTTTTCAATCCCTATGGAAGCCGACTATTAATGCCTTGATGACCTTCATGAAGCATATAGTTAAACAAATTAACAATGACAATCATTGTCAATTACAACATGAGTAAACACAACACAATATAAAAATATAAATTCAAAACATATCATATATGATAGATAAACAATTTGATCCAATGTATAACCTTGACGATTAATTTTATTATATTCCAACTTCCATAGGCGAGGTGTCATTTTTCGTGGTTTTTATGTAGTCTCCTCTTTCCCATTGAAAAGATGTTTTTCAGTAGTTCGATACTTATGATTTCTATGGAGGAAAGTTCCTATACTCATCAAACACCTACTTTCCTAAACTTGTTGAATGACGAGATTTCATCTTTGGACCACAAATTGGACATGTAAATTTTCCCTTTGTTTGAAGACCTGCAAGATGATATATAATTGGATTAAATATGTCAATTTTTATAATTATATATAATGAATAGATTATTTTAAAAACATTCATGATATCTACTCATCAAATTAAATATTGTTAAAAGTGCATTCAAACATTATAACATAACACTAGCATCATGAATTGTCCATACAAGCATTGCATGGAATTGAAATTGTCTTTGTCTTATTGGTCTAGAGACGTCATACATAGTGATTCCATTCCACAACTTTAGTAACTCGTCGATAAGAGGCTCGATATATACATTCATATCTTTCACTTGGTACTTACCTAGTTGAATGAACATAAACATTGCATAATTATTATAACCATTTTACTGCAATATATATAAATTAATGCACATGACTATTGAATGAAAAAAATATAAGTCATTATGCAACAAATAAGACAAATGAGATGCTACTACGTTAAAGAAAATTGATGTAAACAAATACCTGGAACAATCATTGACAACATTATGTGCTCCCTCTTTATTGACATCCATGGAGGAATGTTATTGTTGATAACAAAAATATGCCACATCAAGTAAATAGATCTCAGCTCTCCAAATGGATTGACACCGTTTGCTCCCAATGAAAGCCTGAGATTACGAGGTTCTTCTTTAAAGTGTGGCCATTTTTCCTCCATGTCCCTAAATGTAGAACCATCCGCAGGCATTCGAAGAATGTCATCTCCACTTCTATTCCATGCATGGTAATCCATAAATTGTGCTAAGCTTTCGCACCTAAATAATCGTTGCATACTTGGAATAATGAGAATATAACGAAGAACCTTGTGAGGCACCTTTTTTGTTAGTTAATTTGTTTGATAGCTACTGATTTGACATTTCGGGCATTCTGTTGCAAATTCCTGTTGTTTATGATATATAATATGATCATTGGGATATGCATCTATTGCTTGATACTCCATTATGATATCTTTCATAATGCCAGATAAATCTCGGTATGAGCGAGGTAAAATATTTGATGGTGGTAACGAAAATTCACCAATCAATCTACAACAAAAAATAATTTGTTAATATAAATAATTTGTTAATCCTTTATTTACTAGTGATGAACTAACAACAATTAAAATAGATGAAAAAAGATGACATATATGACATACCTTAACATCCATGAGATTGCTATGTTTGATAAACCATTCATAACCTTCAAGTTCAACAGCAACAATACAACAGAGAAGATTTGTTTGGGAGCCTTCATAAAGGGGCTCGTATGTCTTCTTAAATATAGGTAAATCATGAACATCATCAAAGTCATCTAAATCGTCATGATCAGTTCTACCACTAAATGTGTCATGGATCAATGTATTTGTACCATCATCTTCAACTATTTTTTTTGGTGCATGATCACCTTCTTCCATAGGATCATTAACTTCAACTTTGATATTCACAGCTCCATGTTCATCCGCTTGCAAAACCACATTTTTCGGGCCACGATAATCCATATCATCCTGCCCGGCGCACCTTTAACCTTATAATAATGATAGACACACAAATAAACCATGATCATGATCAAGTGATTATATATATATATATATAATATTAAACGAGTATAAACATTTAATAAATTCAATCAATATAAACACATATAATGAACAACTTACCAATGGATCATAATCATGCCCCCTCAACGCGGGACCACATACGCTTCACAAGTTTCTGGCCAGGATTAAAAGTCGTCTTCATCTTTAAGCCCTTGGTAGCCGCCAGGACACACATTTCCCAACACCCTTTCAATCTAGCCCACAATCTATCGGGGTATGTCTCTTTCATTTTGTTCGACTATCATTATCTGACATGATTTTTCTTTACCAAGCTTGACTATTTAGATTTTCAAAAAATATCAAACTCACACTCCAATAATTTTTATTCATAGACAGGTAACAAAATCTAATAATTACAATATTTTACACCAAAAAAAATTGGCATGCAACCACCCCTGCAAAAGAGAAGATAGTCTGAAGTTAATGACCCCAAAAAACACTTTTAAATGCTAATTCCAAAACTTATTAAATTCTGATTTTACTATGATTTCCAACCATTAAGACTCCTAAAATCAGAATATTGAACTTGATTGTAAACTTCCTACAATGATGGAGGTAGCGAGCTAGTAAGAGCAAGTAACCCATTCCTAAGGAGCAACAAGTCGGAATCATCATTGCTAATGCCAATACGGATTTATCATTTTAGTTAAAGATGCAATGTGTCACTTCTTATGACAAGCTTATCCCTAGGGCCCTCAACATTGAGAGAGTCTTAATCACACAAGGAAGCACACACTAGTAGAATTTGGCAAATAAATGACTAGGTGACTAAAACTTTTAGTCACAACAACTAAAAATGACTAAATTCTACTCATTTTTTGCAACTTAGTTATAAATGAGTAAATAAATTACTAGTTTGGTCGTTGATTAAAAATTATTTAGTCACACAAATAAAAATGACTAAATAGTTAGTCATTTATTTAGTCACAATCCATTTGAATAAATCATTTAAGGAATCAAGAATATATCCTGCCAAAATACTCTAAAACTTTAATAAACATACCCCAAAACTTTTGTCAAAATCTTATTTTCTGTGTAGCCCACCACAATGGAGTTTTCATTTTAATAAACATATTCTAAAACCTTTGTCAAAACATTATTTTCAAGCATAGACCGCCAAAATGGAGAAGTGTTTCGGTTAAGAATGACAGAGAATGGTGAGGAGATGTGCATGAAAGGACGTATAGGATTCATTGCTACTTATCTCATTCCCGCTTTGCTCAACAACAAATCTTACATTGTTCCCTACCATTATTTGTAATCTTAGGTATTTAATTGACATATATCGTACAATCTCAAATTCTTCAGAGGCTTTTGGCATCGTATCCTATATAGGGTTTAGAATGATTTCCTTTAATTAAAAAAATAAAATGTCGATGTATTTCCTTGTAATTAGATAATGTGGGAGATTCTCTCAAATCTTCCCCAAAGACATCCTTCTTTGGCAATTACCCAACTACTAGGGTTTCTTTGCATGTAACATCTTTAATATCTTCATGACCGTGGCTTTTAAATAGATCTCAGTCTTTGCTTTAATCCTTTTCATGGTAACCCTTGAGTTCCATAATCCACCTTCAATCTCTTCTAAGAATGGTGTCTTAAGCTAGACTGCATAATATGCATATAAAGAAAATCCTTCATACCTGCCATTGTTCCAAACCACCACTCACTTTCTTGCTTAAAATGTTGCCTCCATAAGCACAATAGCATGTTTTAAAATCATGGTTTCCAGTGATTGACCATTAAGGTCACCACTTTCATCAAGATACAATGATATTTTTGTCTTCAAATTCAAGGCATTATGCAAGATAACATTGTGAATTGTTGTGTATGATTTGATTTTCTTGCACATTTACTGCTTTGGTAACTTCCTTTAAGACTGGGTATTGCACCCTTTGGCTAACTTCAAATACTACCCACTATCACTTGAAGATTCCTTTCATGAGCATCCTTCTTATGTAAATCAAACTTATGCCCTATAGATCACCTAATTTCACTATAGGGTTCCATTGTTTCATGGTATTGTAGATCTTAATCCTTCAACCCATTGGACACTTCACACCACAAGGTATTATTCACTATTCTCCCATTTTTGATGAGTCTCAAAACACTACTCAAACATGCAATCCACTCACCTCCATTATACATTAATACAGAAGAAAACATTGAACCTAAGGGATTACCACTGCTACTTCATTTGGAAAATCATTCCCTGATTGCATTTGCCTTGTCTAACACTACCAAAAGCATTTGAAAAACCCTTAAGGTCAGCAAGGGGGTAAGGAAACTCACTGTTAAAATCTCCACTTTACTATGCAAGGTTTGAGCTTTATTATCTTGTCACTGCTCAGCCTCTTTTTGACTGTCACATCTCAAGTGACTGCCATTCTTCTTACCGTAGATTGCATTTACAAATGTCACTAAGCTACATAGTGTGCTTGTTATTGGCTACAATCTTTAGATTGCAAGATTTTGTTATTACCTACAATGTCTCAATCTTTCTGGTATTGCAACCTCACTAATCAGCTAGAGTTATTGTTTATGTTTCTACAGAGGCCTAGGGTTTGTACCCTAATCATGCTCTTACCAATGCTTTGTTGGTATTAAAAAAACCTTAAATCTTGGGTCAAAAAATTAGTTGTCTTGACAAAGTTGTGGTATGATCTTGGATTGTATCCTAGAGTGTGTGGGAAGCTTGTGTTTGATCATTAAGGTATGTAAACCTGATCAGGGAAATATATCCTATATAGCATGGGTCTTTCTTTAATACCTTCCATAATAGTTATTAGCAGTTAACATTATTATAGTTTGTGGTAACCCAAGATTGCATTCAAGTATGTAACAAGCTTGGTTTGTAGTTTAAGCTATACACTTTTAAGTAACATTCATAAGGTTTAGAAAATCTTGATCACTCTCTAAAATAGCCCATTAAACATGGGTTGTGCTTGAATGCATTACATAATTGATATAACACAACCACTCTACATATCAACCAGAGTTATAGGCTCTTTATTGCAGCAAGAGGTAATCACTCTTCGATCATGCTATAATTACATCCTAACCTATTCAACTTGAGACAACTTGAATGCACCCAATGATGATTGACACCTACATTATACAGCCTAAATTAACTACATTCTATGAGTGCCTCCATTTCTATCACAACATAGCCACATTAAATTTGGGACACACATGAATGCATCTTGTATTTGTTATAGCACAATTGTGCCACATGACCAATAGAGTTATGGATCACATAATTATAGTCACAAAAATATGTTCCTTGGTTGTGATCTTATGGTGATTCCACACAACAAAATATGGACATGAAATTCTCAAAACCCTAAACCTCTAAAAATGAAATTTGATGAGATGTTGCTTTAAAATATGATTTTCAAACTTGGAACTACAAATCGACTTCACAACTAAATTCTCTACAAAAGACAATGAATACCCTCAACCCGCAGGATATCTTCTTGAATTTTTCTGATTTTTCCCAAGAAAATCGTCCTTAGTTCTCCACAAACTGTCTCAAGTAGAGCAAAACACTATCGCAATAAATCAACGAACTCACTTTTCTTTATGTCGGCCACAATTTGATTTTTTTCTATTTTTCATGTTTGTCAAAATTTTGACGAAACTAATAGTCAAAATTTCGACGAAACCCAGGTTTGTCAGAATTTCGACGAACTTCGGGGATAAACTTTCAAAAAATTGAAAATTACACATCAAATTTTACAAGCACTCGACGATACATCAAATTATACATATTTCGTCAGACATTTTCATCGTATTTTGCAGTCAAATGAGTTAGTGTTTGGGAAAGATCTTAAGATCTCCAAAGAAAGAGAAAAGGTGAGCCCTTGTACCACTAGATTGTTAGAGTAATAGGTTGTTTACTTGATTAATTTAATCATATTGATTAATTAATTAAGTCACCTTTATTTCACTTAAGCTAAAATTAGGAATCTTTATTTTGTATTATTAAATTAGTCATGTCGTCTCGTTCATTATGATCTTGACACTTGTCATATGCTAATTTAATCCTCTTCCTAGGGTTCTTACCTTTAGGGTTTTGATATCCTTTCTTAAGGATTGATCTCTTTGTAATTATTAACTTCTCAGATAATGTATTTTTTCTTCACATTTGTAGAGCACCATTCTTGTGCCTCTTGATCTCCTTTGGTGACAAGTTATTTGCTTGTAGGTGTTCATTAGCATCTGTGAGGTTGGATTATCAACTTCTACATGGTATCAGAGCTCCAAATCTGCAAACTTCTTGTTCCTTTTTGTGAGATCTTGCCTAGAAGCAGTTTTCCATTGCATCTAGGGTCAAATTAGCCCTCTCCACTGAATCCAGAGTGCCAAAATAGTCAAGATTGACCTTTGTTTTGTCAAGTTTGGCTTTTGTTTGATAGATCTATGAGGGTTTGAAGAAAGGGCTTTTTGGGCACATCTAGGGGGTGCTTGATTTTTTGGGGCATTTTGAGCCCAAACTGACCTTGCCATTGCGTTCGCAGTGGCCAAAAACCTTACGATCGACTGTGAAATTGTCAAAATCCAAGTAGCTGAATTCTAAGGATTTTTTTTTTGTTGTACGACCCCATACGACCGCCTACACACATTACAAGGTAAAAAATTTCGTAAAAAAAAATTCTTCAAGCAAATTTTTAATTGTAAAAAAAAAATTCTTTTTAAAAGCTTTAATCAAATTTAAAGCTTTTTCTGAAGTTTTTTTGGTTTTAAAAAGAATAAAAAAGGGTAAGGTACCCTGTGCAGGTATGTACCGGTGCCCTTATGAGGCATGGTGGGGGTGGCCCACATGCCACCCACTATATTTTTTTTATTTTTTTTTATTAAAAAAAATTATTGTAAATTTTTATTTTTATTTTTAAATAATTTTTTTTCAATAAGCCAATTGTACAAATGCGGCGACAACCATTTGGTTGTCAATTTTAACCCCGTATTTCTACTGTGTCGGCCGTTTGGACTTCAAATTTAATGCAACAGACTATGTTTTTTTCCCTTTGAGAGCTATTTTCTTCCAAAGGCCATAACTTTTTCCCACAGTGACGAAATCGGACGAACGAGATATCGTCAGAAATAGGATTCAAAGTACTTTCTAGTGGCGTAGGTATTTTTTGGATATTTTTACTCAGGTCTCTGTTATTTCCAGTCAAAGTCAGATCTTCTTTTCTAGTGTTTCCTTCAATGTTTTTGGCATAACTTTTGCATATGATGTCGAAAATGGGCAAACGAGATATCATCGAAAAGATTGTTTCGAGCTCTTCATAGTGTTGCAGGTGGTTTCTAGATTTTATTTTTGGTTTTTTCTAGAAATCCTTCTTCTCAGCTGTAGTCTTTTTTGGACCTTATGGGCTCACATTGGATGCATTTATCATTTGTAAATGCACTGATGATCTCCTTTGTTTTTCTTTCATACCTTTCTTATGCGTGTGTGACTTTTTTTTTCACATCCTTTATATCTGTTTGTAATTTCATGTTTGCACATTTAGATGTTCTTGGTTCTTGATCATGCACCACATCCAGGCATTCAATTTTAGTATACTTGTCATACCTATCTCTTGTTAGCATTATGGGGGGTTTCTACTGTTGGTGCTAATGCTTCCTTGGTTTCCCGTTGGAGTGAGCTATGTATACAGTATTTGTTCCTATGTACTAGGTGGATTGAGCAGCTTGTTACCCATGCATTTTAGTGAGATGGAGCACTTACCATATGGACACTCTTCCATTCCTATTGCTGGAGGTGACCTTCCATTTTCACTTGATCAACTCTTCAGACTATTGGCACTTGTGCCATATGTATCTTTGAGTTCCAAATGTTTTTCCTTGGTTTTCCATCAGATTCGAGTAGTATCATTGAGGGAACTCATGTAGATTCTTGTCTTCTTGATCCTGATCATCATTTTTTTAAGATAGGGTTTTTCTTTCAACATTTCAACAGTCATTCTACGACAGTGTTTGCAGCTTCTTCATGCTTCAATGGTGTTTTCCATGTTCATCCTTTGTTCCTATCTTTTGGGACAATTTATTCTTGATTGGAGGTTTCTTTGTCCTTCACTCTTGTTTTGAGGCTTCTTAGTCCTTCACTTGTATTTCTCTCTTTTGGAGAGGAGTTTTTCCCACGAGGTTTTCTCCTTTTCTCCTATTGTGAGAGATCTTTTACATTTGTACATGGGTACCTCATCTGGCCTGTTTGTCAAGACCCATCTTTGCTTTCATGCATTTTTGTCCTCAGTTTCTTAGAATCTCCCTAAGTTCATCTTAAGGGTGGGTGTTAGAGTAATAGGTTGTTTACTTGATCAATTGAATCATATTGATTAATTAATTAAGTCACCTTTACTTTATTTCACTTAAGCTAAACTTAGGAATCTTTATTTTGCATTATTAAATTAGTCATGTCGCCTCATTCATTATGATCTTGACACTTGTCATATGCTAATTTAATCCTCTTCCTAGGGTTCTCACCTTTAGGGTTTTGATCTCCTTTCTTAAGGATTGATCTCTTTGTAATTATTAACTTCTCGAGTAATGCATTTTTGCTTCACATTTGTAGAGCACCATTCTTGTGTCTCTTGATCTCCTTTGGTGATAGGTTATTTTCTTGCAGGTGTTCATTGGGATTTGTGAGGTTGGATTATCAACTTCTGTAGATATCTAGCTACTGACTCTTGAAATAGAGGTGTCTCACACCAATCTTGAAATTAGCCTTTATCTGGCGGGCCCATGCTAAATATACACCCCTACTTGATTAATTCCAAGATTGTGCTATCATGCTTGGCATGTTTTCATGTGCAAAATGAATTAATCCATTTATCTTTATCATATTAAGAGTCAAAATATCTAATGTTTCTTCTTGTTTTATAATCTCTTTCCAAAATCATCAAAAACTATCTTAGATTGTCAAATAGTGCTTCTATTTCATCTCCCAATGCTTGTGTATCATCTTTAGGCACCTTTGGACAATTTTCTATGAAATTATATCTCTATTTCATAGAAAGGCATATCTTTTTCAAAAAATTGCACCTCTATTTCATAGAGTGGAGCCTTTATTCCATAAAGTTATACTTATGTGTTTTTATCATCATTTGAATACTTTTGGACTTCAATCCAAGAACTTGACCTTTGCAGACTTGAAGCAAGCATGGGAGATCCATCCTCAGCCATCATCTCACCTAAAATATTAACCATTTTCATCCTATCCATCCAAAGACCCCAATATTTCCTCATATCATCACTAAATCATATACTATCATAGCCTAAGAATCACTATCATCATCCTTAGACCTTGGATCAATCAACAATAATCCAACCTTTTTCATCCTATCATCATCATCATCATCATTTTCTATCATCACTATTTTCATCATTGGTCCTTCTTATCTTCCAATGTAATCCCTATTCTATCCTATCCAATCCATCATCTCTCATCATCCACCTATCTTATCCATCCTATTCATCATATTTAATCATTGACTAATCCTAGTATCCAATAAAATCCTTATCATCTTTGACCAATCCTATCATCTAATCCAAATCCATATCATATCCTAATCAAAATCAATCTTCTTGAGAGTCTAATATAGATCCTAAACCTTTTTATCCATTATCTTTTATATTTATTGAGATCTTTCTTTTCTCAAGTAGTGTATTGAGTCAGCCTTATCATTTTGGGACATCTTGAAATTCACTTTGCATGGCCCATACCCGAAAAAAAATCCATCACAATCTTTTTCCAGAACGTAAATTTTGAAACGGGCTTCCATATTCAAATACAATGTGCTCACTCTTTTGATGTAATCATAGAAAATGTAGTTTCTATAGAAAATAGCTTATAGCCAAGGGACAATCAAGATCTATAAAGAGAGCAAAGACAACAACCAATCTAGTGACAAATATCTCCTTTAGAACAAAAACATAGTTAATGATGGTGTAACTAATTCCAAACACTTCTAAAACATCCAAATATCTCCACCATCATCATCCCAAAAAAATTTAGCTTCCCCACAGAATGTGGTCATCCCTAAAGGTTAGCCAAAAAGATATACTTCACATGAATACACTCCCTTGGGTGAAACTATCAAATCCATCCTCTAAAAGCTAGTCCAAGCCAACATGATACAACTTCCACCTATCAAATCTCTTGGCCCTGATGTTCCTAAGCCCTCTTTTTATAAAGAAAATGATTTTTTTGAATATGATAGGGTGCATGGTCATAAGACATCTAATTGCATGAAACTCAAGAAATTTATCCAAGATCTCAAAAATTGAGGATAAATCACTATCAAAGGCCAAAATTCCCCCAATGAAAACTTTGGTACATACAATAAACCTTTCCCTCAACATAATTATGGTAAATCTTCCACATCTTATAAATCAAATCCCTATAACTATAACAATAATATCTCTTATGATTTTTTCATCGACTACATTGAACAAATTCCTTACCAAGTAGCCACTATAACCATCAAAGTGCCTTTAAATTGTGTCATCACTATTCAAAATGGTTAACTCACCATCCAAGGAGCCTCATCCTCCTCCCAAACTATAAACAAGTACAACATACTTGACTACTTGAACAAAACTCCTACATAAATATCTATATCCTTGAGCTACTTCAAATATCCCTCATCCACAGAGAGCTTCTTGAGAAATCCCTTCAATAATCCCATGTCCCTAATGGAATTCATATTTATCAATTTCAAACCAAGATATGAATCTAATATTCTCCTCAGTCCCTTACATTTTCTACCAAATATTCGCCTTCCATCGACCCATCTCACAACAATCTGCTCTACCTTCAAGTCCACATCCATAAATCCATAATCAATTGTGTCCTAGTAGATAGTGGATCAAGAATTAATCTTTGAAGCTTGAGTATAATAAAAGAAAGATATTTTGATGATGTTGTTGATCCCAAAACAAATATTACCATCAAATCCTATGACAAAGATGAACGTGAATCCAAAGGCTCAATAAAGCTACCCATCTAGGTCGAACTAGCTACAATCAAAACTACTTGTTAGATTATAGACCTTGATCTCCCATAAAATATCTTTCTTTTCTGCCTATTTGATCCATGTAATGCAAGCCATTGCATCCACATTCCATAAACACATCAAGCTCCTGCACAACGAAACTAAAGTGACTGTCCTCGTTGATCAAAATTTATTTCAATATTACAAGTTCTTGGAAAGCAGTCATGGCCTTTCATAGAATTATCCTACCGATACCACCACATCTTCCTCATTTGCATAAATTTATCCATCCACATTATTAGCCCCGTCCACTTCTTGCACTTGGCCAGAGATTAAGGCTACAATCAAAGACCTTCGAATTCGAGAATATGAGCTACAATCCTTCCACATTAGACATTGAGGGTTAGGGTATGAACCACCTAATTTCATGCCTAATGAGCCTAATTTTCATCCCACTAAATTCATGCAAGCATCCTTTGATATTAACAGTGTTGATAAGGATAGGCAAGAAGATTCCATCGAATATATCATTGACCTCTTTCATGATCTAAATATCCTTATTGACTCATCAACCTCATCTACTTCAATCCATCTCCTAGAGTTGGATCAACAAGTTTCATATACATCTCAAGACAACAAGGCTATCAATAAAAAGTCAAAAATAAAAAATCCTTTATCAATAAAAGATCTGAAATCAAATCAATAGAGTAAAAAAAAAATCCTCTAGTGAAAATCAAAATCAAAATATATTGGACTTTGCAAAAATTGAAGTAAAAAATAAAAGAAAGCAAAATCATAATTCGATCTCCTATCATGCCTCATCATCCAAAATAACTTGCAAAATTTGTCAAAGAAATATGTCAAGAAGTGACCTTTTTTATTATAAGTCTTCATCCTCATTATCTTCATGCAATCCATTCACTTCACCCAATCCACCAATATTCATACATTCACCCTATCACTTTATCTCCCTTTGTTGATGTATCTTGATGAACCTTTGATGGAAACCCCTTGATTTTCTTTAATCCAAAGGTTTACCAAACTCCTTTTATGTGTGATGCATGAAGGCCTTTGTAGTGTGCACATTAGTGATCATACCTTAGCTCCCTCCTTCCATAGAATGCAAAATCATCCCTCATCACTAGCATACCATCCAAATTCATCTATCCAATACCATCATTGTTATGTAAAAAATAATCCACCTTGATCGTAGCATCATCAAGTCTCATTTTTTGAAAAACCCCCCAAAAAAATAGAAAATCCAAAAAAAATCTAAATCCAAAAAAATAAAAAATCCAAAAAATCCAAAAAAAAATCTAAATTCAAAAAAGTTAAAAAATTTAAAAATATCAAAAAATCCAAAAAATAGTGAAATAATTTGTCCAAAGATAAAAACCACTTTGGTGGTGCCTTGTAAAAGTACTATGATGAAAACTTGGAAATAGATGCCATATGTAGAAGTATTTTATCCACCATCTCTTAGGATGCCATCCCCCATCAATCATAATTCTTATCTTTCTATATCATAAGAAAACATCACCCATCCATCCATCCATCCATAATAACCTATCGTGTCATATCTTGATCCTTGATTAGTGTCACCCATCATCTCATCCATCATTTCCCACCCTTCCCCATTCTTTTCTCTACATTAGATGTGAAAGTTACATCTACATTATGTCAAGGAATAGACTTTGTATATCCTTAGTTTCCAAGACATTGGAATTCAATCCTCATGTGCATCCATATTTCTCTTCATCCCACAATAAATTTCATCACATAATAAAAAAACATCAATTCATCAAAAAATAACCCATCATATCTCCTATCATATCTATCTCATTTCAACCATAGTACAAACATCATCATCCCAAATCCCATCCATAATCAAAAAATCATAATCATGTGTTGATCTCAGACTTGTACTTAAATAATAAACCAAATATTATATCCAAGACATCAATCCTTATTGATATCATATCATGAGTTTGAGATTGTCAAACACTAATAAGTCATCATATCCTTTTGGCTATCATCTTTCAATCACTTATTGGTTATCCATAATGTTGCCAAGTCATATCAATCATCTCTTTTTGGTTATCCACAAGCGTTGCCAAGTTGTATCCTATAAATCATGCCCTTTGGGCCCCTATTTTTGGCATAACCAAACAATCATCATCCTTATCCAAGCCTTTCTTAAGTGACTATCCAAGCCCAAGTAAGCAAATCAATCATCATTTTATCTTATCTTTGGCAAGAGATATGTTGGGTGCATGACATATTTTATAGTGAGTCTTATGTTTTTATTTATGTTTTGATCTTATCTTTTGACCCATGAAAACACCTACTTATGATCACCTAGATCTATTTATATCATGGTGTGTCACAACTAGTGTATAATAGGGCATTATATTTGTCTTGTTTATCATTTTTATCATTGTTTGAGTGTCAAATCCATGTAAAGGTCATCTTGTCAACTTGGTTCCTCATACCTTGGTGCATGATTTTCTTTGCTATATCAAATATTCTAGGATTTCTCAATACATACTGGCATAACCTATCTATCATAATCAAATTCCTCTTTTCATCCTCTTCCATAAAATTCTCATTCCTTTTCATATTCTTCCATCCTTTTCATCTTCCACTTCATCTGCTTCTTCCTTTGTATCCCCCATCAATCCCTTCCATTTTGAGAGCACGCTCGTGTTCTCCTAACCCACATGTCCTCTCGAGAGGCATCCCATCACCTAATACTAATATTTCCCTCTTTATATTAGTATTTCCTTCTTCATCCTTTCCCATCCTTCTATTGACTGGGACATCATGTCATTGGTCCTTATCCTTTATGTTGTAATCTTATTTGAGATAACATCACTCCATGATGTCATATCAAAGAGGGACTAAATATAGTCACACAAAATCTGACCTTACCCAACTACACCTAATTTAACCTATCTTAAGCTATTAATTAAATACATATTTATTATTTATTTAATTATTTCCATCCCTTTCCTATCTTTATCTTAATCATTTAATTAAATAAATATTTATTACTTATTTAATTATTTTCCCCTCACATGATCCCATTAAGTAAATAAAGATTTTATTTATTTAATTAATTCATCTTTATCCTCTATCCTTATCCATTTAATCATATCCTTCCATCTTGTTCCCATGGATCATAATCTATATTTTTCATCATGTGACAAGTGTCCCCTTCACATGTCTAACTAACTCCCTATCTAGATTCACTAAACCTAGACATCTCCCCAAAAATCAAACTAACTTTTCATTTTATCCATTTATCTCAATCCTACCTCTTAATCCTAGTCATTACAATAGGGATTTTTAGATCCTTATCCTAATCCTAAACCTATATCCTATCCTTCATGTGCCACTTGTCACATGGATACATCTTTGATCCAAACCCTAATCCTTATCCAATCTTAGCCATCCATCATCAACCATTCATATCCATTGATTTTGCCTCATCAAAACTCTATATCTAGAAGCTCTCATCCCTCACCAAATCGTAATGAATGTGTGAATCTTGAAGTTATTATACTCTTATGATATCATTTTGATCTCTCATCTTGCAATAATATCAAGGTTATGCTAGAATATTGAACAATCCACATACTAATCATCAAAGAGCAAGTCAAATGGAACAAGGCCTTGATGCAAAAGCATCACTCAAACATGTGTTTCTGATGATAAGTTTCATGCGAGTTGGTTTAGGTTTGGGAGGTCCATTGGATCATAAATCCAATGGGTTAGATAGTTTGAATAGGCTAGAAATTCAAATTGTGATTTTCCCACAAAAAGTACAATTTGAATTCTAGGTGATGTTTTGGCTTGCTACAAGGTTGGGAGTTTGTTCTCAACTCTTGGTTTTTGGTTTTGTTGAGTCTAATAAGGTTTGGAAGACCATGGTTGTCCTTGTAAAGTTATTTTTTGATGTTTTGTTACAATGTCTAGGTTGAAAGTTACAAAAAAGGGCAAAAATGTCAAGTTTAATGACATGGATATTAGAGCCGTTGATGCAAGTGGTAATTCCTTATTTTGTGTGATTTATTGAAGACAATGTGTATTCTTGAGCAATGGGACTGTTTAAACCCTAATTTTTGTGAGGGTTTGTTGAAAATACATTGTTTTGAGTTAAACCCTATTAGGTAGAGTTGGAGGGAGGCCTGTAGAGTGTGAATAAGTGTCTAGGATCCAAAACAAATGTCAAAGCAAGTGAATTTTGATGCCTTTTGAGAGTGCAAGCTTAGGAAAATAGGTTTGAAGAGTAGTTTGCAAGGTGTTATTTGTTGTCACCATTGAAAGATCGAAGAATCTTGTGTTTTCTATTGTGAAACCCATAATTTCATTTTTCTTTATAGTCCATTTTGTGTGAAGTTTATTTTCCTCCACATCAAGGGTGCACTCCATTTCTGCTCATCAAGAAGTGAACAAAGATTCTAGGTGAAGATATTGTGTTTTGTATTGTTTTATCTTCCATTTTGTTTACCTTGAATCTTTTCCTGATCTGCACCATGTCTTACCTTTTTGATGGACATTTATTTTGATACCAAAATCTGTAATTATTTTATGACATTATACACCTATTTCCTAGCATCCAGAAAACCACTATACTTGCAACGATTAGGAGTATATTGACTCTTATAATTGTTATGATCAAAACCACAATTTTTTGATTGCACAGCTGAAGTACCATAATCATTTTCATCATGAATAAATGTGTTTACAACCACCTTATTTTCCCACTCAAACTCAACCAACATGTTCCTAAAAGCATCGGGATAAGTGGCTAGGGAAATGTAGTCCTTAATGTCGATGTGTATATCATTCATAACAACAACATTGCGCTTCAATACACTCGTAGTCTCATAAACAATGTTACCAATTATAACATCAATTTTAGTTGACACTTTTATGAGTGTTGTTTTTATCAATATTTTGGATCACACTCCGTAATTCATCTTCAAGATGGAAAAGAAAGATGAGGACACTTTTATGTTTTCTTTTTCTTTGCTTACTTGACTCTAGAGCTAGAGTATAAATTTGTGAACGTTCAACTAGTTTGAGATCACCCTTAGTAGCCAATTCTAAACAAAGGTTCTCGAGTTTTTCCTTTTGTGTAGTTGATTACTGTAACATTCAAGACAATTTCATACTCATGAGTTGTAATATGTGCTTCTACATATACAAGATCACTGAAGCCTGTAAGTTGTGAAACTCAATTCAGTTTATTTGTATTGCTGCCATATTTGATAATTCTCCAACGACACTTTCTAAATCATCTTCCACTTGATCTTCTAATTTGAGCTGACTCATATCCTTTTTTCTCTTCAAAAAGCATAACTTAATCAAGTCATCTGACTATGCATGTGAAATCTGTACTTTTTTCTTTTGTCTGTTGAAGGTTTTACTATATTTTGACCATCAGTTATCCATACCTATATTACCAAAAATGGGACGAATACCCTTTGTTATGATGGCTGAAATGGGTTTCCTGTTGCAAATGGTCATTTTTAAGGAGTTTCTAAGTGTTGCAAATTTTTAATAGTGAGTAGTATTTGCTTTCACTCTTGATCGAGTAGGGGGGAGGATCTGAGCATGTTTCAATAGTTATAGTATTTGTTGATTTATTATTCAATATTTTTAATAATATTGGACTAATAGTTGTAACTTTAAAGTTGTTAGTGTTGATGATGACTATCCATAATTTGACAACATCTACCCAGCCAACATTTGACTGTATTGATTAACTAATTGAAAATAAAAAACACATTGTATTTTGATTTTCAGTAAATTAATAAATACGGTCAAATGTGTAGTCTGATGGACATAGACAATTCGCCATAATCTAATTAAATGTTTTCCTTAGATCTAAAAAGCAACAAATCATGTGATGCCACATCAATGCACCAATAAAACATGACTTAATGCACAAGTATCAGTCTCACCTTTTTTTTTGGGTCTTTTTGGACACCTCAACAAAAAACATGTTGATGTGGCATCATATTTGATGATGTGGCATTGAAACCTTAGTTATAGGCAGAGGACTTGCCAAGTAAGCTGCTGTAAAAAAATGGACATGATTTGAAATTTCCACGAAAGATTTTGAGAAGTGCAAAATTAAAATGCTCAACTACCGGATCCTCTCCACTAGTCAAAGTTTTAGTGTCAAATGGGAAGCTCAAAAATTCTCCACTCTGCTAACGAATTTATTTTAGACCCACATCTGAAGCTCAACAAGGTTTGACCCTTTCCTTACATTTTGGGAATGAAAGCAAGGATTTTTTGAATTCGTTATCCAAGCATAGTGCAAGTTGTTAGAGAAGTTGAATACATAGACAAGGCCATGAAGGTGTCAACAGAGGACAATTTAGTTTATACTGCAAAGAACTCTATTGTATCAGTCAGTGTGGGGGTTCTTCAAACAAAAATCATTGAATTTAAACATGACTTGCTTGTGGGTATAAATTCGTTTGATTTCAATAGAAAAAGATCGAATAAAAACTTTTGGGAAAATTTGTGTGTAATTTATTCATATCAAATTCATGATTTATTATTATAATTATTTTCTTATTATAACAATTTATTACAATATATGTATATATAATCCGTTTCTTATATGCAACTTTTAAATATTCTGTTTCTATTGTTATGTTGTCATTGCGTTGCTGCTTCTATTTTTGGTAACATAGATCCATACAAGCTTGAGAGTTCTTGACCAAGGAAGTAGGCATGGCTATATCCCTTGATTCTGTAGCAGAACCAAACACTTCACTTCTAGATACTGTATTTGCATTATGATCTCCTCAATAGGTGCCACAATGGTAAGTGTTGGACTACAATCTTCAACCAACAATTTTTTTAGTAACATTAATGGTTGGAAACATTGTGAAACCTTTACTGCCAGCAGCACTGGGTATATTTTCTGGGAATGGCAAATCTCAATGTTCTCTATTATTTACCGGTTGAGGAACATTAGCGACCCTGTAACACTTCCTGTGTTTGACATACCCCCCAGGCATATGTATGGTTGACTGTCACTCAATGTAATATGAATTTAGATAGACTGGAAAAAGTGTTGTATGTCAGTCATTTATAACAAAGACAATGTTTCCATCCCCATAACATCCGCCACCACAAGGCATATGCCATGGAACCTCAATGGAAGCTTTGCAGAGAAGAACCATACAAGTCAGAATATCCTTTTGTGATCCCCCCCATATATGTTATCTTTGAAGGCATGAAAAATGGGATTGTCAATTAATACATAATCAATGCCATTGATATCTGCATGGAAATAACCATCCTCCATATCCTCGCCAGCTACATTATAGCATCTATGGACTCTAGTCACAAGTGTCCCATGCTTTGGAAATCTGTTCATTAAGCACAAATTGTCTGATGGCTTATTTCTTGAACTTTTGATCCCAAAATCCATATTGTCTTGGATGATGTGGGCACTGCTCATATGGGCATTTATAAATCTTTTGATCTTCCATTGGAGAAATCGTCATATTCATTGCTACAACGAAATGTCAGAGCTCCGACGTCTGCACTTAATGATATGCCCGTAGGTGGACAAACATTTGGCTTCTGCTGGCGACCCAATGCTTTCTCTTGGTTAACAACAGCCAGCCAAGTTGCACTCTCTTTTGCTATCCTCTTATCTTACAAAGACTTTAACTGCCTAAACAGCTTACGAATCTTTGCTTTATTAGGAGGCATGTGTTTGATAACAACAGTTAGAACCCAAAGTAGTATCTTGAGTCTCTTGGAGAGTATGGGGGTAGGAGCCACAATAATAGCCTCATCTGAGCTAGGTAACGCATGTTCTGCTTATTATTTAGCTATGGCAGCAGGGCCATTCCTATCAAATCTCACAAGCTTCCAAGCCAAAAACACCAAAAGAGAAGCACAACTTTCATAAATAAATACATCTAGCTAAAAATATTTCCAGCTTCAGCATATCCATGGCGGTGAAATGGAGATTAAAACCAATTAGACAATTGGAGTCTCATTATTTTGGCTATCTGGCAGATAGGAGAATATATTCTGAAAACAGATTAAGATCTAGACAAGGTCCAAGTAGGAATTGGTCTGGAGTAAAGATCTTGCAATCTTCATGGCTTCCAGGGATACAAACACCTGTTATGCCTCCTCTATGAGCTGGGACACCTGCCAAGTTAGTTGGAAACCTAACTAAAACCCTAAACTTACGTGGGATTTCAGCGACTTAGACCCTTTCAAAATTTTGACAGCCTCCCTCTCTTTTTGGTGCATGTAGACCTTTTAGAAATATTAAGGTCATGTTGATGATTCAACACGATGTGACATATCATTTTGACAATTTCAGGGATAACAAGGATACTCTTGAAAGTAGATCAATCACAAAGACTATTTCTTATGAGATAATCAAAGAAATGAATTAAAGAGCCTACATGATAACCCAATGCAACAAATGAATATCAAGCATTTCAATAAAAAATAAAAAATAAAAAAATCTTATTAGATTATTTTAGTCCAAAGATTAAAATTAGTCAAACAGTATTGATAAGTCCCACCATCTATTTTGGTTTTGTACAAGATTTATTTTTCATTAATAGAAATATGTGAAAATTAATAATCCAATCACAATATAATCATGCTTTCTCATAATAATTACTAGTATGAAATCCAAGTTCAAGACACAAATGTAATTTTGGTTTCAAGACAAGACTTTGTTATTATATTTTTATGATTGATTTCAAAAATATATGAAATTTTTTACCATAATAATATCTTGGTCCAACAATATCAATTCATAACCAAGTTTACATCTATCACAAAGCAGTAACTCAAGATAACAAACTTTATCATTAACAAATCTAAAATTAGATTCCCACAAAATTTTCCTTTTCTTAATCAAGTGATAATGGTGCTCAATGAAACTTGGGGTCTCAAGAGTATTCAACGAGCCTTAACAATAGCCTATACTTATTTTTTTAAGACCTTTTATACTTAGTTTTTTAATACCTTTCAGTCCTAATATTACTTTTCCTCACCAAAAATATTTTAATTACACTTAAAATAACATAAAAAATTGTTCTACTTATTTAAGCAAACCCTTATTTAACATTCACATAAAAAAAATTTACAAAAAAATTGTAGTTAGAACTTCAAAACAAGCAAGTTTTGGGTTTATTAATATACTTCATATAAGATACGCCTTTCTAAGATAATGAGAGTAGTAAGAAATAGCACAAGTCATATTCATTATTTACAAAGCACAAAACAAAAAGATGTTACTAATTCTAACTTGACTAATTAACTCAATTGAATGGAATGAATCTATAATAGGGATACCCAATACTTAAGGGTTCCAAAATATCAACATGTAAGTCACGTTCCCATGTATATTTCATGCAAGATCTTGGGTTACAATCTTATTCTTGAGTCTAATGAGTGGGCCATCAATATAAATACTTGGGACCCTTAAATTTTATTCCATGTTACAAATAAATCAAAATAAAAATCTTGTTTAGACAACACAAAGGAAAATGAAACAAATAATAGTATCATTATGACACAACACTTTGACAATAACTCTCCTCAACATATACCTAGGTGATAACTTGTATGGTGGAAACTAAGAGTATCTCAAATATAGTATGACCAAATGAAGGATCAAAGAGATAGTATAAATTATTAAGATTATCTATCAACACATAACCTAGTTGTTACCACATACAATTGCAAAAGCTTAAGTCACCTAAGAGAACATCACATACTCATTAGAAAGATAGACAAGTTAGTAAAGTGAAACACAAAGGACCTTGAAGATAGCAATGGATCTACATGTGACTACCAACTCAAAATGCCCAAAACCTCCATAAGTTTACAAAAACCAAAACAAGAATTTTGTGTTTTTCATCTTAATGCCACCATACAACCAACAAATTAACTAATACTTTACTACAGTTTCCTTCAATGCACCATTAATTCTCACTTCCCATGGAATAAGTTTCATAATCACTTGAAATCAAAGAAACGATGAGAAATGTTTCTTTCATTGAAGATCCAATCTTGTATTCACTATATTTTGCCTCAAAATAATCAAGGGTTATTTATAAGTTTTCATATCACATCATGTGTTGATGTTATGGATTTTGAACTGTTGGCTTCTATTCAAGGAATGGATTAATATTCCTTTCAGTTATTTATCAAAGATTGTGTGAATGGAAATGTAATAGGAATTTATAAGTAGTATGATAAATGGTGTTCTTTGCTTGGTTTCTCATTGTAAGGAGGTGGGGTTATAAGAAGCCATGACTATGAGTTGGTCTATTTTAGGAGTATATTTTATTTTTTGACTTAGTTGTGGATAAGGAACTGATCAAAATAATGAACATAAACTGTGAAAAAAGATGCAAAATCATATATCAAATTCAATATCATGGAATACAATATAAAATATAAAATATCACAATATCATGGAATACAATATAAAATATCACAATATCATGGAATACAATATAAAATATCATCAACTATAGTTTGGAATATGATTCATGAAGTGTAGTATAAATACCTAAAAACTGCTAATTCACTTTCATTTCCTAAATCAAGTCAGGGTCCTCAAACTGACGTTCAACTTGAGATAAAGTAAAAGAGTCATCTTGATTATTAGTCTTGTCTTCATTTTCTTCACCCTACATCTCAAATTCAACATTCATTATGTCATTGTCATTTGTCCCATTGCTACACTAATACATTTGACTGCAAAATACGACGAAACTGTTCGACAAAATATGTAAAATTCGATGTTCATCAGGTGCTTGTAAAATTTGATGTGTAATTTCCAATTTTTTTGAAAGTTTATCCCCGACGTTCATCGAAATGTCGGCTATTATGTTCGTCGAATGTTCGACAAACATGAAAAATTAAAAAAAATCAAAATGTGGCCGACATAAAGAAAAGTGAGTTCATTGATTTATTGCAATAGTGTTTTGTTCTACTTGAGACAATTTGTGGAGAACTAAGGACGATTTTTTTGGGAAAAATTAAAAAAAAAAATAACAAGATATCGCCAGGTTGAGGGTAGTCATTGTTTTTTTGCAGAATTCAATTGTGAAGTCAGATTTGTAGTTCCAGGTTTGAAAATCATATTTTAAAGCAACATCTCATTAGATTTCATTTTTAGAGGTTAAGGGTTTTGAGAATTTCATGTCCAGATTTTGTTGTGTGGAATCACCATAAGATCACAACTGAGGAACAGATTCTTGTGACTGTAATTATGTGATCCATAACTCTATTGGTCATGTGGCATAGTTGTGCTATAAAAAATACAGGATGCATTCATGTGTGACCCAAGTTTAATGTGGCTATGTTGTGATAGAAATGGAGGCACTCATATAGTGTAGTTAATTCAGGTTGTATAATGTAGGTGTCAATAATCATCATTGGGTGCATTCAGGTTGTCTCAAGTTTAACAGGATAGGATGTAATTATAGCATGATCGAAGAGTGATTACCTCTTGCTGCAATAAAGAGCCTATAACTCTGGTTGATATGCAGTGGTTGTGTTATACCAATTATGTAGTGCATTCAAGCACAACCCATGTTTAATGGGCTATTCTAGAGAGTGACTCAAGATTTTCTAAAACCTTATGAATGTTACTTGGACATATATTTGCATAATCCGAAATTTTTCGGGGATTTTGAAGTATCAATGTATCCTATATAGGGTTTAGAATGATTTCTTTTAATTAATTAAATAAATAAATGATGTATTTCCCCAGAATTAGACAATGTGAGATCTCCTAAATCTGCCCTATAACACTATCCTCTTTGGCAATCAGATTCATTACTCCAAATAATACTAGGCTTTTGCATGTGACATCTTTAATATCTTCATGACCGTGGGTTTTAAATAGATCTCAGTCTTTTCTTTAATCCTTTTCATGGTAACCCTTGAGTTCCATAATCCACCTTCAATCTCTTCTAAGAACGTTGTCTTAAGCTAGACTGCATAGTATGCATACAAAGCAAGTCCTTCATACCTGCCATTGTTCAAAACCACCACTCACTGCCTTGCTGAAAATGTTGCCTCCATAAGCACAATAACATGTTTTAAAATCATGGTTGCCAGCGATTGACCATTAAGCTCACCACTTTCATCATGAAGATACAATGAAATTTTTGTCTTCAAACTCAAGGCATTATGGAAGATAACATTGTGAATTATTTGTTGTGTACATTTTGATTTTCTTGCACATTTACTGCTTTGCTAACTTCCTTTAAGACTGGGTATTGCACCCTCAGCCTGCAATCTCAAACAACTCACTCAATGTCACTTGAAGATTCCTTTCATGAGTATCCTTCTATAAAATCAAACTATGCCCTATAGACTGCCTACTTACTATAGGGGACTCATTGTTTCATGGTATTGTAGTTCTTAAGATCCTTCAACCTTATTGACACTACTTCACAGTCCACAAGGTATTATTCACTATTCTCCCATCTTTGGTGAGTCTCAAACACTGCTCAAACATGCAATCCACTACCTCCATTATACAATATTAATGGCTAAGAAGAAACATTGAACCTATGATTACCACTGTTACTTCATTTGGACAGTCATTCCCTGATTGCATTTGCCTTGTCTAACACTATCAAAAGCATTTGAAAAACCCTTAAGGTCAGCAAGGGGTTAAGGAAACTCACTGTTAAAATCTCCACTTTACTATGCAAGGTTTGAGCTTTATTATCTTGTCACTGCTCAGCCTATTTTGATCAAGCCACATCTTCAAGTGACTGCTATTCTTCTGCAATCGTAGATTGCATTTTACAAATGTCAAGAAGCCATAGTGTGCTTGTTATTGGCTACAATATTTAGATTGCAAGATTTTGCTATTACCTACAATGTCTCAATCTTTCTGGTATTGCAACCTCACTAATCCGCTATAGTTATTGTTTATGTTTCTACGGAGGCCTAGGGTTTGTACTCTAATCATGCTCTTACCAATGCTTCTATTGGTTTTTATTAGGGCTCTCTCAATGTTGAGGGCCTTAGGGATAAAATCGTTATAAGAAGTGACACATTGCATCTTTAACTAAAAGGATAAATCCTATTGACATTAGCAATGATGCATTCCGACTCCATTGCTCCTTAGGAATGGTCACTTGCTCTTACTAGCTCGCTACCTCCATTGTTGTAGGAATTCTTTGTGATCAAGTTCAATATTCTAATTTAGGAGTCTTAACGGTTGTAAATCATAGTAAAATAAAAATTTAATAAGTTTTGCAATTAGCATTTTAAAGTGTTTTTGGGGTCATTAACTTCAAACTATCTTCTCTTTTGTAGGGGTGGTTGCATGCCAAATTTTTTTGGTGTAAAATATCAGAATTATTAGATTTTGTTACCTGTCTATGAATAAAATTATTGGAGTGTGAGTTTGATATTTTTTGAAGACCTAAATAGTCAAGCTTGGTAAAGAAAAATCATGTCAGAGAATATTAGTCCAGAACAAAATGAAGAGACACTTGATAGATTGTGGGCTAGATTGAAAAGAAAGGGTGATGGGAAATGTTGCCGGTTCTTGCAATAATTGCAAGGGCTTAAAAGGACGATGACTTTTAATCACAACAGCCGACAAACATTGTAGGTAGCATGGTCACGCTTGAAAGGGGGCATGAATATTCACCCCATTGGTGTTGTTCATTATATGTTTATATTGATTGAATTTGTAAATGTTTATATTGTTTTAACATTTTATATATATATATATATATAATCACTTGATCATGATCATGGTTTATTTGTGCCTATCATTATTATAAAGGTGGGGCACCCTAGGGCAGATGATATGGACTATCACGGCTCGAAGAATGTGGTTTTGCAAGCGGACGAACATGGAGATGTGAATATCAAAGATTAAGTTAATGATCCTATGGAAGAA
>VDFB02137365.1:34060828-34096357 GCA_007258455.2 Sequoia sempervirens
TTTGTGTTCTTAGGACCATATTTCAGTTCTCCTTTAGCAATAAGGGCCTTCTCAAGTTGGACACCTCTCTCGACTAAGTCTGTGAAGGTTGTGTAGCAATGGACTTGCAAGCCATATTTCAATGGTCTTAGGAGGGTTTGGAAAAACATGTCGACTTTTTCTTTCTTAGGTATGTCAATATGGCAACGACTTTCTAGACTTCTCCATCTTTGGAAAAATGGGATAAAAGTCTCACCAATGTCTTCTTGTGTAAGCGTGCATAAAATAGTGATGGAAGTGTCAGTATCAATGTTATAAGAATAATTTTCCATAAATCTATGTACAAGTTCGTCCCATGATCTTATTCCTTTTTGTAAAGTGGAAAACCATTCAAGTGCAGGGACTACAAGACTCTTAGGGAATAGTCTCATCAAGTATGTATGTTCATAGGCAATGTCCATGCAATTGGTTATGAGTTCCTGAATGTGTTCAATGGGGTTTGTCTTGCCTTTGTATTTAGTGAAGTTTGGTGCCACCTATCCAGAGAGAATGGTGGCATATATAGAATTGTGTCAAAAGGATATGGAAATAGGTCATATGACATGTGTGGATTTTTGTTAGAAATTTTCATGGTCTCTGTTCATTTTTGCAAGTTTTCCACTTGAGTCATCAAAGCGTCAATTATAGGATTGTTTGTTGCATCACGCATAGGAGTGATGGGTATTCCATGAGTGCCAAATTGTTGGAATGAGGTGTTCTAATTTTGTTGTGGAATGCGTTTTTGTGAAATGAATGACGTGTTTTTATTTGAATGCTATTGGTATTAAAAGTTTTGATTAGGGACATGTGGATGAGTGTGGATATGTGATGCATATGTAGGAGTGTGCCCTCCCTCCATGCTAGTCAATATTTGCAGGATGTATTGACCTTGAATATTTTGGTGTCCAAACGAAGCCATATGTTGTGTGTGTGTGTGTGTAAAATGTGTAAAGTTAGCATCAACACAAACCTTAATGAAACAAATTATATTAAAGATTCAAAGAAAAGAAACTATTCTAATTTGCAACAAACTAAATCTTTCAAGAATGTCTCATTGTCCTCTATTCTTAATGATTCTCTTAACCCTTTGGCCCTCATATTTCTCTGTGCACAAAGGCTATTAGAATGACACTTAAGAAACGAGATTAGTACTCAACATGCAAGCCAACTATGCTCCTGCATGCAACTATATGATGGAAAGGATAATGGATGCTATGATGAATGGATGATGTTTATGATGAATGGACAAGTGGAGGTGGATGCTATGGTATTGAACTAGAATGATCTATATATGATTTTACATATGCTCAAATGCAAGCTATGAAAGACTAAGATGATACTCCATATGCTCAAATGCAAACTAAAAATGAACTAATCTAAAATACAACTATGATGCAAGATGGGATGTAAAATGCAAGTATGAAGCGAGATTTAAATCTAAGATGTAAATGCAAAACAAAACATGAAGTTAGATGCAATTATAAGACTCCAAAATGCTCCCAAGCTCCAACAATAAATCTGCATGATACTCTACTTCAAATGTGGATGCAAAATACAATTCCCAAGGGTTGTATTTATAGCCTTTTCCAAGTATATAGTGAGGTGGCAATAATCAACGGTCTAGATTTGAACAAGAAGAATGGATGGTGGAGATGGAGAGAATCAAGATGTTGTCCCCTTGACCAAAAAAACATGCCATTTGGATGGAAGACTCAAGTGTGTGAAGAAAAGACCATGTGCTCCAAAATTGGTGGAAGTGTGTGAGGAATAAGCCATGTGCTTTTTTAAAAAAATTGGTTGAGGATAATTCTAATTAAAAATTAGAATTATTTATTTTCATGTGACCTTGGTGAGGTGGCACAAAAAGTTGTAGACATGTGCTTTAATTCCTAATCGAGATTAGTGAAGATTAATTAAATAAAACAAGCTTGTGGAAATTTGTTTATTTAACTAATTTAGAAGAATATGTTTTAGATTTGGAGAATTTAGAAAATGAACAATATAAATAAATTGAGAATTTATTTATACGTAGTCGAAATATTAATTAAATAGCTAGTATTTAATTAATTAAAGGTGATGATCAATTTTAGGTGTATACATTTTGCCCCTCTTTGAAGTAATGTGTTTACATGTTGCTTCAAAGAAAAATTTGATACCAATGCTCAAAAAAGTTTTTGATGCCCTAGATGATGCCCCAGACATTGATTTTTAGGTACTGACAAATATATGCCCCCTCTGGAGATAAATCGGTGAACTTTGGAATTTTTAGGATTTTTTGAAATTTTTTGAACATTTTGATGATTTGTCGATGATTTGATGATGATTTGCAAACTTTTATGATGAAGAAACGATTTATCTCCTAAAAAAGAAGATTGAGCCTGCTAGATTGATTAATTGATGCCTTATGTTGCCTCCTTGTGTTTGATGTTTGATGATCACATTTAACTAATTGATTTGATGATGTTGATGTGATAGTTGATGATTGACATCATGATAGGTGAGGATCAATGATAGGATGGTGATGATTGACCTCATGATAGGTGAGGTTCAATGATAGATTGATAATTGACCTCATGATAGGCAAGGATCAATGATAGATTGATGATTGACCTCATCATAGGTGAGGTTGATTTGATTGATGAATCTCATGATAGGCGAGGTTGCATTGATTGATGAACCTCATGATAGGTGAGGTTGGATTGATTGATGAACCTCATGATAGGGGAGGTTGCACTGATTGATGAACCTCATGATAGGTGAGGTTGGACTGATTGATGAACCTCATGATAGGTGAGGTTGGATTCATTGATGAACCTCATGATAGGTGAGGTTGCATTGATTGATGAACATCATGATAGGTGAGGCTGGATTCATTGATGAACCTCATGATAGGTGAGGTTGCATTGATTGATTGATGAACCTCATGATAGGCAAAGTTGAATTGATAAATTGATGATCATGAGATTTGATCAAAGTCTCACTAGAGATGATTAGATTGATAGGCTGATTGATTGATAAAATTTTCTAATTTATGATATGTTATGATCATAGGAGGATTTCCGCATCTGATGTAGGTGGATTTAGATTTGATTGGGAGATGTGGTTTGACTTCTCTAATTGATTGATATGCCCCAATATAGGATTGATTAACATATTGAGACTTGATGATGTATTGAGACCTGATGTATACACTGATTCAGTTGAGACATTATGATTTCTACTTTTTTTTTTTATCATGTACCTCTTGATATTTGGATATCCTTGTACACTTGACATTATTTTGAGGTATATATGATATGCAGTGATGATGATGATTGATCTATGTGTCTATGATTTATGTGATGATGATCATGATGATAATGATGGATACATTTAATGCCTATCTATATGATGATGATGATATGATGTATGGTGGTTTATATTTTTTTACTTTTTTTGATGCAAATAAATGATGTAATGAATGAATTGTGTGATGGTACCTAATGCTATGAGAATGTATGAAATGATGATATGATATAAGAATGCAATGATGGATGATTCTATATGGTTTATGGATTTATGAAAATGATGTTTTATACTATGTGAAATGGATTTGATTATGTAATAATGATATGTGATGTGTATATTGCTTATGTATGGATGCGATACAAATGATATGTGATGTTTTGTAATGATGAATGATGATTATGTGATGCAAATTATTATGCAGATGATTGTGTTCTATGGTCTTAAGCTTAAATGAGTGAATCTATCCAACTTCCAAGAGTTGTGGGAAGGTTGTCATTAGTTGATTCTTTGTTAAATTAAGCTTCACAAAAATTGACATATTTCCCAATTCTTTTGGAAATCTGAAGAGACTCACTCATTTAAGCTTGGTAAACCATGTTCCTAATGCCACTATATGAAATGATTTTTATTATGTAAATGAGATGTGATGGATGTCGTTTTGTGTTTTCTGATGCAAATATTATGATGTGATGCATGGATGGATGAATGATGTTTGTAATGTTTTCCGATGCAAGTGATATGCAACTAAATGAGAATTTTTTCTAATTGATGATAATGCAAGTGATGTGTAACTATATGAAAATGATGTGTTTTTGGAAATGTCAAGTGTACTCAATCCCTTAATGCAAGAGATAACATCATTTTTGCAGCTTTGGAAACTTCATAAATACAAATGCAAGCTAACATGGATGTAATCTACTCTAACCATGTAGATCTCGTATGCAAAAGTTGTCATTCGTAACAACCAATTTGTCATGCTTTTTATCATCATTGGGCCTTTAAAATGTTGAGAGTGAGTACAAGCATCAATGGTATATTTAGACCATGATGACTTGAGTACTACTTCCATGATATTTGATAGTGAAAGTTGACACAAGCATCTAAGTATAATTAAACTGAGATGACCTGAGTATTGCTTGCATAAACAGACAAGAGTTAATCATTTTCCTATGCAAATTCAAAATGTCATTAGTGATACTTTGTAGAGCACGTCCCGCAACAATTTGCACAGTAATAATGATCAACTCACAGACAACATATAAAGAAAAATCATACTCCTTCTTGGCTCCTCTAGTTCGATACATCATCGAGGGGCTCCAGAGATATGATAACATAAATCAAAGTTCAACAGTTGAAGATTTGTGTTTAACGTGATAAACCCATGATTCAGAAAGAACATCATCCATTTGAAGTTTTCTCTTGATTTGATTGATTTGGATTTTCAATTTTGATTTGGATGGTTGTTTCCAAAGGTGATTGATGTTCCATGTTGAGTTGTACAATGATCATGTTTGTCATGTTTTGTCTTACTGTTGTTTGTCCGTTGGTTCAAGCTCAAAGTTTATTGTCCCCCAGTGAGTTCAGGATTTTTCCCCTAGTCTAGGATGAGACACGACCATGATGCCAGGATATGTACATGGTGCTTTCAAAGGATAGGTAAATGGACGGTAAAAGTGAATGGTGAAAGCGAATGGCAAATGCGAATGGTGAAAGTGAATAGTGAAAGCGAATGGAAAAAGCCAATGGTTGACATGATCAAATAGATGGAAAAGCTAACCTATCACAAATAGCACCTGTTTCCAGGTTTTCACTACTTATTTTTATTGCACTTTTTCAGATTTTCAGATTTTTTTTTCTTTTTTTGTATTTTTCTCTTTTTGATTTTTTTGTATTTTTGATCTTTTTTTATTTTTTGTATTTTTGATCTTTTTATGATGTTTTTGTATTTTTTCAAGACTTTTACTAATGAAATGATATGATATGACCGGTTGAAGGAACACAATGCCCCACAATAGAGATAATTCCACCATGGATAAATGATAGATCAAAATGAAAGATTCACTACAAAACATGTCACACATGCAACATATCTCTTGTTGAAAGATGATAATGGTTGATTGATTAGGATGCAAAGAATGATTGATTCCATAAAGCATGACAAGATTGATGATTGTTGATGATTGATTGACAAAATATATGAGGATTGGATAATGTTTTACAACTAGGCTCAAATATGATTTGCATGATAAGATTCAAGGTTGCAAAGGGACATGATGACATGGATTTTGGTAAGCTAAGAGATATGGAATGGAAGAATGCAAGGATAAGGATAATGAATGGGATGATCAAGATCAACTAGATAAGATATGGACACTAGGCCCAAGCATTTTTCCCCTATTCCTCATCAAGACCAAGGAAGGGAAGAAAGGATATATCTAGAAAGAATGATGGAATATGGATCAGATGAAAGATACGGTATGAAAGATATGGACAAAGCGAATAGGATAAGATATATGCTATTCAAAGGATATCCTTAACCTTGTCAAGATCAAAGGTGGAAATGTGGAGGATAATATATGCATGATAGGAAAATGGAAGGACTTAAGCATCAAGTTTCATGACCAAATATCCCTTTAATAAACCATGGCAATGGGGATTAGACTCATAAATGTTGGCCTATTAAAGGTATGATGGAAGAACTAAGGACTTATCCAAAGGTTTGGATTAAAGGATAATAATGGGGGATGAATGTTGGGTAATGGATAGGAGGTGGGAAATCTTGTTGATGGATAGATGGGAAAGATTGCAAGGTCAACAATGGCACACACCTTGAAGGATGGTAGAATGATGGAGGAAAAATGGATTTAGAAGGTGAAAGGTTTTTAAATGGAAGATTGGAGGAAGCTTTTGGATTAGAAAATTTGGATGCCAATTTAGATTTTATTTCTTCTATGAGACTTTTCGGAATCCACATGACTTTTGACTTTGATATTTGCTTTGTGGGCCTTTGTGGCCTTTGAGATTTTTCTTTTTTCTTTATGGACCTTTGTGGTCTTAGGAAATTTTCCTTTTTCTTTGATGGGCCTTTGTGGCCTTTTGAAAATTTCTTTTGATTTATGAACCTTTGTGGTCTTGGAAATTTTTCTTTTTGCTTTGATGGGCCTTTGTGGCCTTTTTTATTTTTCCTTTGATTTTGGATCAAATTTTCTTTTAATTTTGCATGTCTCTTTGAGGAGACATGTTGATCCTTTGACACATGTGGATTTTGATATGAAAGCTTTTGACATTCGACACCCAAATTGCTTCCAAGAGCAATGGGAGGGGTGGATTGAGATGAATGGTATGGAGGTATTATGGATGAGTTGCTGGAGGTAGAATTTTGAAAGGGCATCAAGGATGTGTGCCTTTGTTGTTCTTGAGGAATAGGATATGGACCTAGGATAGATGGAAGGTTTGATGGACTAGGATGAGGACCTAGGATAGATGGCAGGTTTGATGGACTAGGATGAGGACCTAAGATAGATGGAAGGTTTGGTGGATTAGGATGAGGACCTAAGATAGATGGAAGGTTTGAAGGACTAAGACACTTAGGTGTATAACCAAGGCCATAGTAATATGAGTTTTCTTGAGCACAAATGGGTTCTAGGATACCTTGTTCGTGAAGGCCTAATCCTTTTCCTTTGTAGTTCATACTTTGACACATTCGTTTACCAATATGATATGTATTGTTTGTGAAACAAGATGCAAGTCCATTTTTGGGGAGGATATGATATGGATGAAAGGATAGATGCTGAAAGTAAACTAGAGCGGATGAAGGTGGAGGATCCCAATTTATAGGTGTGTGGCTCATGGATAGCTAGTATAGGTGTGATAGGATCTTGACATGGGGATGATGGGGTACTTTGATCTTGACTTGGAAAAGAAGTATGAGGTGTAGAAGA
The DNA here is from genome assembly GCA_007258455.2 of Sequoia sempervirens. Taxonomy (NCBI): domain Eukaryota; kingdom Viridiplantae; phylum Streptophyta; class Pinopsida; order Cupressales; family Cupressaceae; genus Sequoia; species Sequoia sempervirens. The sequence continues at coordinate 34,068,076 of VDFB02137365.1, forward strand.
TGGAGTAGCTTGCTCTTTATTAGGTGTGGAATCTGATAAGGTAAAAATAACCTCATCATGATAATACCATAAAGACCTATTTCATACATGAAAATCCCTATCCTCTGCCAATTAATTAAATTTTAGGAGAAATAATTGCTTAATTTTTAGTGAGAAATTGTATAAACTTTATTTCTTTTGATTTCTTGGAGTATTTTGCCAATACAAATTTAATGGGTTGTTTTAAGTGTTTTGTAGATAATAATCAGTCAATCAAGTTGCAGATTAGAAGCATCCAACCAACACATGCTCCAAAACAGGTTGAAGATATATGCTGGAAATATGCTCTGGAACTTTAGGGTGATGGACTGAAGATATAGTTACTCTTTAAAGTTTTTATTTCTATTATCCTTTGAGTCAAAAACTTTATGGCTCGACGTGAGCCTCTTGAATATTGTTGTAATGGGTTTTAAAGACATACGAGTTATTCGTAGATCTATTTTAGATATTTTCAATGGTTATCCATACCATCTGAAATATAGGATGTAGTTAAATTTTTTCTATAAAAGACATGATCTCCAGAAGTAAAATATATAGTAAAAAAGGTAATGTTATACTGTCAAATTTTTTTCTGAAGTTTATGAATAAAGATATTTTTATCTAAAATTTTTGAGTTATGAGTTATGGATGATAATTATGATTGATAGAAGCGATTCTGAAATAATTGTGAATGTGAGCCGAGAACGAATGTGATAACCCATGAGATGGCCACTCGACGGGAGATGACTTAAGTAGATAAGTGTTTTCTTTTATTATATTGTTGTTCTGTAGAGAATTACTGAATTCACTATTATGAAATTTTAGTTTTGAAGTATTTATTGCCTTTCACTTCCGTAGTTTCTGTTATTAACTGTTAGAATCTTTATTGATTAAGAAGATGTTTTATGGATTGTTATAAGTTTTTCTGCTTTTATAATCTTCCAACTTCATAGTTTAATCATTTCTATACTTTTTAATTCAGTTATCATGCTTTTTAAATTAGCTTTCTTATGTTTTTTTCAGTTCAAACATTTCTTGTTTTCTTAGGAATAAATTGCTTTACAGTTTTATAGTTAGACAATTTAAAGTATAATTAATATTAAGTTGTTCCTAAAAGTTAGAAAACCTGAGGGAGATACTCCAAACTTCTTCTATTGCAAATTTCCTTGAACACTACCCAGTCGACAAATTGAATTTTACATTTTAAAGTAATGGGACCTAACGATAGCCTATCACTTTTTGACACCGTTGTTGGGGACCCTTTAGCTTCTTTTGCTTAAGTGTTAATAGAAGACACCTAGAATACCTCTTTTAGGCAAAAAATACTATCTTTGGCTTCCTTTTCTGCATGGTCAGGAAAAGAGGCCCTCACGGATAATTTATACCAAAGACCCCCCCAAAATACGTTCTAGTTATACATAGGGAGGCCCAAGGCTCAGAAGACCACTCTGTCAATGAACTACTTGAGCCTAACCCAGTAGAGGCTTTCCACTATTTTCCTAAAGATCATCCTATAGTACAACTTTTTGTCGAGGAAATTATTCTTGAGAAGCATATTCCTCTGAAAATCATGGGAGATCGAAGGGTAGAAGCTAACCGTAATGATGCCAATCGTAATAACAATGATCCTCAACTACCTAGAATGCTCACTTATCCTATTGCTCTAGATGCAGATGATGATACAATGATGAAAAATATCTCTCCAGCTTTCCTTCCAACCTTCAGTGGTTTATCCTCGGAAGACCCAGACCAATTTCTTTTTGAATTTAAGGTCCTTTGTCAAACCTATGACTATAAAAATGATAACTAGAAACTAAAGTTGTTTCCTTCTACTTTGAAGGATTTGACCATGCGTTGGTTTATGGGACTAATATCTGGAAGTACTACATCTTGGGAAGAAATGGAGACTATATTTTTGAATAAATATTAGAATTATTGTAGGGTGAGTGATCATAAGGAAGAGTTGTTTAAACTTAGGCAGAATGAGGATGAGAGTCTAGAGGACTATTTGGATAGGTTTCTTTTCTTATCTAAATAATGTGGAGAAATGGCTATTAGTGTTGAGATTCTCAAGACTATACTTCTTAAGGGACTCAATGAAGATGCAAGAAGAAGTCTTGATTTAATGGGAAAAGGTGACCTATCTCAATTAGCCCTTGAAGACATATGTGATTTGTGTCGTAATTTCTTACATACTTGAGGAGGAATTCAAAAAACAAATCTTCTCAGAGGGAATAACAAGATAGGTAAGATAAGAGAAGAAATAGCAAATCTTAAGACAAACATACTTGTTCAATTGAACACTACATTGGATGGTATACAAGCACAGACACATAACCCAGAGACTTTGTCAATCTATTGTCCTAGGTATCGAAACAAACATCTTTTACGTGAGTGTCCTTTAGACAAGGTTAATGTTTGTCAACTTTGTGAGCAAATCCACCCTACCAATCAATGTGAACTTCTTACTAATCTTAAGAATACTAAGAAAGAAATTGCTCAGGTTGAAGAAGAAATAAATGTGCTAAATTAATGCCAAGGAGGTAATTTCTCTTATGGGCATAATTCCAACCCTGCATGGAGACCACAAAACAATTGGGCGAGTAATCAATGGAATCCATCTTGGAATCAACCCTACCCTCCACAGCCTAATTGGGGAACTCCTTATTGGGGACCTCCTGAATGGGCAAGTCAATCATGGGGAACTTAGCAGTGGCCAAACCAATCACAACCATAATGGTACCCACAACATATTTCTCCCCAATGGAATCAAGGACATAATCAATTTTATACTGGTCCTAGAAGGAATCAACAATAGAATTTATTACCACCACCTCAGAATCTTCCTCAGACTGAGCAGGTAAATCAACCTCAACTTCTAGCACAACCACTTCCCAATCCTAAGAAAAATCAACAAAATACTTTGGCATATACTACTGAACAAGATAATGTCACAGGACTTAATGCAATTCATTGTGGAAATGTTTAGTTATGTTCCGGTAGGACACTTCAATCGCCCACCATTGAGGAAGTAGTGGATGAACCTATTCCTCAAAATTTTGAGAAAGACACTCCATCTAACTCTACCATACCCATGAATATTACTGAGTTATCTTCAGTGGCAGGAGTTGTTGACTTACCTCAGGAGGCGGAAGGTTATTCTTTGACTAAGCTTAGTAAGGATACCCCTTCAAAGGAGAAAATTCAAGCACCATTTCTGGAGCGTCTAAAATCAACAATTTTGAAAGATACTCCAGAAATGACATTAGCCTCTGAAACTGCATTAGTTTAGGAAATTAAACAATTGCAAATAGAGGCTCCTTTGCTGCAAGCAATAAAGGAAATTCCTGAGTTAAATCAGTTGATCAAACAACTGTGTATTAAAAATCTAGGAAGGAAACCAAAGAAAATAAACACTGTGCATATCGATGGCTATCTAGTTGAATTTTTGTCTGGAAGGACTATTGCTCCAAAATATGATGATCCTCAGAGTCCATTGATTACTGTTACAATTAATGAGGTAGCAATACCTAATGCATTGGTGGATTTGGGAGCAGCTATTAATGTAATGATGGTGGATGTGATGGAAAAATTAAGTCTTACTGATTTAAGTCCCACAACTATAGTCTTATAAATGTCAAATTAGTCTATAGCCATTCCAAAAGGTGTTATTAAAAATGTTCTTGTTAAAGTTGATGGATGGGAATATCTAGTTGACTTTCAAATAATCCAGTCGCTTACACCCAAAGATAGTTATCCAATAATTCTGGGAAGACCATGGTTGGTTATTGTCACAGCTAAAATTGATTGTCGAGAAGGAGGAATGACCATTTCACATGGTCCAAATAGTAAACGTTTATTCTTATATCCTCCCGCTAAACCTACCGAATATAATAAAGTTTGGGTTGATGAACCAGAAGAATTTAGTGAGCAAGATAGTTTGGCCTCCTTGACCATGGTAGTGATTAAACAACATGGAGAGCAATTAGAGGATGAGTTAGTAAATGAAGTTTCCCACCTGGCTATAGGCTCTAGTGAAGAAGTAATAGAGGATGTACCAGAAATTTTGGGACAACCGATTTTTATAAGTGGGATGGAAAAAAATTATGTTACCATGGAGATGCCTTGTCCCTTGGCCAATATGATTCCTAGAACAAGTTATTTCTTTGATGATATTACAAGATTTCACTGACTTATACCTCATAGTTGTCCTCTCAACACCTTGTTATGACCAATACATACTGTCACTTCAGCCTATCCAGGAACAAAAACAATTATGTTGCTACTAGGAAAAACTTTGAATGTCAATAGTTGGTTGACATAAATACAAGAGGATAAATTATTTAATGTGTTTGGTAAAAAGGTCTAAAGCTTTTTCTTGGGAATATACAAACATTAGGGGGATTCACCTGAGTGTTTGTACTCATCACATTTATACTAATCCTAATATGAGACCTGTTCGTCAGCCACAGAGGAGACTCAATCCAACATTAAAGGATCTTGTCAAAATTGAGATTGAGAAACTCCTTTATGTAGGATTTATTTATCCTATCTCAAATAGTAAGTGGGTGTCACCTATGGTAGTTGTACCAAAGAAAAATGGGAAGTGGAGAATTTGTGTAGATTATAGAGAACTCAATAAAGCCACTTTTAGAGATTATTTTCCCTTACCATTTGTTGATTAGGTTTTGGACAAATTGGCTAGGAGGAAATATTTCTCCTTTTTGGATGGATTTAGTGGTTACAACCAAATTCAAGTAGCACCAGAAGACCAAGATAAGATGATGTTTACTTGTCCTTGGGGTACATATGCATACCGAGTTCTTCCTTTTGGACTATGTAATGCTCCAACGAATTTTCAGAGGGCCATTTTGGCTATATTTGTAGCACTTGTCAATGATTGTGTAGAGGTTTATATGGATGATTTCACAATATATGGGTCAACCTATGATGAATCTCTTCAAAACTTGGATAGGGTTTTAGAGGTTTGTGAGGAAAACTGACTATCCCTTAGCCACGAAAAGTGTTTAATAATGGTTGAACAAGGAATAGTCTTAGGTCATCATATTTCCTCGGAAGGAATAAAAGTTGATCCTAAAAAAATTGAAGTCATTCAACAATTAACTGTTCCTCAAACACAAACAGATGTTCAAAGTTTTCTTGGACATGCTGGATATTATAGAAGGTTCATAGAAAGCTTCAGTAAGATAGCAGCCCCTATTTTTTCTCTTCTCCAAAAATATGTGGAGTTTAATTGGATGTCTGAGTGTCAACAATCATTTGAAATGATAAAAGAGAAACTTGTCTCTACTCCTGTACTACGTGGACCAAATTGGAGTCTTCCCTTTCACATTTATGTTGATGCTTCAGATAACACAATTGGTGTAGTACTAGGGAAAGAAGATGAGGATGGGGGTAAATATGCCATATATTTTATTAGAAAAAACCTAACATTTGCTGAGTGAAACTACCTGAAAACAGAAAAATAATTCTTGGCTATGGTTCATGCCATTAAAAAGTTCTTCCATTATATTACAGGATATAAAGTTACAGTTTATTCAAATCACTCAGCTATAAAATATTTAATGAATAAACCTGTAGTTAATGGTCGAATAATAAGATGCTTACTACTCCTTCAGGAGTTCAATGTGACAATACTTGAAAAGCCAGGGAAATTTAATGAGGTGGAAGACTTGTTATCTCAAATCAAACAAGAAGAGGGTGACCGAGCACCTATACAAGATGAGTTTCCAGATGAAAATTTGTTTTCCATCTCTATAAAGACTCCTTGGTTTGTCGATATTTCCAACTATTTAGCTACCTCTAAAGTACCTCCTAGATTTACATAAAAACAAAGGAAGCGACTTATTCGAGAGTGTGCACCATTTAAATGGATTAATGGGATTTTATTCCGTTGTGGACCTGATATGATTTTGAGAAGATGTGTCAAGGCTGATGAAACTTATAGTATTCTGAGGGCCTATCACGATGATCCTTCTGGGGGCCATTTCTCTACAAAAATAACTTCTCATAAAATTTTAGGTGCTGGATATTATTGGCCTTCAATGCATAAAGATGTTAAAAATTATGTTCGTCATTGTCATGAATTTCAAAGAGTGAGAAGACCAACTACTTCTACAAAAATTCCTTTGCAGCCTCAGGTAACTTTGGAACCATTCAAAAAATGGGGGTTAGATTTTATTGGCCCCATAGATCCTTCCTCTCAAGGGAAAGAATACATATTAGTTTGTACCGATTATTTGACGAAATGGTAGAAGTTCAAGCTTTACGAGTTGCTAGAGAAGAGCAAGTTGCTGATTTTCTCTATAATAAAATTTTTCTTTGATTTGGAGCCCCCCGAACTATCGTTATAGATCAGGGACCCCAATTTATGTCCAAAGTTCTCTTGGCATTTACGGACCATTATCAGGTGAGTCATAAGAATTCATCCCCTTATCACCCTCAAGCAAATGGTCAAGTAGAGGTGACTAATAGGGAGTTAGAAAATATATTGACAAAAACCGTCTCTTCAAGAAGAAGAGTTTGGGCCAGGAAATTCCCTAAAGTCGTTTGGGCATACAAAACAACATGGAAATCTATAACTAGATTCAACCCCTATGAGCTTTTTTTTGGGAAGATACCTCTTCTCCCCATTGATTTTGAACTCCAAACCCTACGTACAGCTATGGAGTTGGGTCTAGATTTGAAACGAGCTCAAATAGAATTAGTTTTACAATTAAGTAAGTTGGATGAGCTTCATTTAGATGTTTTCCATCAAACTAAACTAGTTCAACATCAATGGAAAGTTTGGCATGACAAATATATTAAAGAGAGAGAATTTCATAATGGTGACTGGGCCTTGCTATTCGATTCAAGATATAAAGACCATAAAGGAAAACTCAGGACTCATTGGTTGGGGACATATGAAATTTTTGAAGTCTTTTCGAATGGCACAGTTCAGCTAAAACCCATTGATGGTGATTTACGAACTCTCTTAGTTAATGGTCATCACCTACGTATCTACCATAAACTTGTTAATAAAGAAGAATTTACAAAATTGGTAGAAATGCAAGGAGAGATCCAATGCATTGACTCTGCCAAGGCAGAGTCTACTTGATTTAATATCTATATCTAAAAAAAAAAAATGATGAAAAGTTGTAATAAAAAGACATGTGTACCAAATTTGTTTTCAAAGCATTTTTCATTAATTTTCATTTCGGACTTAACACATGTTTTCATTTTTGCAAGACCTCTTATAAAGGAATAACAACTTCTGGAGCACCATTCCAAGATGCTCCAGAACTTGATGGATCAGTTGGCCAGTGCTCCAGAACTTGACGATCTGAATGCCTGATGCTCTGAAACCCGCTCTTCAGCCCACCATGTTGCAAGGATGTTCTTGTAGAATGATATAAACTCCTGGAGTTTGAGTTAATTGGTGTTTGTCATTTTCTTCTTTCTGGCTACATCTTTCGATGATGCTCCAAAATTTTCATTTAGTTGTTGCTTTGGCTGCATCTTTCAATGATGCTTCAGAACTTTTGTTCAGTTGTTGCTCTAGTTGCATCTTTCGACGATGCTCTAGAACTTTCATTCAGTTGCTGCTCTGGCTGCATCTTTTGATGATACTCTGAAACTTTCATTCAGTTGCTACTCTGGCTGCATCTTTCGACGATGCTCCAAAACTTTCATTCGGTTGTTGCTACAGCTGCATTTTTCGATGATGCTCTGAAACTTTCATTTAGTTGCTAATTTGGCTGCATCTTTCGACGATGCTCTGAAACTTTTATTTGGTCGCTGCTCTGGTTGCATCTTTTGACGATGCTCCAGAACTTTCATTTGGTTACCATTTTGATTACATGCCTTACGTGTGCTCTGAAACTTATCCACACTCTTTGTTTCGAATGAATGCTTTGCGCATGCTCTGGAACTTATCCACTTTCTTTGTTTCGAATGCATTCTTTATACGTGCTCCAAAACTTTTTCATTTTTCATTCCGCCACCTCCTTTCTAAAAAAAAAAATTCAAATCTTTCTCGATGCTTTGATTATCGTACATTGGTACACATGCCTTCTTTTTCCATTATAAATAAAATCCACCATAATAGCTTGTCTTCATTAATGACTTCATCATCCATGAGCTTCCTCATTCATGTCATAATAACTAAACTGTCACCTCAACGAATACTCTTGCATCATCCTATCAAATCGGTAGAGGTATGAGATCTTCAAGCAATCATGGAATGAAAGTAAGTACAAATTTTTGCTTTAAATAAGTAGTTATTTTTGAATAAAATATAATTGATTAGCATGAGTTTCCTTTCCTAATTTAGTAAATTGAGCCACTTGGTGATTAATTGTTAAGTACGCTACTCTTTTGTGGCCCTTCATGCAAATTGACATTATTACATAGTAAGCTTCGAGCAAGAGTAGAGTAAATAATTACAATGTGATCATATTTCAAAAATATCAGTGCACAAGTTTCTGGCATTATTGAAATTTTCAGCAGGGTGGTAGAGACAAAACAGAAATGGGTGGTACAAAGAAGAAATCTTAGCCAACTTCTACAAAAAAATTATTGGGGTTAAGTAACATTTCTCAGCTGTTTGAGGAAGTGGGTTGGTTGGATTTTGTCAGGAAGTTCGAAGGGTATAATGAAAAGCTGGTGAATTCATTTGCAAAAAATTACTCTAATGGTCAAGTGACACTGTATGGGAAGCATTTCAAGGTGAGTTCAAAAATTATCTCTTCTCTTTCAATGTTAGAAAATTTTGGCATTAAAATATCAGAAACAACACAAATCACATATAAAAAATTATCAGAATTGTTTCTTAGACAGGGAGACCCTCAGCCCATGATACTTGTCAGTACTAGGGAAAAAAATAAAGGGTTTCAACGAGCTTCTATATTAGAACCCTGGGGTACTGTTGTTGCATGGATTATTAAGTATTTTACTTGTGAAGCTCAACTTACTACAGTGGTAGGACCTTCATTTCACATGTTGATACATTTGTGGCATGGGAAGGAAAACCCTACTCTAAGGGTTAATTTGCCTCATTTCTTGAATGATTCTATTAATTATTCAATAGAAAGATATAAAATTGGTTCAGGGTCATTAAAGCATCATGGGTTAATTCAATTAATTTGTAAATATCACTTCCGTAGGAAACCTAGAAGCAAATGGGAATTTTTTTTGGGGAAGTTTGATAAGCCTACATCACGAAGGAAGTTAGAACTAGGAGAATCTTCAAAACAAGTTGCTTCACCTTCCGAAGCAACTTCCCCTGAAGACCCTAAGGCTCCTGAAACCCAAACTCCCACCATTCTTGGTGAGGAAGTGCTGGAATTTAAAAATGATGAGTTTAAAACTCCAGGCTAGTCAGAAGATGTGGAGATAATAAATCCAAATGTGGATACTCATCCTGTTAAGAAGAGGAAAAGAAGAACCATTCTTCTAATTGATCCAACAATTTTAACTTATCAGGATACTCCTCCTTTAAGGCAGAGCAAAATATTATCCTCTGGATCTATAGGAACCCCAGTACAGAGTAAAGGGAATAGGTCAAAATCTAAAAAGCAAAAGAAAACCTTGGAAACTGAGGAGTCAGTTCACCAATCCTCAGAAAAAGAATTTTTTGTTGAAGAAGTACATTTTCATTTGGTGTCTGAAGAAGAAGCCCTAGAACAAGAAAAACAAGAAATAGAAAGGGGACAATCTCCACTTCCTATGGATGTTGATGATAGTATGTTAGGAAATTTTTCTCTGGTTATCAATAAAGCTGTTGAAATAATTGAAATTGAAAATATTAATATAGAATTGGAAAAATTGAAAGTAGAGATAGAAGAGTTAAGAAGTCAGTTGCATAAAAATAAGGAAGAGATGGAATTGCAACAAGAGGAAATAATGGTATCTAAGACTGTAATAAATAAAAGGGGTCAAGAAATTTAGGATTTAAAATTGGAAATGCAGGGAAAAGATACATCTATTAGTGAGTTGCAAATACAAATTCAGAATTGTAATGAGGAAAACATGATACACAAAGATGATTTAAATAAAGAAATTCAAATTTTAAAAGGAAATTTTATGCTTATATTTTCAGCCTTTGAGGAAGAAAAGAAAAGAAAGAAGGAAGAATTAAATGCTTCTCTTAGTAAGATTATGGAATTAGAGCAGGACTTGTAGGAAAGCATAAGTAAAGCAATGATGGAATCCAGAGAAGTTCAAACCGAGCCAACGGTAATTGAATGGTTCCAAATTTAGATTCCTCCATTATTAATGAAATGGATGGAATGGTGCTTTTCCTAAGGAATGCACAAATTTAAAATAATAGATTAAAAATGGAAATGGTGTTATTAAGAGAAGCATTTCATAAAGCTTATAAGGGGAAATAGGATGCATGTCAAATAGCTAAATTTCTTTTATCCTATAGAAGACCATCAAGATTGTATTCAATGTTTTTGAATGAACAATGTTTTAGATGGAAATTGCTTAGAATTTACAATGACCAACCTCATGAACCTAATGATAAAGAATTTATTAAGATATTTGCAGACTCAAAGCCTAAAGAGCAAGATATGATCTGTGAATTCTTTACTCATGATCTTTTGTTAGAAAAGCATACTGATTTCTTTGTTAATCTTTTTGTGGGAGAAGTGCAATTAAGATCTCTATTGTCTACTATGTGGAATCAAATCCATTGGCAAGAACATAATAAGGAATATGCTCAAGTAGAGAAAATTATAGGAATTCAAATGAGATCTCCAAATAGTAGACCAACAACTTTCAAGAAGACATCTATGGCTCTTCTATTGGACGAGAAAATGAAGGGGAGGTATGATGATAGCCTTCGAGTCTGTTATAATCATTTCATAGAACAGGGGCAGAAATTGGTTGGCAGGGCCTGGCACGCTTATGAAGAGAGATACACTCCATTACATGTATATCTAAAGAAAAGAGAGGTGATGTCTCCTCTTAGCATCAGATGGTCCTTCAGAAGAGCAGAAGCCTTGGCCAAAATTTTAGAAGATCTTAGAACAAAATGGATAGGAATGAGGTATAGACCTCCTTTATTGCTATATCCAGCCCCTGCTTTCCATATTAATACAGAACAAGATGATAGAATCTTCAGTGAATGGAAAGGGGGAGTTTATTTTCATAGAGGTTTCCACCATTCCCTTGTGAACTTTGATGTTACAACAAAATATTTGTATGATATTAGTGCAAAATATGAAGAATGGAATAGAGGGCAGAGTTATAATCAAGGGACAGGAGGACCTGCCAAGAATTAGGAAGGGGAGGAAATGATGAGGTAAAAATAACCTCATCATGATAATACCATAAGACCTATTTCATACATGAAAATCCCTATCCTCTGCCAATTAATTAAATTTTAGGAGAAATAATTGCTTAATTTTTAGTGAGAAATTGTATAAAATTTATTTCTTTTGATTTCTTGGAGTATTTTGCCAATACAGATTTAATGGGTTATTTTAAGTGTTTTGTAGATAATAATCAGTCAATCAAGTTGTAGATTAGAAGCATCCATCCAACACGTGCTCCAAAACAGGTTGAAGATATATGCTGGAAATATGCTACAGAACTTTAGGGTGATGAACCGAAGATATAGTTACTCTTTAAAGTTTTTATTTCTGTTATCCTTTGAGTCAAAAAATTTATGGCTCAACTTGAGCCTCTTAAATATTGTTGTAATGGGTTTTAAAGACATACGAGTTATTCGTAGATTTTTTTTAGATATTTTCAATGGTTATCCATACCATCTGAAATATAGGATGTAGTTAAATTTTTTCTATAAAAGACATGATCTCCAGAAGTAAAATATATAGTAAAAAAGGTAATGTTATACTGTCAAAATGTTTTCTGAAGTTTATGAATAAAGATATTGTTATCTAAAAATTTTGAGTTATGAGTTATGGATGATAATTATGCTTGATAGAAGCGTTTCTGAAATAATTGTGAATGTGAGATGAGAACAAATGTGATAACCCATGAGCTGGCCACTTGACAAGAGATGACTTAAGTAGATAAGTGTTTTCTTTTATTATATTGTTGTTCTGTAGAGAATTACTGAATTCACTGTTATGAAATTTTAGTTCTAAAGTATTTGTTGCCTTTCACTTCTGTAGTTTCTGTTATTAACTGTTAGAATATTTATTGATTTAGAAGATGTTTTATGGATTGTTATAAGTTTTTCTGCTTTTATAATCTTCCAGCTTTATATTTTAATCATTTTTGTACTTTTTAATTTAGTACATGCTTTTAAATTAGCTTTCTTATGTTATTCATGCTTTTTAAATTAGCTTTCTTATGTTTTTTTCAGTTCAAACATTTATTGTTTTCTTAGGAATAAATTGCTTTACAATTTTATAGTTAGACAGTTTGAAGTTAGAATTAATATTAAGTTGTTCTTAAAAGTTAGAAAACCTGAGGGAGATACTCCAAACTTCTTCTATTGCAAATTTCCTTGAACACTACCCAGTCGACAAATTGAATTTTATATTTTAAAGTAATGGGACCTAACGACAGCCTATCAGAATCATCATGAAGTGCTATGAAAGGAATATCTTGATCTTGAGGAGGATGAACATCCTCATGAAATGAAGGGATATCTTTGGATGGAAGCATATCTTGATCTTGATGAGGAAGGGAATCATGAGATTTTGTAGAAAGCATATCTTGATCATCGAGTGATAGGACATCATTAGATATGATGGAAGAATTATCATGCTCATGGGATGCAATGGAATCATGAGATGGTATGAATTCATTAGATGTGGTGGAAGGAGGACTTGGAAGAATAATTTTCTCTTGAGATGGAAATGAATCATTGTGGATGAAAAGTGAAAGGAGGGGATCATCACAAAATTCTTGAGAGATTCAGTATTGGTCAAAGATTGGAAGAACTCATGGAATTTGGGTATCATTGGATGAAGTGGAAAGAATGCTTTGATCTTGATGTGTGAGGAAGTCTATGATAGCATGGTTTAGACTGAGAGATTGACATGAATCATTGGATATAGAAGATATGATAGAAGAAGGTGGTTGGATGGAATCATCAACTTGGGTGAAAGAATCCTGAGATTTATTTTGACTTATGGGAGATGAAGATGGATGCATGACATGGTAAGATTGTTCAATATCCTTTGTGTTTGAGGACTGAGATTTGGGCTTCTCATTTAACTTTTTCAAGATTTCAAAGAAATTGAACTTGGATGATGTAGATGTTGGTGGAGAAGGTGTCATGTCCAGATTTCTGTCAAAGGAATAAAAACAAATGTCTAGCAACAATATCTCTCTGTGGTTGTTTCCCTTTGCATATCCCAGATTTGTTGTTGAAGGTTCTTCATTTGATGAGCTAAAGCATTTAATTGATCCTCATCTATTTCAGCCATGGTGGGTTGAGTTTCAATTTCCTATTCTTTGAGTTTATGCTTTTTGGGGTCTTGTTAAAATGGGCATACAAGTGTTATAGTTTTCACTAAACTTTTGATCTTTGTTTTGGAAAGGTACCAAGGATAAAAACTAAGTCAAATAGAATGAAAAATTCTAATGAGACTAAGTTTGATTTGACTATATAGCTTCGTTTCATGATGAGAGGATGATAAATCTTGATGATGAAACTAGGCTTAATAATCAAAGGTGTGATAAATTTTGATGATTTAGGCACATTGAGATGTTTAGATCTAGGTTTAGGTTGGAAAATTCCACTTGTAGAGGTCAATTTTAACAAGTTTAGACTTCTAAGGTATCTAAGGAATGATTTTGGACTTTGAGAAAGTTTCAAAATTTCGGTTCAAACTTGTGAGATGGGTACTCAAATCTTTGGAAAAGTCTTGGATTTTGACAATAGTAAAATGAGTACAAGTTGGGATTATTCTTGCAAGATCTTTTGTAGAAATTGAAGGTCAACCTCTCTCTAAATTCGTAGAGTGTTGATAGATGTTTTTGGTGTTCTTCTGGACTAAGAGGTTTGGACTTTGGTTTCCAAATTTTAATCTTTCATGAAATCATTTGGTAACACACATGTTCAAACTCTATTTTATCTAAGGAATGGTTGAATACTGCTGAGGATTCTTGGGATGAGATTGATTTCCAGATAGGAGATGAACCTAGGTCACTGTTTTGTGTTCTGCAAAAGGCACCAAAATAGAGACAAAAGGTGCCACAAAATGTGCAAAAGGTGCCACAAAATGGGAAAAAGGCGCCAAAACAGAGACAAAAGGCACCACAAAATGTGCAAAAGGTGCCAGAACAGGTGCAGACTTGGTTTTTTTTTTAAGTTTCTTGAAAATTTACTTGGTTTTCTTGATTTTCCAATGGGAGAATTGGTTGTTTCACTAAATGCAATTTTGAATCAGGTTTTTCACTTTCAACATGTGATGTTTTGTTTGTTTTGAAAACACTTTGATAAAGACACATCAAGCAATATACACTCCTAAGGTTGTGAAAGACTGTATTCTTTTGGATTCCACATGGGTTTTACCCCAATCACACTTATTCTTAGCAAATGACTAAATGCTTGACCCCACTGGCTCCGCTCCATGACACTCACTTCTTGGGGCAGCCAAGCATCAATACCCATGAATCTCCCATGGTATATTTTCATCTCTACTAAAAATTGAGAGAATGTGGATGCCTTCACAACAACCATTGCTGCACCAAAGAATAGATCAAGTTTTTTTGGCCAAACTATAACAAGAGTTTTAATGTGGTCATTCTATTCGTGGGGGATAATCCATGTGGTGAGAGACCATTACTGCCTTTCTCATCAAAACTATCCTCGTTATACTGGCCTTTGTTCTAGTATCCACATTTATATACAGCCTGTAAGTCACTTTGCTTTAGCGTGTTACCAGTTGGGTTGTTCCCTTGGGTGATTACTTTTTCCCACAAGGCAGGCCCTCTAAGATAAACAAAAGCAAGCAAGTATACCCATAGTTTAATCAATGTTTATTCCACATGAATAAAGAAAGAACATATGTGATATACTCAACTCACACTCGCACACAAAAGTGAATGGGTCTAGCTTTTTGGTTACCCAATTAAGGGGAGAGCATATGCCTACCATCCATCAAGCACAAAAGACATGGTGTTCATTAACCTTTTAATTAAGCTATGTTCCTAACTTAACCAAAAGGAAAACAAGTAAATCACTTCCATCCCCTGCAATATGTCAATAGTTTGATAAGAATGTCTTTGATAGCAAATCTGGGAAACTTGCAAAACAACAACATAAAGTATTAGCCTTCAGATTTAGTGAAAAATAGGGAAACTGCAAAAGATTCCAAAACATAGACAAAAGGTGCCACAGAATGGGCAAAAGGCACCAAAATAGAGACAAGAGGTGCCAGAATGTGCAAAAGGCACCACTGGAGCAAAAGGCACCATAGTAAGAAAAAGGCGTTGCAGAATGAGAAAAAGGTGCCAAAATAGGTGCAAAAGGTGCCAAAATAGGTACAAAAGGCACCAAAACAAGTACAAAAGGCGCCAAAACGGGTTCAAGAGGCACCAAAATGGGTGCAAGAAGTGCCAAAAGTCTCACGTCAAAACCTGTGAACATAAATTTTCCAACAAGTTAATAACAAACAGGGCAAGGCCCCACGGTGGGTGCCATTTTATGTGTGTGTGAAATGTCTAAAGTTAGTATCAACACAAACCTTAATGAAACGAATTATATTAAAGATTCAAAGCAAAAAAACTATTCTAATTTTCAACAAACTAAATATTTCAAGAACATCTCATTGTCCTCTATTCTTAATGATTCTTTTAACCCTTTGGCCCTCAGATTTCTATGTGTACAAAGGCTATTAGAATGACACTTAAGAAATGAGATTAGTATTCAACATGCAAGCCAAATACACTCCTACATGAAACTATACGATGGAAAGGATAATGGATGCTATGATGAATGGATGATGATGTTTAAGATGAATGGACAAGTGGAGGTGGATGCTATTGTATTGAACTAGAATAATCTATATATGATTCTACATATGCTCAAATGCAAACTATGAAAGACTAAGATGATACTCCATATGCTCAAATGTAAACTAAAAATGAACTAATCTAAAATGCAACTATGATGCAAGATGGGATGTAAAATGCAAGTATGAAGCAAGATTTAAAGCTAAGATGTAAATGCAAAACAAAACATGAAGTTAGATGCAATTATAAGACTCCAAAATGCTCCCAAGCTCCAACAATAAACCTGCATGATGACTCTACTTCAAATGTGGATGCAAAATACAATGCCCAAGGGTTGTATTTATAGCCTTTTCCAAGCATATAGTGAGGTGGCAATAATCAATGGTCCAGATTCAAACAAGAAGAATGGATGATGGAGATGGAGAGAATCAAGATGTTGTCCCCTTGACCAAAGACAACATGCCATTTGGATGGAAGACTCAAGTGTGTGAAGAAAAGACCATGTGCTCCAAAATTGGTGGAAATGGGTGAGGAATAAGCCATGTGCTTTTTTTTAAAAAATTGGTTGAGGATAATTCTAATTAAAAAATTAGAATTATTTATTTTCATGTGACCTTGGTGAGGTGGCAAAAAAAGTTGTATACATGTACTTTAATTCCTAATCAAGATTAGTGAAGATTAATTAAATAAAACAAGCTTGTGGAAATTTGTTTATTTAATTAATTTAGAAGAATATGTTTTAGATTTGGAGAATTTAGAAAATGAACAATATAAATAAATTGAGAATTTATTTATACGTAGTTGAAATATTAATTAAATAGCTAGTATTTAATTAATTATAGGTGATGACCGATTTTAGGTGTATACACTATGTATTCTGATTTCCTTGTCCAAATTGGTGAAATTTTCCATGGGGAATGTTTGTGTTTTTCCTTTGGGAAGCACTGGTATTAAGTTGTGATGACATGTTGACATTTGGTTGTGGTCCTTGAATGAAAATATGTCGTTTACTTCCTTCAAATGGATTGAAAAAAGACCCAATGAAAGGATGTGATGATGATGATCCCATGGCACTACATGAATCTCCAAATAGAGGATTTTAAGAGATTGCCCCCATTGATAAGGATCCAAAGGTAGCTCCAATTGACTATGAGGATGTTGTTGACATTGTTGGAATTGATTGTGACATGGCTTGTGACATAGTTGGTGTTCCTCCAATGGATGTTGTGTTGACCAAGTTTTGATTAGATGTGTTATTAGAGGTAGCATTGATAGTGCTTGTAGCAATTTGTGAGGTGGCACCAATGTTATTTTTGTCATTGTTTTGAGATTGAATAGTGTTGGAGGCATTGTTTGTGTTGTTGTTGGCATCATGATTGGGGGTGGATTCTCTTAAAGTATTTTTGTTAAATCCTTAGGGTAATTTGGCTCCTTGATGTAAAAGTATGGCTAAATATCTATCTCTATCATGCAAAACTATATCTTCTACAAAAGAGACCACTTCAAGATTTTTTGTTGCAGTATCTATGTCTTCCTCAAATACATTTCCATGTTCATCTCTATGTATAAATGGTTCAAAGGGGTTACGTGACGAAGATGGAATGTTCATGTTTTGATTCATGACATTGGAAAAGATGTAAGTGTTGTTTTCTTCTCCAAAATTAGTCATTTTTATTCTTTTTCTTTAAAGCCTAGTCTTAACCATATAAAGGATTGCTCAAATTAGGAAGAAGATGAAAATGACAACTAGATGATGACTTATGTTTTTGGATTTTTTGACAATAAGGGATGCAAATGCAAACTATGTTTTTTGGATTTTTGATTATAAAGGATGATAATGCAATATGACAATATTGCCTAAAGGAAATGACAAATGCCAAAGGACAATAAGGACTTCTTTTTTTGGATTTTTAAGAATAGGGTATGAAAAAAATGAGGACTAAGATGATTTGAATCTTCTAAGGTATGCCAATGCAAAGGTCTAAATGATTTAGAGGAAAGTTACTCAACCAACCTAAGATTGATCTATGTCTCAATTTGGGTCATCAAAGGACTTGTTAATGTGACTAAAGGAAAAAATGAAAAAATGAGGTTTCCTAACTAGTCGCTTGAATTGGAAAGTCTCACAAAAAGGACAATGACTAAAATAAATTATGATTGATTAAGTCCAATGACAACCTACTCTTGAAGGCAATGATTTTGCAAAGTATGGTAAGGTTTCCTAAGCCAAAATTTGCAAATGAAATGAAGACCTAAAGATTGGTTTATGTCTAAAAATGAAGATGATGGATCTAAAGGATGCAACTAAAATTTGCAAAGTTAAACCTATGGGTAAATACAAGCTAAAGATGCAAATAATGATTATAAAGTTGGTTTACAATTTCTGGGAGATTCTAATTTTTGCTGAAATCACATATTTTTAGAAAATATAATGATTTAAGCCTTCAAAAGTTCCATTTAAAGCATTTCAATTGAAGAGGGTTTGATCAAAATATTTTAGATCAAACCCCCTTGGATAGAATCTCGCTAGTTATAAACCATACCTATAATGAAGTCTCCTTTACACCTATCAAAATGCTGATAAAAAACCATTTTTGATTTACCTTTGGGGGATCAAATGAATTCATTTAAAATTTATTTTTTTATAAGTATGTAGTCCTTATTATAAGCTTCCCGAAAAGTATAACTTTAAATAAATTTAATTTTATTATTATATTTATTTTTCATCTCTTGTGAATGTAAGTTTTTCACCAAAAATCAAGCTCTATGTTCTGCACATTTGGAAAAATAGTAGATTATCATAAAGAAATTTTGAAAAATATGAGTGCACTAGATATTGAATTCCTTGATCCAACAAAAAATATAAAATTTAATTTTAATTCATACAAAAAAAGCTATGTGTTATACAGTCGCGCTATGTCAAAATTGTAATTGGTTTGACTTCAAAACTTGATTAAAGATAAAATATTCAATAAAAAACTATCAAGCCAACTAGAAGAACTAGATATCAAAGTTACAAATCTAAATTCAAAAGAATTGGAATTTTATCCTTCATGAAAAAAAAGTTATGCATTATACGGTGAGTGTCACTTTTTAAAAATGTTGTTTTCTGAAAAAAACTAGTTTTCGAGGGAGATGGAAAAAAAAGTGAAATATAATTCCAAAAATTTTGAAAAAAATATATTTAGAATCTATAGACAAAATGTCACGAAACTATAGTTTGCATCATCTCCAAATTTCTCACGGTTTAGCTGCTATAGGTGCCCAAAAGTGAATATTTAGTTAAAAATAATAATTTTAGTGTCCAGTTTGGCCAAAAATTGTAAACCACTATTGTGGGATCACCCTTGAGCAATTTTCTTTCTGGTTTTTGACAGAGATTGCTGGAAAAAGATGTTTAATGACAGATTGGACAAGTTTGGTCTCGGGTTTCAGACTACAACATTGTTTTTATTTCTGTCAGGAAAATGCGTCGTTCCAAGTTTTGATTGTGTTGTAGTTTGGCAGATGCGTACTAGTTTCAACAAATGTGGTTTTCCAGATAGAAAATGCAACTCAAAAAAGAAGTTGTGGCATTTTGTAAAGCAAATACGGTTCAGGCAAGGAAAATGTGTCGCCAGAAATAGAAAATGAGGATTAGTAGAGTGATTGCATCATAGAAAATGGAAAATGTGGCACAGATAGGCGAATGCTTTTCAGCAAATGCATTGCAACAAAATAAGTCAAGTTTGTTTGTAATTTTTGGAAATTTTTTGAAGTTGTCTCAAGTTAAATGTTTGTTTCTAGGTTTGTGAGATGGTGTTTGTTTGTTTGAATGTTTCAAAAAGCACTTGGCAAACATAATATTTTGTCTTGATCATGCACAAAGAAGACAAGTACAATCATAGGTTAGGCAAGGACAATATTTGCTAGATTCTAGGTGGATTTCCCCAACCGCACTTATTCTTAGCATATGAATCCAAAATCTTGGCCACATGGGCTCCCCATTACAGTGCACTACTTCTCAAGTCAACCAAGCTTCCAACCCCCATAAATCTCTCATGGTGGGTTGATCACCTCTACTAAGAACTGTGAGAATGTGGATGCCTTCACAACGACCATTGTTGCACTAGCAAATAGAAAGGATTTTGGCTACTGCACAAAAAATTTTAGTTTAGACCCTCGTTTGAATGGCCACACATAGGGAAAGATTGGCTCCAATAAGGAGGAACTCCAACCTGAAGAGGTTATGCTCAACAGGGTTTTGGGGAGTTCACTTATCCGTGTGACACATTCGCACACGTAATCCTAAGTTTTCCATTAGGATTCACATTTACATACCAGTCAGGGGTAGCTCGGCCAAAGAGCTTCGTTTCCAGTTTGAGTCACCTTAGGGTGAGTACTTTTTCCCACCAAGGAAGGCCCAATTCATAGATTCAATAACCATTTCTCTTGCACCCAAGATTGCACAAGTGCACAAGGGGAGAGGATACTTTGATTATTGAATCGGGGTGACACATAAAATAAATGGGTCTAGTTTTCTGATCACCTAGTTTGCACAAGGTGAGAGCATAATCACTTACCATCTTCAAGAAAAATCAAGCAAAGTTCTTTAACCCCCTAATTAAATCTAAGTGAGACAGGAAAATGTTCTTTTTAGAGCACCAATGGAAGTGTTTTCTAATCTAAAACAAACACAACAAGTTTCAAAATATCATGCTTGGACATTCGAACCTATAAAACCACTTGTTAGTAGTCTCAAAAAGATTCCTTGGACCCATGAAAATTCAATGCCACATGCTGCAACAGTGGATTAGTAACTAGAAAAACCCCTAAACTATTCACTTGAAGTAAGAAATCAAAAAAATTCTGAAAGAAACTAAAAGTAAAAATTTACCAGATGAATGTGTCACTCTACACAAAAAATGTAGCTCGAGTCTGTATGCTGGAATTTGTTAGATGAATTCATCGATATGCAAAATAGATGCATCATGGTATTCAAGTGCGTCTCTCTAGATGTCAAATGCATCAGAGGATTGGCAGATGCATCTCTGCAGATAGCAAATGTGGTTCGAGTCTGCATATGTGTCATTCTAAATGTTGAATGTGTCACAATGCAGCAATTGCAGTAATGTAAACTTTGAATGCAGCTTTCCATACATGTACCTGCAAAACACAAAAAAAAATATGTATAGAAAAAATGAACATGCACAATTTTCACGTCAAGTTCACCAATATAACAATGGGAAAAATATAGGTTAGTAGATTAGGAGCTAAATAAATCAAAACCCAAAGTAATAATGAAGCACAAAGGAGGAAAGCATGAAAAAAAAAGAGAGATATCACCTTGAGTCTTCAACCTCCATGATTTACCTCTATTACACCTTCTCTATTTTCTGTAATATGAAGTTTTCCCTCGGATTTTGTGTGATCAATATGTGACAATGTCAAGACCAAAGCAATATGTTGAAGGATTTGATATGAAAATGCACTACTATGAAACTGTGCAACTAGTAAGAAACTATGAAATATGCCTAAAGTATGCAAAAATTCCAAATGAGAGATGAAGTATGCCTAAGACAAGAGCTAAGATGACAAAATCGCAAGATGATAACAAGATTGCCTAAAACAAGATTGCATGAGATGTAGATAGCATGAGGTGACAAAATGAGAGAAAAATTTCCATTTTATAGAAATTGCAATTTTGGATGAATGGCCAAGATTGAAGATTGACAAATGCCCTAGAATTAATGGACAAGATTCAATGTGACAACCCACATTTAGGGTTAGGGCAACATTAGGTCAAATTTGAAATAAGTGGACAAGATCCAATTTGAGAAAATCAAATCAAGGGTTGACAATGCATGTGACAAGGAGATAAGAATGGTACAGGAAAAGAGAGCTAGAAAATCAAATAATATTAGAAATTACTTGATTTTTGGAGGAAAATTTTTATTTTGAATTAAAAATTAATTTAATTCAAAAGATGGGGTCATGTGACAGTAAATAATTAATTTTAATTATTTACTAAAAGAGGGAAAATTAGAAAGTGGGACCATTTTAAATAAATAATTTTATTTAAAATGGGGAAAATACCAAGGTGGACAATAATTAAATAAATTAAAGAATTTATTTAATTATAAGAATACTTTTAAGAATTAAAGACGTATTTTAGTAAATAAATAAAATTTATCTATTTAAATAATTAGGAAGAAATTAGTGGATAGGGATAATTAAATAAATTAAGAAAATTATTTGATTATGGAGAGACATTAGACAATTAGTGACGTATTTAAATAGATACATAAAATTTATTTATTTAAATAATCAAGAGGAATAAGAGTCATGAATTTAATTAAATAATTATGAATTATTTAATTAATAGTCAAAAATGGACCAAGGACATAATTAAAATGTTTAATTATGCTAGGAAGAAGATGGTGACAATAGAGCTTGCAGGCCTAGGTCATTTTTATGTGTCTACAGTTTGCTTTGTTATGATCTGGCATAGGGTTCTTGTATATCTTAAGATCTTGGTTCCCATATGGTACCTCTATGAGGTCTTGGATGATGTTTTTCAGCCTCATGCAATTTTCCATTTTGTGTCCTTTGATCTTGTGAAAGTCAGAAAGGTCCTTCTCATTATACCAGGATGCTTTCTCTTATGGTTCTTGGTAGTTTTCAAAGTTGGGAAGTGTGATCAGATTTGAATCTACCAAATTTTTCATGATAGTCTCGATGGGTTCATATAGTTGTGTGTACTTGTGTTTAGGATAAGTGTTCTTGTTAGGGGTTCACCTTTGTTATATGTCAATGTTATTGATTTGATTATTCTGAGAAGGTGTCATTTTTTACACAATTGGTTGGATGTTAGCAACCTAATTGTTATTTTGTCTAGGAGCACTTAGGATTACCTTAGCATCTACCACACCATCATTTTTCATGTTCTTGTTCTTAGCCCAGACACTAGGCATGTTGTTTTATGTGGTTGATGGACGGTTGTATTTGTAAGCTTGAGTATTTCCCTATGAGATTAGATCTCTCTCAATGTTAAGGGCTCTAGGGACAAGCTCATCGTATGATGTGATACACTGCATTTTCAAGTGGAAAGATAGTTCTGGGTCTAGATTTGCTATGATGATTCCCACTTGTTGTTCATCAAGAAGAGGCCATTTTCTCTTGCTAGCTCTTTGTCTCCACCTTTGTAAGAAATTAGCAAAATTTTCCCCTTTTTTTTGTCTAAGAGTATACAATTCCTCTAGACTAACATCCATGTCAAGATTGAAGGAGAAGTGACCGATGAATTTATTAGTAATTTCTTGAAAGGTTTTGATACCTAGAGGTGGATGAAAAAAAAATTCATAGCAAGACTTGTTAAACTTCGGGGGAAGAGACGCATTAGATAAGAGTCATTGTAGGCTACCTCCATGCATGTGGCATTAAAATATTTGATATGGTCCATAGGACTTCATCTCCCTTTGTATATATTGAATTTGGGGATTTCAAAGCCAAAAGGAAATGGTACCATTGCGATGTTTCAATCGAATGGATATGGACACAAGTTCTGTGTATGGGTCTTTTTAACTTTTCCCATGCAAAGGTCTTGCATTTCTTGTGATAACACCTTCAATTGCAATGATAGATCATCTTGCGGATTTGGTGGAGGAACATATGGTGGGATGATAGATAAGTTGTATGGTGTGTATGGTGGTGTAAGATTTGGTGAAGGTGATTGGGGTATATATGTATACATTCCTAATGTGTTTGGATTGATGATGTTTGATTGAGGATTATAATAGGAACCTTGATGTTGTTGTTGAGCATACTGTTGATGCCAAAAATTGGCAAGGTAACAACCTTTATGGGAAACTCAGTTAATGGGGGGACCAATTGCGCTAAACTAAGTGACCACCGAGTTTTTAAAGAAGATGACTTCTTCTGTAATTGTGGTTTTGGAATGGGAAAATGAAGCAAATATAAAAAATAAATATCTAACTAAGGCGATTGTGCCAAGGAATAGATATAGTAAATCTATCTTTTGGGATTCAATTTAAGGGCCCGATCAGCAATCTGCTATGTTCCAGAGTAATAGAAATCAAAGGTGAAAACCTAAATATTTTATTCAATGACATAAAATAATTCTCATACACATTTACTAAAAAGAGGATTCAAAGAGATGATCTAAACTAGAAAACTTGTATTAAAATCATAGAAGTTCTGCAAATAAACAATTCAGGACAATAATGGCATAGTATAATGTTTTATCAAATTGCTTAAGAAAATAGAAAGGCTGAACAATGGAATAGTCTAAGAGTCTTATACAATAATCTAAAAACAATACTAAAGGCCTAGTGTCTTTCCCCTAATTTTTTTGTATCTTCCCAACTCTTCTTTGGAAGGAAGAAGTAGTATATATAGCTAAAAATCCCACCACCTGGTGGGCCAGAAACAAAAAAGATCTCGTATCTTGAGCAATGATGCTTGCAACAATGATTTCCTTTGGTCATTGCAACAGAAAAAGATTCCATCCATAGAACATGGTCACTCACCAGCCAAATGCATCTCCTATGAATGATGGTAGTGGTCCTAGAAAAAACCCTGTGCAGACAAGTGTCACAAAATCATGTAGTCAATTAAGACACATGGCAGCCTAGTGGGGCATCCTGCTCACTCTTGCTTTCCCTTCGATGAAGTCCCCGCGAAAGAGACACGTGGCAGAAGGTCAGGGCCCGCTCGTTGATTCCTCCTACTCGTGTTGAAATACTGCGTAGTGAAGACATTTGGAGGAATTCTTTACTATAGGCCTCGGCTGTGGGGATCGCCAAAAAGTGCACACAGATGGGGCTTGATTGAAAAGTGAAGGAAATAATCCCTTAAGTGCCTATGATGTTAACACATGGAAGCACAGGGAGAGCTGGTAAGAGAGTGAAGGAATGACCTTTTGGGAGCAGCACGTAGCGGAGATGTGGCAGTAGCGGATGAAGTTCAAAAAAGATGAGGTGTGGGCTGGTACTTAGCAAAAATAAAAACCACCTAGAGGGAGCTCGAGGAATTTAACATTCACAGCTTTTGACGACTACTAGGGGCATTTCTCCTATGGAACAAAGAACCCAAAAAAATTTCTAGCTTGCAAGCAAGAGTCCCATCCATTGGACGATGAAGTTAGAGCTTAGAGAGAGTGGCCTATAGAGGCAGCCAATCGGCCTCAGATGCTGTCGATATGTTGCACAGATTCTCTTGCACTCCGCTCAAATCGATCATTTCCTTGTAAGGCAACACTGTGGATATACTGGCCCCAGACTCAAATTGGAAGAGCAGCCATACTATCGGGTGTGTTACGCCCTCAATATCTTTTGTAGTAGGGGGTTGTCTAAAGCTTTGGAAGGCAGATGTATCCTGTTGCTTCTCTCCTATTTTTTCCGCAATCTACTTTGCAATCACCACCAAGTCGTCAGAAAGAAATGGGAAAGGTAAACCCATCTGAGTTAGCTAGGAGAACCTAGCCCATATACTATTCATGGTTCGGTCTAGTTTGCAAGCACACTCACTAGCATGGAGGATGGTTGAGTGATAGTGGATGAACCTGTTCACTGTTTTGGCAGCAGCCTTCTGATCCTCAATCCCTACATTTGCTAATTTTTCATTTGAGACCATGTACAGTTTATCTATAAAATCTTTTTCCTCAGAAACATTTTCCATGATGATTGGCATGAACTGCTCAATTGCTCTGTGAACCTCCTTGCACAAACTTTTCACCTCTACCATAAATTGGAGCATCAGCTGAAGGGTCAGGAAAAATGCCTTGACCTTATCCCAATATGAAATGTATAATTGTTGAGCCACTGGAATGAGGTCTGGCTGGGCAACAAGGGCTTGGAGAACACTCCTTAGAAGGGCACACTAACTCATTTGACTGCAAAATCTGAGGAATTTTTTTGACAAAATATGTATAATTTGATGTATCATCCGGTGCTTGTAAAATTTGATGTGTAATTTTCAATTTTTTAAAATTTTATCCTCGACGTTCGTCAAAATTTCAACGAACCTGGGTTTCATCAAAAATTTGACTAGCAATTTCGTTGAAATTTTGACAAACATGAAAAATAAGAAAAAATCAAATTGTGGCCGACATAAAGAAAAGTGAGTTCATTGATTTATTGCGACAGTGTTTTGTTCTACTTGAGATAGTTTGTGGAGAACTAAGGATGATTTTCTTGGGAAAAATCAGAAAAAATTCAAGAAGATATTGCCAGGTTAAGGGTATTCATTATCTTTTTGCAAAATTTAGTTTTGAATTCAGATTTGTAGTTCCTAGTTTGAAAATCATATTTTAAAGCAACATCTCATTAGATTTCATTTTTAGAGGTTTAGGGTTTTGAGAATTTCATGTCCATATTTTTTTGTGTGGAATCACCATAAGATCACAACCAAGGAACAGATTCTTATGACTGTAATTATGTGATCCATAACTCTATTGGTCATGTGGCACAATTGTGCTATAACAAATACATGATGCATTCATGTGTGACCCAAGTTTAATGTGGCTATGTTGTGATAGAAATGGAGGCACTCATATAATGTAGTTAATTCAGGTTGTATAATGTAGGTGTCAATCATCATTGGGTGCATTCAAGTTGTCTCAAGTTTAACAGGTTACAATGTAATTATAGCATGATCCAAGAGTGATTAACTCTTGCTGCAATAAAGATCCTATAACTCTGGTTGATATGTAGAGTAGTTGCGTTATATCAATTATGTAGTGCATTCAAGCACAACCCATGTTTAATGGGCTATTCTAGAGAGTGATCAAGATTTTCTAAACATTATGAATGTTACTTAAAAGTGAATAGCTTAAACTACAAACCAAGTTTGTTACATACTTGAATGCAATCTTGGGTTACCACAAACTATAATAATGTGATATGCTAATAACCATTATGGAAAGTATTAAAGTAAGACCCATGCTATATAGGATACTTTTCCCTGATCAGGTTTACATACCTTAATGATCAAACATAAGCTTCCCACACAATCTAGGATACAATCCAAGATCATACCACAACTTTGTCAAGACAACTAATTTTCTAACCCAAGATTTAAGGTTGTTTTTTAATACCAACAGAAGCATTGGTAAGAGCATGATTAGGTTACAAACCCTAGGCCTCCGTAGAAACATAAACAATAACTCTAGTAGATTAGTGTGGTTGCAATACCAAAAAGATTGAGACATTGTAGCTAATAACAAAATCTTGCAATCTAAAGATTGTAGCCAATAACAAGCACACTATGTAGCTTAGTGACATTTGTAAATGCAATCTACGGTAAGAAGAATGAAATTCAATTGAGATGTGACAGTCAAAAAGAGGCTGAGCAGTGACAAGATAATAAAGCTCAAACCTTGCATAGTAAAGTGGAGATTTTAACAGTGAGTTTCCTTACCCCCTTGCTAACCTTAAGGGTTTTTCAAATGCTTTTGGTAGTATTAGACAAGACAAATGCAATTAGGGAATGACTATCCAAATGAAGTAACAGTGGTAATCATAGGTTCAATATTTCTTCTTAGCCATTAATGTATAATGGAGGTAGTGGATTGCATGTTTGAGCAGTGTTTTGAGACTCATCAAAGATGGTAGAATAGTGAATAATACCTTGTGGACTGTGAAGTAGTGTCAATAAGGTTGAAGGATCTTAAGGTCTACAATACCATGAAACAATGAGTCCCTTGTAGTAAGTAGGTAGTCTATAGGGCATAGTTTGATTTTATAGAAGGATGCTCATTAAAGGAATCTTCAACTGATAGTGAGTGAGTTGTTTGAGATTGCAGCTAAGGGTGCAATACCCAGTCTTAAAGGAAGTTAGCAAAGCAGTAAATGTGCAAGATAATAAAATCATACACAACAAACAATTCACAATGTTATCTTGCATAATGCCTTGAGTTTGAAGACAAAAATCTCATTGTATCTTGATGAAAGTGGTGACCTTAATGGCCAATCACTGGAAACCATAATTTTAAAACATGCTATTGTGCTTATGGAGGCGACATTTTAAGCAAGGCAATGAGTGGTGGTTTGGAACAATGGCAGGTATGAAGGACTTGCTTTATATGCATACTATGTAGTCTAGCTTAAAGACAATGTTCTTAGAAAAGATTGGAGGTGGATTATGGAACTCAAGAGGGTTACCATGAAAGTTAAAAATAAAAGTGATATCTATTTAAAAGCCACGGTCATGAAGATATTAAAGATGTCACATGCAAAACCCTAGTAGCTGGAGTAATGAATACAGTGCCAAAAATGATAGTGTGCTGGGGCTGATTTAGGAGATCTCCACATTATCTAATTAT
>VDFB02137365.1:34096457-34244046 GCA_007258455.2 Sequoia sempervirens
GGCTTGATAGTTTTTTATTGAATATTTTATCTTTAATCAAGTTTTGAAGTCAAACCAATTACAATTTTGACATAGCGCGACTGTATAACACATAGCTTTTTTTGTATGAATTAAAATTAAATTTTATATTTTTTGTTGGATCAAGGAATTCAATATCTAGTGCACTCATATTTTTCAAAATTTCTTTATGATAATCTACTATTTTTCCAAATGTGCAGAACATAGAGCTTGATTTTTGGTGAAAAACTTACATTCACAAGAGATGAAAAATAAATATAATAATAAAATTAAATTTATTTAAAGTTATACTTTTCGGGAAGCTTATAATAAGGACTACATACTTATAA
Source organism: Sequoia sempervirens (assembly GCA_007258455.2). Lineage (NCBI taxonomy): Eukaryota > Viridiplantae > Streptophyta > Pinopsida > Cupressales > Cupressaceae > Sequoia > Sequoia sempervirens. Next base: position 34,096,805 of record VDFB02137365.1, read on the forward strand.
AAAAATAAATTTTAAATGAATTCATTTGATCCCCCAAAGGTAAATCAAAAATGGTTTTTTATCAGCATTTTGATAGGTGTAAAGGAGACTTCATTATAGGTATGGTTTATAACTAGCGAGATTCTATCCAAGGGGGTTTGATCTAAAATATTTTGATCAAACCCTCTTCAATTGAAATGCTTTAAATGGAACTTTTGAAGGCTTAAATCATTATATTTTCTAAAAATATGTGATTTCAGCAAAAATTAGAATCTCCCAGAAATTGTAAACCAACTTTATAATCATTATTTGCATCTTTAGCTTGTATTTACCCATAGGTTTAACTTTGCAAATTTTAGTTGCATCCTTTAGATCCATCATCTTCATTTTTAGACATAAACCAATCTTTAGGTCTTCATTTCATTTGCAAATTTTGGCTTAGGAAACCTTACCATACTTTGCAAAATCATTGCCTTCAAGAGTAGGTTGTCATTGGACTTAATCAATCATAATTTATTTTAGTCATTGTCCTTTTTGTGAGACTTTCCAATTCAAGCGACTAGTTAGGAAACCTCATTTTTTCATTTTTTCCTTTAGTCACATTAACAAGTCCTTTGATGACCCAAATTGAGACATAGATCAATCTTAGGTTGGTTGAGTAACTTTCCTCTAAATCATTTAGACCTTTGCATTGGCATACCTTAGAAGATTCAAATCATCTTAGTCCTCATTTTTTTCATACCCTATTCTTAAAAATCCAAAAAAAAAAGTCCTTATTGTCCTTTGGCATTTGTCATTTCCTTTAGGCAATATTGTCATATTGCATTATCATCCTTTATAATCAAAAATCCAAAAAACATAGTTTGCATTTGCATCCCTTATTGTCAAAAAATCCAAAAACATAAGTCATCATCTAGTTGTCATTTTCATCTTCTTCCTAATTTGAGCAATCCTTTATATGGTTAAGACTAGGCTTTAAAGAAAAAGAATAAAAATGACTAATTTTGGAGAAGAAAACAACACTTACATCTTTTCCAATGTCATGAATCAAAACATGAACATTCCATCTTCGTCACGTAACCCCTTTGAACCATTTATACATAGAGATGAACATGGAAATGTATTTGAGGAAGACATAGATACTGCAACAAAAAATCTTGAAGTGGTCTCTTTTGTAGAAGATATAGTTTTGCATGATAGAGATAGATATTTAGCCATACTTTTACATCAAGGAGCCAAATTACCCTAAGGATTTAACAAAAATACTTTAAGAGAATCCACCCCCAATCATGATGCCAACAACAACACAAACAATGCCTCCAACACTATTCAATCTCAAAACAATGACAAAAATAACATTGGTGCCACCTCACAAATTGCTACAAGCACTATCAATGCTACCTCTAATAACACATCTAATCAAAACTTGGTCAACACAACATCCATTGGAGGAACACCAACTATGTCACAAGCCATGTCACAATCAATTCCAACAATGTCAACAACATCCTCATAGTCAATTGGAGCTACCTTTGGATCCTTATCAATGGGGGCAATCTCTTAAAATCCTCTATTTGGAGATTCATGTAGTGCCATGGGATCATCATCATCACATCCTTTCATTGGGTCTTTTTTCAATCCATTTGAAGGAAGTAAACGACATATTTTCATTCAAGGACCACAACCAAATGTCAACATGTCATCACAACTTAATACCAGTGCTTCCCAAAGGAAAAACACAAACATTCCCCATGGAAAATTTCACCAATTTGGACAAGGAAATCAGAATACATAGTGTATACACCTAAAATCGGTCATCACCTATAATTAATTAAATACTAGCTATTTAATTAATATTTCAACTACGTATAAATAAATTCTCAATTTATTTATATTGTTCATTTTCTAAATTCTCCAAATCTAAAACATATTCTTCTAAATTAATTAAATAAACAAATTTCCACAAGCTTGTTTTATTTAATTAATCTTCACTAATCTTGATTAGGAATTAAAGTACATGTATACAACTTTTTTTGCCACCTCACCAAGGTCACATGAAAATAAATAATTCTAATTTTTTAATTAGAATTATCCTCAACCAATTTTTTAAAAAAAAGCACATGGCTTATTCCTCACCCATTTCCACCAATTTTGGAGCACATGGTCTTTTCTTCACACACTTGAGTCTTCCATCCAAATGGCATGTTGTCTTTGGTCAAGGGGACAACATCTTGATTCTCTCCATCTCCATCATCCATTCTTCTTGTTTGAATCTGGACCATTGATTATTGCCACCTCACTATATGCTTGGAAAAGGCTATAAATACAACCCTTGGGCATTGTATTTTGCATCCACATTTGAAGTAGATTCATCATGCAGGTTTATTGTTGGAGCTTGGGAGCATTTTGGAGTCTTATAATTGCATCTAACTTCATGTTTTGTTTTGCATTTACATCTTAGCTTTAAATCTTGCTTCATACTTGCATTTTACATCCCATCTTGCATCATAGTTGCATTTTAGATTAGTTCATTTTTAGTTTACATTTGAGCATATGGAGTATCATCTTAGTCTTTCATAGTTTGCATTTGAGCATATGTAGAATCATATATAGATTATTCTAGTTCAATACAATAGCATCCACCTCCACTTGTCCATTCATCTTAAACATCATCATCCATTCATCATAGCATCCATTATCCTTTCCATCGTATAGTTTCATGTAGGAGTGTATTTGGCTTGCATGTTGAATACTAATCTCATTTCTTAAGTGTCATTCTAATAGCCTTTGTACACATAGAAATCTGAGGGCCAAAGGGTTAAAAGAATCATTAAGAATAGAGGACAATGAGATGTTCTTGAAATATTTAGTTTGTTGAAAATTAGAATAGTTTTTTTGCTTTGAATCTTTAATATAATTCGTTTCATTAAGGTTTGTGTTGATACTAACTTTAGACATTTCACACACACATAAAATGGCACCCACCGTGGGGCCTTGCCCTGTTTGTTATTAACTTGTTGGAAAATTTATGTTCACAGGTTTTGACGTGAGACTTTTGGCACTTCTTGCACCCATTTTGGTGCCTCTTGAACCCGTTTTGGCGCCTTTTGTACTTGTTTTGGTGCCTTTTGTACCTATTTTGGCACCTTTTGCACCTATTTTGGCACCTTTTTCTCATTCTGCAACGCCTTTTTCTTACTCCATGGTGCCTTTTGCACATTCTGGCACCTCTTGTCTCTATTTTGGTGCCTTTTGCCCATTCTGTGGCACCTTTTGTCTATGTTTTGGAATCTTTTGCAGTTTCCCTATTTTTCACTAAATCTGAAGGCTAATACTTTATGTTGTTGTTTTGCAAGTTTCCCAGATTTGCTATCAAAGACATTCTTATCAAACTATTGACATATTGCAGGGGATGGAAGTGATTTACTTGTTTTCCTTTTGGTTAAGTTAGGAACATAGCTTAATTAAAAGGTTAATGAACACCATGTCTTTTGTGCTTGATGGATGGTAGGCATATGCTCTCCCCTTAATTGGGTAACCAAAAAGCTAGACCCATTCACTTTTGTGTGCGAGTGTGAGTTGAGTATATCACATATGTTCTTTCTTTATTCATGTGGAATAAACATTGATTAAACTATGGGTATACTTGCTTGCTTTTGTTTATCTTAGAGGGCCTGCCTTGTGGGAAAAAGTAATCACCCAAGGGAACAACCCAACTGGTAACACGCTAAAGCAAAGTGACTTACAGGCTGTATATAAATGTGGATACTAGAACAAAGGCCAGTATAACGAGGATAGTTTTGATGAGAAAGGCAGTAATGGTCTCTCACCACATGGATTATCCCCCACGAATAGAATGACCACATTAAAACTCTTGTTATAGTTTGGCCAAAAAAACTTGATCTATTCTTTGGTGCAGCAATGGTTGTTGTGAAGGCATCCACATTCTCTCAATTTTTAGTAGAGATGAAAATATACCATGGGAGATTCATGGGTATTGATGCTTGGCTGCCCCAAGAAGTGAGTGTCATGGAGCGGAGCCAGTGGGGTCAAGCATTTAGTCATTTGCTAAGAATAAGTGTGATTGGGGTAAAACCCATGTGGAATCCAAAAGAATACAGTCTTTCACAACCTTAGGAGTGTATATTGCTTGATGTGTCTTTATCAAAGTGTTTTCAAAACAAACAAAACATCACATGTTGAAAGTGAAAAACCTGATTCAAAATTGCATTTAGTGAAACAACCAATTCTCCCATTGGAAAATCAAGAAAACCAAGTAAATTTTCAAGAAACTTAAAAAAAAAACCAAGTCTGCACCTGTTCTGGCACCTTTTGCACATTTTGTGGTGCCTTTTGTCTCTGTTTTGGCGCCTTTTTCCCATTTTGTGGCACCTTTTGCACATTTTGTGGCACCTTTTGTCTCTATTTTGGTGCCTTTTGCAGAACACAAAACAGTGACCTAGGTTCATCTCCTATCTGGAAATCAATCTCATCCCAAGAATCCTCAGCAGTATTCAACCATTCCTTAGATAAAATAGAGTTTGAACATGTGTGTTACCAAATGATTTCATGAAAGATTAAAATTTGGAAACCAAAGTCCAAACCTCTTAGTCCAGAAGAACACCAAAAACATCTATCAACACTCTACGAATTTAGAGAGAGGTTGACCTTCAATTTCTACAAAAGATCTTGCAAGAATAATCCCAACTTGTACTCATTTTACTATTGTCAAAATCCAAGACTTTTCCAAAGATTTGAGTACCCATCTCACAAGTTTGAACCGAAATTTTGAAACTTTCTCAAAGTCCAAAATCATTCCTTAGATACCTTAGAAGTCTAAACTTGTTAAAATTGACCTCTACAAGTGGAATTTTCCAACCTAAACCTAGATCTAAACATCTCAATGTGCCTAAATCATCAAAATTTATCACACCTTTGATTATTAAGCCTAGTTTCATCATCAAGATTTATCATCCTCTCATCATGAAACGAAGCTATATAGTCAAATCAAACTTAGTCTCATTAGAATTTTTCATTCTATTTGACTTAGTTTTTATCCTTGGTACCTTTCCAAAACAAAGATCAAAAGTTTAGTGAAAACTATAACACTTGTATGCCCATTTTAACAAGACCCCAAAAAGCATAAACTCAAAGAATAGGAAATTGAAACTCAACCCACCATGGCTGAAATAGATGAGGATCAATTAAATGCTTTAGCTCATCAAATGAAGAACCTTCAACAACAAATCTGGGATATGCAAAGGGAAACAACCACAGAGAGATATTGTTGCTAGACATTTGTTTTTATTCCTTTGACAGAAATCTGGACATGACACCTTCTCCACCAACATCTACATCATCCAAGTTCAATTTCTTTGAAATCTTGAAAAAGTTAAATGAGAAGCCCAAATCTCAGTCCTCAAACACAAAGGATATTGAACAATCTTACCATGTCATGCATCCATCTTCATCTCCCATAAGTCAAAATAAATCTCAGGATTCTTTCACCCAAGTTGATGATTCCATCCAACCACCTTCTTCTATCATATCTTCTATATCCAATGATTCATGTCAATCTCTCAGTCTAAACCATGCTATCATAGACTTCCTCACACATCAAGATCAAAGCATTCTTTCCACTTCATCCAATGATACCCAAATTCCATGAGTTCTTCCAATCTTTGACCAATACTGAATCTCTCAAGAATTTTGTGATGATCCCCTCCTTTCACTTTTCATCCACAATGATTCATTTCCATCTCAAGAGAAAATTATTCTTCCAAGTCCTCCTTCCACCACATCTAATGAATTCATACCATCTCATGATTCCATTGCATCCCATGAGCATGATAATTCTTCCATCATATCTAATGATGTCCTATCACTCGATGATCAAGATATGCTTTCTACAAAATCTCATGATTCCCTTCCTCATCAAGATCAAGATATGCTTCCATCCAAAGATATCCCTTCATTTCATGAGGATGTTCATCCTCCTCAAGATCAAGATATTCCTTTCATAGCACTTCATGATGATTCTGATAGGCTGTCGTTAGGTCCCATTACTTTAAAATATAAAATTCAATTTGTCGACTGGGTAGTGTTCAAGGAAATTTGCAATAGAAGAAGTTTGGAGTATCTCCCTCAGGTTTTCTAACTTTTAAGAACAACTTAATATTAATTCTAACTTCAAACTGTCTAACTATAAAATTGTAAAGCAATTTATTCCTAAGAAAACAATAAATGTTTGAACTGAAAAAAACATAAGAAAGCTAATTTAAAAAGCATGATAACTGAATTAAAAAGTACAAAAACGATTAAAATATAAAGCTGGAAGATTATAAAAGCATAAAAACTTATAACAATCCATAAAACATCTTCTAAATCAATAAATATTCTAACAGTTAATAATAGAAACTACAGAAGTGAAAGGCAACAAATACTTCAGAACTAAAATTTCATAACAGTGAATTCAGTAATTCTCTACAGAACAACAATATAATAAAAGAAAACACTTATCTACTTAAGTCATCTCTTGTCAAGTGGCCAGCTCGTGGGTTATCACATTTGTTCTCATCTCACATTCACAATTATTTCAGAAACACTTCTATCAAGCATAATTATCATCCATAACTCATAACTCAAAATTTTTAGATAACAATCTCTTTATTCATAAACTTCAGAAAACATTTTGACAGTATAACATTACCTTTTTTACTATATATTTTACTTCTGGAGATCATGTCTTTTATAGAAAAAATTTAACTACATCCTATATTTCAGATGGTATGGATAACCATTGAAAATATCTAAAAAAAATCTACGAATAACTCGTATGTCTTTAAAACCCATTACAACAATATTTAAGAGGCTCAAGTTGAGCCATAAATTTTTTGACTCAAAGGATAACAGAAATAAAAACTTTAAAGAGTAACTATATCTTCGGTTCATCACCCTAAAGTTCTGTAGCATATTTCCAGCATATATCTTCAACCTGTTTTGGAGCACGTGTTGGATGGATGCTTCTAATCTACAACTTGATTGACTGATTATTATCTACAAAACACTTAAAATAACCCATTAAATCTGTATTGGCAAAATACTCCAAGAAATCAAAAGAAATAAATTTTATACAATTTCTCACTAAAAATTAAGCAATTATTTCTCCTAAAATTTAATTAATTGGCAGAGGATAGGGATTTTCATGTATGAAATAGGTCTTATGGTATTATCATGATGAGGTTATTTTTACCTCATCATTTCCTCCCCTTCCTAATTCTTGGCAGGTCCTCCTGTCCCTTGATTATAACTCTGCCCTCTATTCCATTCTTCATATTTTGCACTAATATCATACAAATATTTTGTTGTAACATCAAAGTTCACAAGGGAATGGTGGAAACCTCTATGAAAATAAACTCCCCCTTTCCATTCACTGAAGATTCTATCATCTTGTTCTGTATTAATATGGAAAGCAGGGGCTGGATATAGCAATAAAGGAGGTCTATACCTCATTCCTATCCATTTTGTTCTAAGATCTTCTAAAATTTTGGCCAAGGCTTCTGCTCTTCTGAAGGACCATCTGATGCTAAGAGGAGACATCACCTCTCTTTTCTTTAGATATACATGTAATGGAGTGTATCTCTCTTCATAAGCGTGCCAGGCCCTGCCAACCAATTTCTGCCCCTGTTCTATGAAATGATTATAACAGACTCGAAGGCTATCATCATACCTCCCCTTCATTTTCTCGTCCAATAGAAGAGCCATAGATGTCTTCTTGAAAGTTGTTGGTCTACTATTTGGAGATCTCATTTGAATTCCTATAATTTTCTCTACTTGAGCATATTCCTTATTATGTTCTTGCCAATGGATTTGATTCCACATAGTAGACAATAGAGATCTTAATTGCACTTCTCCCACAAAAAGATTAACAAAGAAATCAGTATGCTTTTCTAACAAAAGATCATGAGTAAAGAATTCACAGATCATATCTTGCTCTTTAGGCTTTGAGTCTGCAAATATCTTAATAAATTCTTTATCATTAGGTTCATGAGGTTGGTCATTGTAAATTCTAAGCAATTTCCATCTAAAACATTGTTCATTCAAAAACATTGAATACAATCTTGATGGTCTTCTATAGGATAAAAGAAATTTAGCTATTTGACATGCATCCTATTTCCCCTTATAAGCTTTATGAAATGCTTCTCTTAATAACACCATTTCCATTTTTAATCTATTATTTTAAATTTGTGCATTCCTTAGGAAAAGCACCATTCCATCCATTTCATTAATAATGGAGGAATCTAAATTTGGAACCATTCAATTACCGTTGGCTCGGTTTGAACTTCTCTGGATTCCATCATTGCTTTACTTATGCTTTCCTACAAGTCCTGCTCTAATTCCATAATCTTACTAAGAGAAGCATTTAATTCTTCCTTCTTTCTTTTCTTTTCTTCCTCAAAGGCTGAAAATATAAGCATAAAATTTCCTTTTAAAATTTGAATTTCTTTATTTAAATCATCTTTGTGTATCATGTTTTCCTCATTACAATTCTGAATTTGTATTTGCAACTCACTAATAGATGTATCTTTTCCCTGCATTTCCAATTTTAAATCCTAAATTTCTTGACCCCTTTTATTTATTACAGTCTTAGATACCATTATTTCCTCTTGTTGCAATTCCATCTCTTCCTTATTTTTATGCAACTGACTTCTTAACTCTTCTATCTCTACTTTCAATTTTTCCAATTCTATATTAATATTTTCAATTTCAATTATTTCAACAGCTTTATTGATAACCAGAGAAAAATTTCCTAACATACTATCATCAACATCCATAGGAAGTGGAGATTGTCCCCTTTCTATTTCTTGTTTTTCTTGTTCTAGGGCTTCTTCTTCAGACACCAAATGAAAATGTACTTCTTCAACAAAAATTTCTTTTTCTGAGGATTGGTGAACCGACTCCTCAGTTTCCAAGGTTTTCTTTTGCTTTTTAGATTTTGACCTATTCCCTTTACTCTGTACTGGGGTTCCTATAGATCCAGAGGATAATATTTTGCTCTGCCTTAAAGGAGGAGTATCCTGATAAGTTAAAATTGTTGGATCAATTAGAAGAATGGTTCTTCTTTTCCTCTGTTGGTGTGAATAAGTCTTGTACCTAGTTTATTCCTTTACTAGGGACTTAGGGACTTAATTCACATGTTAGTTACTAGGATATTAGTTGTCATATCTAGATAAGTATTAGTTGTCTTATCTAGAATTTCCCTTTCCTAGAGCAGTTATGAGTTGGTGCTCTCCATGTGATAGAAGTTAAGACACTTTGTCATGATCCGCCATACCTGTCTTTTACCATGAGGCATCTCTATATATTTGTTGATAGATGGCATATAGCATTGTATAGTATTGCATTGATCATCTTGTATCATATTGCAATCCTTGTTTGGTGGAATAGCATCTTCCATTGTTGCTTCTCTCTATCTCTTGTGGAGGTTCTTTGGCGTTGCAGATTGAAGATCTTGGGTTGTTAACTCCAACATGGTATCAGAGCTTTGAATCTGGCAAGCCCCTTCGATTTCTTTATTAGAGAGTTTCCATCAATTTCTATTGTCATTTTTTGAGTTCTTGTATCCTATATTGCATGCTTGCATTTTTGGTGAGATCTGGTGATTGCAGCGCTTTTGGCTATAGTGGCAGCATTTTAGGCTGTCCCATTGCGTCCAGGAGGCTCGAAAAAGTTAGATCTGGCTTTTGTTTCACCTAATTTCGTCACTATTTGCAGCTTTGGCAAAGAAGGGTTTGGAGCTCAGATCTGGTGAACAACTTTTTACAGGAGCACTTTGAGCCAAAAAGAAGTCTTCCATTGCGTCCACGTGGCCGTTTCTGAATTTTTTGATATATAATTTGCCTATATTCGCAAAAGTTGTCTTCGGGGCAAAAAAAAATTTAGCAGAGGCGGCCGTACGGCCCCCCTGCGCAGGTACGCGTGTCGTCAGAATTTAAAAAAAAAATATTCAAAAAAATTCTTTATTTTCTGGTCGGCATTTTATTTTTGAAAAATTTCAAAAAATTAAAATATCTTAAAGCGCTTTAAGCTACCGCCTGGTTGTTTTAACGTACCACGACTTATTAAAGTCCATGGACCGCTATTATTCAAGCCTTCGGCCAAGCATGCCTCGAATCAGCCGACCGCAGCTAGCTCAAGTAATGTTACAAAGGATCGCCACCTGACGCCAATGCAAGCGGTTAAACCGCTTCCTCGCTGCCAGAGTCAGCCATAGTGGTTTCAGGACCACGCCGGCACTGGGCTTATCGCTGCATCACGATGCTCCACCAAAATCACCGAATTTTTTGTAGCCACTCTGCATCATGGGGGTCAATGGCACTTAACGCCACTCGGAGTAAAGGCTCAAATTTTGCTCCTAGTTAGTCTTCAAAGTGCCTAAAATAGGCCTTTTTTTGCATAACTTTTCGCCACGAAGTCGGATTTTCACAAACAAGATATCGTCGGAAAGCTGGTTCGACGAACTTCGCAGTGGTGCAGGTGAATTTTCCAGATTTTGTCATTTTTTGCCAGATTTTTCAGCTTGAAGGTACAAGTGCATTTATTACTTGTTCTTGATGTAACTTTTGCCAACGAAGTCGAAATTTGGCAAACTTTTTTTTGAAATTGATCAGAAAATCGCAAGGAATCTGTTTGTAACCTCTTTTTTCAGCTTTGCAAGCTCCTTTTTTCTAAAAAATTGTAAAAATCACCGTGTGTTATAAACGGTTGATTTGAGCTTGTCACTTGTAAAATTGCAAAAAATTGTTCATTGTAATTTGTTGGGGGGGTTGCAAAATCAGTTTTTAATACATTCTGGGGGGGTGAAAGGCACAATTTAAGTGCCACATTGTCCTTTTCTTTTGGTGTTCATGGCGGATCTAAGGCAAATTGAACCACTCACTCCACATAATTATCATACATGGAAGCTAAAAATGACTCAGTTGTTACAATCTAAGGGTCTATGGCCAATGTTAGATGCAGAACAACCTGAATTTACAAGGGATTATGAAAAGTTTATCCATAGATGTAAAATGGATGAAGCAAAAGGGCTCATTGGCTTACATGTATCTGATAATCTATTGTTTCATATTTCGGAGTACAAAACACCTAAGAATGTTTGGGACAAACTTGAAGAATTGTATGGTAAAGTAAATCATTTCAGAACCTTGCAACTTCAAGCAGAACTTCAATCCCTCTCTCCAGATGCGTTTCCTTCAATGCAGGATTTTCTTGCTCAATTCAAGATGATTTTGTCACAGTTGAAAGGATGTGGACGTGATGTATCTAGTGATGAATGTATCTTCTTTATTCTGTCTAAGTTAAAGGGCCCTTATCAAGTGTTTTCTTCTACTTTCTATTCAACTATGGATGCAATAGGGAAAGATTACAAAATGCCTACATTTGAGTTGTTTTGTGAGCGTCTTACTAGGGAGGAGGCCAAGTTAATTCAGTTGGATGCCTTACCTAATTCTAAGAATCATGCTCTAATGGCTCAAACATCCAAGGGTAAAGGAAAGAACAAGAAGAAGCCCAAAGCAGAATCATCTTCTAGTAGTGAGAATCCCTCCAAACCGAAGCCGAAGAACAATCAGAAGTCCACTCAATCTCCTTCTTCTTCTACCTCTGGAGATTCTTCCTCCAAGTCCAAGAAAAAGAACGGAGATCCTTGTTCATTTTGTGGCAAAACTGGACATGATGCATCTCATTGCTTTAAGAGATTAGAGGCCTTAGAGGAAGCTATGAAGAAGCACAATATTTCAGTGGCTAAACCTTCTTCCATGGGCAAAGGGCAAGCTCTTTCTGCACGAGCTATGCATTCACCTTCAGATAGTTGGATTCTTGATTCAGGTGCCTCACATCACATGACAAATTCACGAGATCTACTTGATTCCATAGTTCATACTTCTACTTCTCAGATTGCAGTTGGGAACTCTTCACAGATTCCAGTTTTGGGGACAGGCTCCGTTCAAATGCTAGATGGGTGCATTGAGGATGTTTTACTTGTTCCTGATATTTCAGCGAATCTTCTTTCCGTATATCAGATTTGTCATTCTGGAGATGGGAAGTTAGTTGAGTTTTCTCCACAAAATGTGACTATTAGACAGTTACAAGATCCTGAGAAGGTTGTCGCAACAGGAGTAGTTGATCATGAGAATCATTTGTATCGATTTGATGGATTTGAGTCTACATCAGGTTCATGTTTTGTTGCTCATGCTGATTCAATGAGCAAGCTTTGGCATGAGAGATTTGGGCACTTGAATTATAGATATCTTCAGCAAATGAAAGCACATAACTTAGTGGTTGGTCTTCCTAAGATCACTTGCACAGATGGTGTTTGTCAAGGATGTGTTCTTGGCAAGCAACATCAAGATCCTTTTCCTAAGGGTCACGCTACACGTGCAACCACACCCCTTGAGTTGGTCCATAGTGATCTTATGTCCTTCCCAACTCCTTCTTTTTCAGGGGCCAAGTATGTGCTAACATTCATTGATGATTTTTCCCGCCGGACATGGGTCTACTTTCTGAAGCTCAAGAGTGAAGTCCTCACCAACTTCAAGACCTTCAAATTATTTGTGGAGAAGCAGTCAGGTTTTTCTCTTCGACAAATACGCACAGATAATGGGGGGAGTATGTCAATCAGGCATTTCAGGATTTTTGCAGTGCGAATGGTATTCTTCATCAGCACACAGTTCCTTACACTCCTCAACAGAATGGTGTGGCGGAGAGAAAGAACAGGACTCTCAGGGAAATGGCCAATTGTATGATTCAGTCTAGGTCCATGGCTCCCGCTTTTTGGGCCGAAGCTATCAATTGTGCCAACTATATTCAGAATCGTATGCCCCACAAGGCAGTGCGAAATATGACCCCTGAGGAGGCTTGGTCTCATCGCAAGCCAAATGTTTCCTTCTTCAGAGTATTCGGTAGTGAGGCGTGGGCATTCATTCCGAATGGTCGGCGTAAATCCATGGAGAAGAAGAGTCAACGCTACATCTTTGCTATTATTGTGGAGGATGTGAAGGCATAGCTGCATTGTTTGATCCTCGGCTAATACGAGAGGTCTATTTCCCCTGATGTTCGGGGCTTTTCTCCAGACCCCACCTCGTGATCTCCTCCTATTAACTTCTTCTTCATCACAACCCACTCGGGCCTTCTTCATGATGATACTTTGCTACCTTGAGGAAGATTTTGATGATGGTCTTGATGAACCCTCCTCACTCCTCCCACTAGGCCAATGATGGGCTCAGTTACTCTTTGAGGAGGTGGCTCGGTCCTCTTGTTATGATCCCACGTGACACTCACGTGACTGCTCTCGTATCGGAATTAGTCTTTTTGAGTCATGCGCTTCGTGATGATCCCTCAAAAGTTTTCGTGATGCTTCGTGTATAGAGGGATAGTGCTATGGCAGATGAGTATTCTTCTCTGATGAAGAATCATACTTGGGATTTAGTTCCTCTTCCCAAGGGAAGAAAGTTGGTTCGGTGCAAGTGGGTGTACCGTACCAAATATGCTGCAGATGGTTCTATTGATAAGTATAAGGCTCGCCTTGTTGCAAAGGGTTTCTCTCAAAGTTGAAGGGATCATCTATTCCGGTGACCTTGCCTCCCGCTAAGATGGATTTTATTCGCCTTGTCCTTGCTATAGCTGCATCTCAGGGATGGTCAGTATATCAGATGGATGTGAAGAGTGCTTTCTTGCATGGGGATCTTCATGAGGAGATCTATATGGAGAAGCCACCAGGTTTTGTGCAAGACTCTTCACTTGTTTGCAGGCTTCGATGTTCATTGTATGGTCTCAAACAAGCCCCTCGGGCTTGGTATGAGAAGATGGATAGTTTCTTGCTTGCTTCCGGCTACACTCGCTGCCATTCTGATCCCACAGTTTATACACAAAGACATGGAGAGGATCTACTCATACTTGTGCTCTATGTGGATGATTTGATTCTCACAGGAGTTCTACTTCCATGATTCAGAGTACCCAACATGCATTGATGGAGCGATTTGATTTCACTAACCTTGGTCTCTTGCATTACTTCCTTGGTCTTTAGGTTCATCAAACATCTGAAGGGATCTTCATTTTCCAGTAGAAGTATGCTCTAGATTTGCTTCAGATATTTGGCATGGTTGATTGCAAGCCTGCCCCTACTCCCATTCCAAATGTTGTAATCGTTTCTAGCCAAATTACCTCGCCAGCTTGATCCTACTCTTGTATCGATAGTTGGTTGGCAGTGTTTTGTACTTGACACATAGTCATCCTGGTATTTCCTTTGCAGTTGGACTTGTCTCTCATTTCTCACAGGAGCCTCATGAGAGTCATTGGAAGGCCGCCAAGTGTATCTTGAGATACATTCAGGGCACTAATCATTTTGGAATTCACTACACTTCAAGTGCATCTCAGATTATGGGCTTCACTGACTCAGATTGGGCTGGTGATGTCAATGATCGAAAGTCTACCTCTGGCTTTATCTTTTGCCTTGGTTCTGGTCTGATTGCATGGTCATGCAAGAAGCAGACTGCTATTGCATTATCATCGACAGAGGCTGAGTATCGAGGTGCTGTGTTGGCTAGTCAGGAGGTTTTGTGGCTTCGACAGTTGATGACTGAGTTCGGATTCCCTTCCACTCAGCCCACTACTCTTTGGTGTGACAATCAGAGTGCCATTCATATTTCACGCAACCCAGTGGAGCATCAGCGAACTAAGCATATTGAGATCCACATGCACTTCATCAGGCAGCTCATCCAAGATGGTGTTCTCAGCTTGGAGTATTTGCCTACAGATCAGCAGGTTGCAGACATCTTCACTAAACCTTTGGCATCGCCTCGTTATCTTCAGTTGCGATCGATGCTTGGGGTGAAGGAAGTTGTCCTTTCTTGAGGAGTCCTCCTTCCTTCATTAGTTTTCTTTGTTTCTTTCTCTCTTTTGGAGAGGAGTTTTCTCCCATAGGGTTTTTCTCCTTTTCTCCGCTTGTGAGAGTTTTTTGTTTTGTACATGGGTACCTCATCAGGCCTAGTTGCCGGGACCCATCTTTTGCATTATGCATTGGTTTGTACCTCCCTAAGTTGCACTTAAGGGGGGGTGTTGGTGTGAATAAGTCTTGTACCTAGTTTATTCCTTTACTAGGGACTTAGGGGACTTAATTCACATGTTAAGTTTACTTAGGATATTAGTTGTCATATCTAGATAAGTATTAGTTGTCTTATCTATAATTTCCACTTTCCTAGGTAGTTATGAGTTAGTTGTCTCATGTGATAGGATTAAGACACTTGTCATGATCTTGTCTTATCCTATCTCTCATCCTTGCCTTTATAAGCAAGGCATCTCTAGCATATTTGTTGATAGATGGCATATAGCATTGTATAGTATTGCATTGATCATATTGTATCATATTGCAATCCTTGTTTGGTGGAATAGCATCTTCCATTGTTGCTTCTCTCTATCTCTTGTGGAGGTTCTTTGGCGTTGCAGATTGAAGATCTTGGGTTGTTAACTCCAACATCCTCTTCTTAACAGGATGAGTATCCACATTTGGATTTATTATCTCCACATCTTCTGACTAGCCTGGAGTTTTAAACTCATCATTTTTAAATTCCAGCACTTCCTCACCAAGAATGGTGGGAGTTTGGGTTTCAGGAGCCTTAGGGTCTTCAGGGGAAGTTGCTTCGGAAGGTGAAGCAACTTGTTTTGAAGATTCTCCTAGTTCTAACTTCCTTCGTGATGTAGGCTTATCAAACTTCCCCAAAAAAAATTCCCATTTGCTTCTAGGTTTCCTACGGAAGTGATATTTACAAATTAATTGAATTAACCCATGATGCTTTAATGACCCTGAACCAATTTTATATCTTTCTATTGAATAATTAATAGAATCATTCAAGAAATGAGGCAAATTAACCCTTAGAGTAGGGTTTTCCTTCCCATGCCACAAATGTATCAACATGTGAAATGAAGGTCCTACCACTGTAGTAAGTTGAGCTTCACAAGTAAAATACTTAATAATCCATGCAACAACAGTACCCCAGGGTTCTAATATAGAAGCTCGTTGAAACCCTTTATTTTTTTCCCTAGTACTGACAAGTATCATGGGCTGAGGGTCTCCCTGTCTAAGAAACAATTCTGATAATTTTTTATATGTGATTTGTGTTGTTTCTGATATTTTAATGCCAAAATTTTCTAACATTGAAAGAGAAGAGATAATTTTTGAACTCACCTTGAAATGCTTCCCATACAGTGTCACTTGACCATTAGAGTAATTTTTTGCAAATGAATTCACCAGCTTTTCATTATACCCTTCGAACTTCCTGACAAAATCCAACCAACCCACTTCCTCAAACAGCTGAGAAATGTTACTTAACCCCAATAATTTTTTTGTAGAAGTTGGCTAAGATTTCTTCTTTGTACCACCCATTTCTGTTTTGTCTCTACCACCCTGCTGAAAATTTCAATAATGCCAGAAACTTGTGCACTGATATTTTTGAAATATGATCACATTGTAATTATTTACTCTACTCTTGCTCGAAGCTTACTATGTAATAATGTCAATTTGCATGAAGGGCCACAAAAGAGTAGCGTACTTAACAATTAATCACCAAGTGGCTCAATTTACTAAATTAGGAAAGGAAACTCATGCTAATCAATTATATTTTATTCAAAAATAACTACTTATTTAAAGCAAAAATTTGTACTTACTTTCATTCCATGATTGCTTGAAGATCTCATACCTCTACCGATTTGATAGGATGATGCAAGAGTATTCGTTGAGGTGACAGTTTAGTTATTATGACATGAATGAGGAAGCTCATGGATGATGAAGTCATTAATGAAGACAAGCTATTATGGTGGATTTTATTTATAATGGAAAAAGAAGGCATGTGTACCAATGTACGATAATCAAAGCATCGAGAAAGATTTGAATTTTTTTTTTTAGAAAGGAGGTGGCGGAATGAAAAATGAAAAAGTTTTGGAGCACGTATAAAGAATGCATTCGAAACAAAGAAAGTGGATAAGTTCCAGAGCATGCGCAAAGCATTCATTCGAAACAAAGAGTGTGGATAAGTTTCAGAGCACACGTAAGGCATGTAATCAAAATGGTAACCAAATGAAAGTTCTGGAGCATCGTCAAAAGATGCAACCAGAGCAGCGACCAAATAAAAGTTTCAGAGCATCGTCGAAAGATGCAGCCAAATTAGCAACTAAATGAAAGTTTCAGAGCATCATCGAAAAATGCAGCTGTAGCAACAACCGAATGAAAGTTTTGGAGCATCGTCGAAAGATGCAGCCAGAGTAGCAACTGAATGAAAGTTTCAGAGTATCATCAAAAGATGCAGCCAGAGCAGCAACTGAATGAAAGTTCTAGAGCATCGTCGAAAGATGCAACTAGAGCAACAACTGAACAAAAGTTCTGAAGCATCATTGAAAGATGCAGCCAAAGCAACAACTAAATGAAAATTTTGGAGCATCATCGAAAGATGTAGCCAGAAAGAAGAAAATGACAAACACCAATTAACTCAAACTCCAGGAGTTTATATCATTCTACAAGAACATCCTTGCAACATGGTGGGCTGAAGAGCGGGTTTCAGAGCATCAGGCATTCAGATCGTCAAGTTCTGGAGCACTGGCCAACTGATCCATCAAGTTCTGGAGCATCTTGGAATGGTGCTCCAGAAGTTGTTATTCCTTTATAAGAGGTCTTGCAAAAATGAAAACATGTGTTAAGTCCGAAATGAAAATTAATGAAAAATGCTTTGAAAACAAATTTGGTACACATGTCTTTTTATTACAACTTTTCATCATTTTATTTTTTTTAGATATAGATATTAAATCAAGTAGACTCTGCCTTGGCAAAGTCAATGCATTGGATCTCTCCTTGTATTTCTACCAATTTTTTAAATTCTTCTTTATTAACAAGTTTATGGTAGATACGTAGGTGATGACCATTAACTAAGAGAGTTCGTAAATCACCATCAATGGGTTTTAGCTGAACTATGCCATTCGAAAAGACTTCAAAATTTTCATATGTCCTCAACCAATGAGTCCTGAGTTTTCCTTTATGGTCTTTATATCTTGAATCGAATAGCAAGGCCCAGTCACCATTATGAAATTCTCTCTCTTTAATATATTTGTCATGCCAAACTTTCCATTGATGTTGAACTAGTTTAGTTTGATGGAAAACATCTAAACGAAGCTCATCCAACTTACTTAATTGTAAAACTCATTCTATTTGAGCTCGTTTCAAATCTAGACCCAACTCCATAGCTGTACGTAGGGTTTGGAGTTCAAAATCAATGGGGAGAAGAGGTATCTTCCCAAAAAAAAGCTCATAGGGGTTGAATCTAGTTATAGATTTCCATGTTGTTTTGTATGCCCAAACGACTTTAGGGAATTTCCTGGCCCAAACTCTTCTTCTTGAAGAGACGGTTTTTGTCAATATATTTTCTAACTCCCTATTAGTCACCTCTACTTGACCATTTGCTTGAGGGTGATAAGGGGATGAATTCTTATGACTCACCTGATAATGGTCCGTAAATGCCAAGAGAACTTTGGACATAAATTGGGGTCCCTGATCTATAACGATAGTTCGGGGGGCTCCAAATCAAAGAAAAATTTTATTATAGAGAAAATCAGCAACTTGCTCTTCTCTAGCAACTCGTAAAGCTTGAACTTCTACCATTTCGTCAAATAATCGGTACAAACTAATATGTATTCTTTCCCTTGAGAGGAAGGATCTATGGGGCCAATAAAATCTAACCCCCATTTTTTGAATGGTTCCAAAGTTACCTGAGGCTGCAAAGGAATTTTTGTAGAAGTAGTTGGTCTTCTCACTCTTTGAAATTCATGACAATGACGAACATAATTTTTAACATCTTTATGCATTGAAGGCCAATAATATCCAGCACCTAAAATTTTATGAGAAGTTATTTTTGTAGAGAAATGGCCCCCAGAAGGATCATCGTGATAGGCCCTCAGAATACTATAAGTTTCATCAGCCTTGACACATCTTCTCAAAATCATATCAGGTCCACAACGGAATAAAATCCCATTAATCCATTTAAATGGTGCACACTCTCGAATAAGTCGCTTCCTTTGTTTTTATGTAAATCTAGGAGGTACTTTAGAGGTAGCTAAATAGTTGGAAATATCGACAAACCAAGGAGTCTTTATAGAGATGGAAAACAAATTTTCATCTGGAAACTCATCTTGTATAGGTGCTCGGTCACCCTCTTCTTGTTTGATTTGAGATAACAAGTCTTCCACCTCATTAAATTTCCCTGGCTTTTCAAGTATTGTCACATTGAACTCCTGAAGGAGTAGTAAGCATCTTATTATTCGACCATTAACTACAGGTTTATTCATTAAATATTTTATAGCTGAGTGATTTGAATAAACTGTAACTTTATATCCTGTAATATAATGGAAGAACTTTTTAATGGCATGAACCATAGCCAAGAATTATTTTTCTGTTTTCAGGTAGTTTCACTCAGCAAATGTTAGGTTTTTTCTAATAAAATATATGGCATATTTACCCCCATCCTCATCTTCTTTCCCTAGTACTACACCAATTGTGTTATCTGAAGCATCAACATAAATGTGAAAGGGAAGACTCCAATTTGGTCCACGTAGTACAGGAGTAGAGACAAGTTTCTCTTTTATCATTTCAAATGATTGTTGACACTCAGACATCCAATTAAACTCCACATATTTTTGGAGAAGAGAAAAAATAGGGGCTGCTATCTTACTGAAGCTTTCTATGAACCTTCTATAATATCCAGCATGTCCAAGAAAACTTTGAACATCTGTTTGTGTTTGAGGAACAGTTAATTGTTGAATGACTTCAATTTTTTTAGGATCAACTTTTATTCCTTCCGAGGAAATATGATGACCTAAGACTATTCCTTGTTCAACCATTATTAAACACTTTTCGTGGCTAAGGGATAGTCAGTTTTCCTCACAAACCTCTAAAACCCTATCCAAGTTTTGAAGAGATTCATCATAGGTTGACCCATATATTGTGAAATCATCCATATAAACCTCTACACAATCATTGACAAGTGCTACAAATATAGCCAAAATGGCCCTCTGAAAATTCGTTGGAGCATTACATAGTCCAAAAGGAAGAACTCGGTATGCATATGTACCCCAAGGACAAGTAAACATCATCTTATCTTGGTCTTCTGGTGCTACTTGAATTTGGTTGTAACCACTAAATCCATCCAAAAAGGAGAAATATTTCCTCCTAGCCAATTTGTCCAAAACCTAATCAACAAATGGTAAGGGAAAATAATCTCTAAAAGTGGCTTTATTGAGTTCTCTATAATCTACACAAATTCTCCACTTCCCATTTTTCTTTGGTACAACTACCATAGGTGACACCCACTTACTATTTGAGATAGGATAAATAAATCCTACATAAAGGAGTTTCTCAATCTCAATTTTGACAAGATCCTTTAATGTTGGATTGAGTCTCCTCTGTGGCTGACGAACAGGTCTCATATTAGGATTAGTATAAATGTGATGAGTACAAACACTCAGGTGAATCCCCCTAATGTTTGTATATTCCCAAGAAAAAGCTTTAGACCTTTTTACCAAACACATTAAATAATTTATCCTCTTGTATTTATGTCAACCAACTATTGACATTCAAAGTTTTTCCTAGTAGCAACATAATTGTTTTTGTTCCTGGATAGGCTGAAGTGACAGTATGTATTGGTCATAACAAGGTGTTGAGAGGACAACTATGAGGTATAAGTCAGTGAAATCTTGTAATATCATCAAAGAAATAACTTGTTCTAGGAATCATATTGGCCAAGGGACAAGGCATCTCCATGGTAACATAATTTTTTTCCATCCCACTTATAAAAATCGGTTGTCCCAAAATTTCTGGTACATCCTCTATTACTTCTTCACTAGAGCCTATAGCCAGGTGGGAAACTTCATTTACTAACTCATCCTCTAATTGCTCTCCATGTTGTTTAATCACTACCATGGTCAAGGAGGCCAAACTATCTTGCTCACTAAATTCTTCTGGTTCATCAACCCAAACTTTATTATATTCGGTAGGTTTAGCGGGAGGATATAAGAATAAACGTTTACTATTTGGACCATGTGAAATGGTCATTCCTCCTTCTCGACAATCAATTTTAGCTGTGACAATAACCAACCATGGTCTTCCCAGAATTATTGGATAACTATCTTTGGGTGTAAGCGACTGGATTATTTGAAAGTCAACTAGATATTCCCATCCATCAACTTTAACAAGAACATTTTTAATAACACCTTTTGGAATGGCTATAGACTAATTTGACATTTATAAGACTATAGTTGTGGGACTTAAATCAGTAAGACTTAATTTTTCCATCACATCCACCATCATTACATTAATAGCTGCTCCCAAATCCACCAATGCATTAGGTATTGCTACCTCATTAATTGTAACAGTAATCAATGGACTCTGAGGATCATCATATTTTGGAGCAATAGTCCTTCCAGACAAAAATTCAACTAGATAGCCATCGATATGCACAGTGTTTATTTTCTTTGGTTTCCTTCCTAGATTTTTAATACACAGTTGTTTGATCAACTGATTTAACTCAGGAATTTCCTTTATTGCTTGCAGCAAAGGAGCCTCTATTTGCAATTGTTTAATTTCCTAAACTAATGCAGTTTCAGAGGCTAATGTCATTTCTGGAGTATCTTTCAAAATTGTTGATTTTAGACGCTCCAGAAATGGTGCTTGAATTTTCTCCTTTGAAGGGGTATCCTTACTAAGCTTAGTCAAAGAATAACCTTCCGCCTCCTGAGGTAAGTCAACAACTCCTGCCACTGAAGATAACTCAGTAATATTCATGGGTATGGTAGAGTTAGATGGAGTGTCTTTCTCAAAATTTTGAGGAATAGGTTCATCCACTACTTCCTCAATGGTGGGCGATTGAAGTGTCCTACCGGAACATAACTAAACATTTCCACAATGAATTGCATTAAGTCCTGTGACATTATCTTGTTCAGTAGTATATGCCAAAGTATTTTGTTGATTTTTCTTAGGATTGGGAAGTGGTTGTGCTAGAAGTTGAGGTTGATTTACCTGCTCAGTCTGAGGAAGATTCTGAGGTGGTGGTAATAAATTCTATTGTTGATTCCTTCTAGGACCAGTATAAAATTGATTATGTCCTTGATTCCATTGGGGAGAAATATGTTGTGGGTACCATTATGGTTGTGATTGGTTTGGCCACTGCTAAGTTCCCCATGATTGACTTGCCCATTCAGGAGGTCCCCAATAAGGAGTTCCCCAATTAGGCTGTGGAGGGTAGGGTTGATTCCAAGATGGATTCCATTGATTACTCGCCCAATTGTTTTGTGGTCTCCATGCAGGGTTGGAATTATGCCCATAAGAGAAATTACCTCCTTGGCATTAATTTAGCACATTTATTTCTTCTTCAACCTGAGCAATTTCTTTCTTAGTATTCTTAAGATTAGTAAGAAGTTCACATTGATTGGTAGGGTGGATTTGCTCACAAAGTTGACAAACATTAACCTTGTCTAAAGGACACTCACGTAAAAGATGTTTGTTTCGATACCTAGGACAATAGATTGACAAAGTCTCTGGGTTATGTGTCTGTGCTTGTATACCATCCAATGTAGTGTTCAATTGAACAAGTATGTTTGTCTTAAGATTTGCTATTTCTTCTCTTATCTTACCTATCTTGTTATTCCCTCTGAAAAGATTTGTTTTTTGAATTCCTCCTCAAGTATGTAAGAAATTACGACACAAATCACATATGTCTTCAAGGGCTAATTGAGACAGGTCACCTTTTCCCATTAAATCAAGACTTCTTCTTGCATCTTCATTGAGTCCCTTAAGAAGTATAGTCTTGAGAATCTCAACACTAATAGCCATTTCTCCACATTATTTAGATAAGAAAATAAACCTATCCAAATAGTCCTCTAGACTCTCATCCTCATTCTGCCTAAGTTTAAACAACTCTTCCTTATGATCACTCACCCTACAATAATTCTAATATTTATTCAAAAATATAGTCTCCATTTCTTCCCAAGATGTAGTACTTCCAGATATTAGTCCCATAAACCAACGCATGGTCAAATCCTTCAAAGTAGAAGGAAACAACTTTAGTTTCTAGTTATCATTTTTATAGTCATAGGTTTGACAAAGGGCCTTAAATTCAAAAAGAAATTGGTCTGGGTCTTCCGAGGATAAACCACAGAAGGTTGGAAGGAAAGCTGGAGAGATATTTTTCATCATTGTATCATCATCTTCATCTAGAGCAATAGGATAAGTGAGCGTTCTAGGTAGTTGAGGATCATTGTTATTACGGTTGGCATCATTACGGTTAGCTTCTGCCCTTCGATCTCCCGTGATTTTCAGAGGAATATGCTTCTCAAGAATAATTTCCTCGACAAAAAGTTGTACTATAGGATGATCTTTAGGAAAATAGTGGAAAGCCTCTACTGGGTTAGGCTCAAGTAGTTCATTGACAGAGTGGTCTTCTGAGCCTTGGGCCTCCCTATGTATAACTAGAACGTATTTTGGGGGGGTCTTTGGTATAAATTATTCGTGAGGGCCTCTTTTCCTGACCATGCAGAAAAGGAAGCCAAAGATAGTATTTTTTGCCTAAAAGAGGTATTCTAGGCGTCTTCTATTAACACTTAAGCAAAAGAAGCTAAAGGGTCCCCAACAACGGTGTCAAAAAGTGATAGGCTATCATTAGGTCCCATTACTTTAAAATGTAAAATTCAATTTGTCGACTGGGTAGTGTTCAAGGAAATTTGCAATAGAAGAAGTTTGGAGTATCTCCCTCAGGTTTTCTAACTTTTAGGAACAACTTAATATTAATTATACTTCAAATTGTCTAACTATAAAACTGTAAAGCAATTTATTCCTAAGAAAAAAAGAAATGTTTGAACTGAAAAAAAACATAAGAAAGCTAATTTAAAAAGCATGATAACTGAATTAAAAAGTATAGAAATGATTAAACTATGAAGTTGGAAGATTATAAAAGCAGAAAAACTTATAACAATCCATAAAACATCTTCTTAATCAATAAAGATCCTAACAATTAATAACATAAACTACGGAAGTGAAAGGCAATAAATACTTCAGAACTAAAATTTCATAATAGTGAATTCAGTAATTCTCTACAGAACAACAATATAATAAAATAAAACACTTATCTACTTAAGTCATCTCCCGTCGAGTGGCCATCTCATGGGTTATCACATTCATTCTCGGCTCACATTCACAATTATTTCAGAAACGCTTCTATCAATCATAATTATCATCCATAACTCATAACTCAAAAATTTTAGATAAAAATATCTTTATTCATAAACTTCAGAACAAAAATTGACAATATAACATTACCTTTTTTACTATACATTTTACTTCTGGAGATCATGTCTTTTATAGAAAAAATTTAACTACATCCTATATTTCAGATGGTATGGATAACCATTGAAAATATCTAAAATAGATCTACGAATAACTCGTATGTCTTTAAAACCCATTACAACAATATTCAAGAGGCTCACGTCGAGCCATAAAGTTTTTGACTCAAAGGATAATAGAAATAAAAACTTTAAAGAGTAACTATATCTTCAGTCCATCACCCTAAAGTTCCAGAGCATATTTCCAGCATATATCTTCAACTTGTTTTGGAGCATGTGTTGGTTGGATGCTTCTAATCTGCAACTTGATTGACTGATTATTATCTACAAAACACTTAAAACAACCCATTAAATTTGTATTGGCAAAATACTCCAAGAAATCAAAAGAAATAAAGTTTATACAATTTCTCACTAAAAATTAAGCAATTATTTCTCCTAAAATTTAATTAATTGGCAGAGGATAGGGATTTTCATGTATGAAATAGGTCTTTATGGTATTATCATGATGAGGTTATTTTTACCTTATCAGATTCCACACCTAATAAAGAGCAAGCTACTCCATCTTCTACACCTCATACTTCTTTTCCAAGTCAAGATCAAAGTACCCCATCATCCCCATGTCAAGATCCTATCACACCTATACTAGCTATCCATGAGCCACACACCTATAAATTGGGATCCTCCACCTTCATCCGCTCTAGTTTACTTTCAGCATCTATCCTTTCATCCATATCATATCCTCCCCAAAAATGGACTTGCATCTTGTTTCACAAACAATACATATCATATTGGTAAACGAATGTGTCAAAGTATGAACTACAAAGGAAAAGGATTAGGCCTTCACGAACAAGGTATCCTAGAACCCATTTGTGCTCAAGAAAACTCATATTACTATGGCCTTGGTTATACACCTAAGTGTCTTAGTCCTTCAAACCTTCCATCTATCTTAGGTCCTCATCCTAATCCACCAAACCTTCCATCTATCTTAGGTCCTCATCCTAGTCCATCAAACCTGCCATCTATCCTAGGTCCTCATCCTAGTCCATCAAACCTTCCATCTATCCTAGGTCCATATCCTATTCCTCAAGAACAACAAAGGCACACATCCTTGATGCCCTTTCAAAATTCTACCTCCACAACTCATCCATAATACCTCCATACCATTCATCTCAATCCACCCCTCCCATTGCTCTTGGAAGCAATTTGGGTGTCGAATGTCAAAAGCTTTCATATCAAAATCCACATGTGTCAAAGGATCAACATGTCTCCTCAAGAGACATGCAAAATTAAAAGAAAATTTGATCCAAAATCAAAGGAAAAATAAAAAAGGCCACAAAGGCCCATCAAAGCAAAAAGAAAAAATTCCAAGACCACAAAGGTTCATAAATCAAAAGAAATTTTCAAAAGGCCACAAAGGCCCATCAAAGAAAAAGGAAAAATTCCTAAGACCACAAAGGTCCATAAAGAAAAAAGAAAAATCTCAAAGGCCACAAAGGCCCACAAAGCAAATATCAAAGTCAAAAGTCATGTGGATTCCGAAAAGTCTCATAGAAGAAATAAAATCTAAATTGGCATCCAAATTTGCTAATCCAAAAGCTTCCTCCAATCTTCCATTTAAAAACCTTTCACCTTCTAAATCCATTTTTCCTCCATCATTCTACCATCCTTCAAGGTGTGTGCCAGTGTTGACCTTGCAATCCTTCCCATCTATCCATCAACAAGATTTCCCACCTCCTATCCATTACCCAACATTCATCCCCCATTATTATCCTTTAATCCAAACCTTTGGATAAGTCCTTAGTTCTTCCATCATACCTTTAATAGGCCAACATTTATGAGTCTAATCCCCATTGCCATGGTTTATTAAAGGGATATTTGGTCATGAAACTTGATGCTTAAGTCCTTCCATTTTCCTATCATGCATATATTATCCTCCACATTTCCACCTTTGATCTTGACAAGGTTAAGGATATCCTTTGAATAGCATATATCTTATCCTATTCGCTTTGTCCATATCTTTCATACCGTATCCTTCATCTGATCCATATTCCATCATTCTTTCTAGATATATCCTTTCTTCCCTTCCTTGGTCTTGATGAGGAATAGGGGAAAAATGATTGGGCCTAGTGTCCATATCTTATCTAGTTGATCTTGATCATCCCATTCATTATCCTTATCCTTGCATTCTTCCATTCCATATCTCTTAGCTTACCAAAATCCATGTCATCATGTCCCTTTGCAACCTTGAATCTTATCATGCAAATCATATTTGAGCCTAGTTGTAAAACATGATCCAATCCTCATATATTTTTTCAATCAATCATCAACAATCATCAATCTTGTCATGCTTTATGGAATCAATCATTCTTGGCATCCTAATCAATCAACCATTATCATCTTTCAACAAGAGATATGTTGCATGTGTGACATGTTTTGTAGTGAATCTTTCATTTTGATCTATCATTTATCCATGGTGGCATTATCTCTATTGTGGGGCATTGTGTTCCTTCAACCGGTCATATCATATCATTTCATTAGTAAAAGTCTTGAAAAAATACAAAATATAAAAAAAAATCAAAAATACAAAAAAATCAAAAAGAGAAATACAAAAAAAGAAAAAAAAATCTGAAAATCTGAAAAAGTGCAATAAAAATAAGTAGTGAAAACCTGGAAACAGGTGCTATTTGTGATAGGTTAGCTTTTCCATCTATTTGATCATGTCAACCATTGGCTTTTTCCATTCGCTTTCACTATTCTCTTTCACCATTCGCATTCGCCATTCGCTTTCACCATTCACTTTTACCGTCCATTTTCCTATCCTTTGAAAGCACCATGTACATATCCTGGCATCATGGTCGTGTCTCACCCTAGACTAGGGGAAAAATCCTGAACTCACTGGGGGACAATAAACTTTGAGCTTGAACCAACGGACAAACAACAGTAAGACAAAACACGACAAACATGATCATAGTACAACTCAACATGGAACATCAATCACCTTTGGAAACAACCATCCAAATCAAAATTGAAAATCCAAATCAATCAAATCAAGAGAAAACTTCAAATGGATGATGTTCTTTCTGAATCATGGGTTTATCACGTTAAACACAAATCTTCAACTGTTGAACTTTGATTTATGTTATCATATCTCTGGAGCCCCTCGATGATGTATCGAACTAGAGGAGCCAAGAAGGAGTATGATTTTTCTTTATATGTTGTCTGTGAGTTGATCATTATTACTGTGCAAATTGTTGCGGGACGTGCTCTACAAAGTATCACTAATGACATTTTGAATTTGCATAGGAAAATGATTAACTCTTGTCTGTTTATGCAAGCAATACTCAGGTCATCTCAGTTTAATTATACTTAGATGCTTGTGTCAACTTTCACTATCAAATATCATGGAAGTAGTACTCAAGTCATCATGGTCTAAATATACCATTGATGCTTGTACTCACTCTCAACATTTTAAAGGCCCAATGATGATAAAAAGCATGACAAATTGGTTGTTATGAATGACAACTTTTGCATACGAGATCTACATGGTTAGAGTAGATTACATCCATGTTAGCTTGCATTTGTATTTATGAAGTTTCCAAAGCTGCAAAAATGATGTTATCTCTTGCATTAAGGGATTGAGTACACTTGACATTTCCAAAAACACATCATTTTCATATAGTTACACATCACTTGCATTATCATCAATTAGAAAAAATTCTCATTTAGTTGCATATCACTTGCATCGGAAAACATTACAAACATCATTCATCCATCCATGCATCACATCATAATATTTGCATCAGAAAACACAAAACGACATCCATCACATCTCATTTACATAATAAAAATCATTTCATATAGTGGCATTAGGAACATGGTTTACTAAGCTTAAATGAGTGAGTCTCTTCAGATTTCCAAAAGAATTGGGAAATATGTCAATTTTTGTGAAGCTTAATTTAACAAAGAATCAACTGATGACAACCTTCCCACAACTCTTGGAAGTTGGATAGATTCACTCATTTAAGCTTAAGACCATAGAACACAATCATCTGCATAATAATTTGCATCACATAATCATCATTCATCATTACAAAACATCACATATCATTTGTATCGCATCCATACATAAGCAATATACACATCACATATCATTATTACATAATCAAATCCATTTCACATAGTATAAAACATCATTTTCATAAATCCATAAACCATATAGAATCATCCATCATTGCATTCTTATATCATATCATCATTTCATACATTCTCATAGCATTAGGTACCATCACACAATTCATTCATTACATCATTTATTTGCATCAAAAAAAGTAAAAAAATATAAACCACCATACATCATATCATCATCATCATATAGATAGGCATTAAATGTATCCATCATTATCATCATGATCATCATCACATAAATCATAGACACATAGATCAATCATCATCATCATTGCATATCATATATACCTCAAAATAATGTCAAGTGTACAAGGATATCCAAATATCAAGAGGTACATGATAAAAAAAAAGTAGAAATCATAATGTCTCAACTGAATCAGTGTATACATCAAGTCTCAGTACATCATCAAGTCTCAATATGTTAATCAATCCTATATTGGGGCATATCAATCAATTAGAGAAGTCAAACCACATCTCCCAATCAAATCTAAATCCACCTACATCAGATGCGGAAATCCTCCTATGATCATAACATATCATAAATTAGAAAATCTTATCAATCAATCAGCCTATCAATCTAATCATCTCTAGTGAGACTTTGATCAAATCTCATGATCATCAATTTATCAATTCAACTTCGCCTATCATGAGGTTCATCAATCAATCAATGCAACCTCACCTATCATGAGGTTCATCAATGAATCCAGCCTCACCTATCATGATGTTCATCAATCAATGCAACCTCACCTATCATGAGGTTCATCAATGAATCCAACCTCACCTATCATGAGGTTCATCAATCAGTCCAACCTCACCTATCATGAGGTTCATCAATCAGTGCAACCTCCCCTATCATGAGGTTCATCAATCAATCCAACCTCACCTATCATGAGGTTCATCAATCAATGCAACCTCGCCTATCATGAGATTCATCAATCAAATCAACCTCACCTATGATGAGGTCAATCATCAATCTATCATTGATCCTTGCCTATCATGAGGTCAATTATCAATCTATCATTGAACCTCACCTATCATGAGGTCAATCATCACCATCCTATCATTGATCCTCACCTATCATGATGTCAATCATCAACTATCACATCAACATCATCAAATCAATTAGTTAAATGTGATCATCAAACATCAAACACAAGGAGGCAACATAAGGCATCAATTAATCAATCTAGCAGGCTCAATCTTCTTTTTTAGGAGATAAATCGTTTCTTCATCATAAAAGTTTGCAAATCATCATCAAATCATCGACAAATCATCAAAATGTTCAAAAAATTTCAAAAAATCCTAAAAATTCCAAAGTTCACCGATTTATCTCCAGAGGGGGCATATATTTGTCAGTACCTAAAAATCAATGTCTGGGGCATCATCTAGGGCATCAAAAACTTTTTTGAGCATTGGTATCAAATTTTTCTTTGAAGCAACATGTAAACACATTACTTCAAAGAGGGGCAAAATGTATACACCTAAAATTGATCATCACCTTTAATTAATTAAATACTAGCTATTTAATTAATATTTCGACTACGTATAAATAAATTCTCAATTTATTTATATTGTTCATTTTCTAAATTCTCCAAATCTAAAACATATTCTTCTAAATTAGTTAAATAAACAAATTTCCACAAGCTTGTTTTATTTAATTAATCTTCACTAATCTCGATTAGGAATTAAAGCACATGTCTACAACTTTTTGTGCCACCTCACCAAGGTCACATGAAAATAAATAATTCTAATTTTTAATTAGAATTATCCTCAACCAATTTTTTTAAAAAAGCACATGGCTTATTCCTCACACACTTCCACCAATTTTGGAGCACATGGTCTTTTCTTCACACACTTGAGTCTTCCATCCAAATGGCATGTTTTTTTGGTCAAGGGGACAACATCTTGATTCTCTCCATCTCCACCATCCATTCTTCTTGTTCAAATCTAGACCGTTGATTATTGCCACCTCACTATATACTTGGAAAAGGCTATAAATACAACCCTTGGGAATTGTATTTTGCATCCACATTTGAAGTAGAGTATCATGCAGATTTATTGTTGGAGCTTGGGAGCATTTTGGAGTCTTATAATTGCATCTAACTTCATGTTTTGTTTTGCATTTACATCTTAGATTTAAATCTCGCTTCATACTTGCATTTTACATCCCATCTTGCATCATAGTTGTATTTTAGATTAGTTCATTTTTAGTTTGCATTTGAGCATATGGAGTATCATCTTAGTCTTTCATAGCTTGCATTTGAGCATATGTAAAATCATATATAGATCATTCTAGTTCAATACCATAGCATCCACCTCCACTTGTCCATTCATCATAAACATCATCCATTCATCATAGCATCCATTATCCTTTCCATCATATAGTTGCATGCAGGAGCATAGTTGGCTTGCATGTTGAGTACTAATCTCGTTTCTTAAGTGTCATTCTAATAGCCTTTGTGCACAGAGAAATATGAGGGCCAAAGGGTTAAGAGAATCATTAAGAATAGAGGACAATGAGACATTCTTGAAAGATTTAGTTTGTTGCAAATTAGAATAGTTTCTTTTCTTTGAATCTTTAATATAATTTGTTTCATTAAGGTTTGTGTTGATGCTAACTTTACACATTTTACACACACACACACACAACATATGGCTTCGTTTGGACACCAAAATATTCAAGGTCAATACATCCTGCAAATATTGACTAGCATGGAGGGAGGGCACACTCCTACATATGCATCACATATCCACACTCATCCACATGTCCCTAATAAAAACTTTCAATACCAATAGCATTCAAATAAAAACACGTCATTCATTTCACAAAAACACATTCCACAACAAAATTAGAACACCTCATTCCAACAATTTGGCACTCATGGAATACCCATCACTCCTATGCGTGATGCAACAAACAATCCTATAATTGACGCTTTGATGACTCAAGTGGAAAACTTGCAAAAATGAACAGAGACCATGAAAATTTCTAACAAAAATCCACACATGTCATATGACCTATTTCCATATCCTTTTGACACAATTCTATATATGCCACCATTCTCTCTGGATAGGTGGCACCAAACTTCACTAAATACAAAGGCAAGACAAACCCCATTGAACACATTCAGGAACTCATAACCAATTGCATGGACATTGCCTATGAACATACATACTTGATGAGACTATTCCCTAAGAGTCTTGTAGTCCCTGCACTTGAATGGTTTTCCACTTTACAAAAAGGAATAAGATCATGGGACGAACTTGTACATAGATTTATGGAAAATTATTCTTATAACATTGATACTGACACTTCCATCACTATTTTATGCACGCTTACACAAGAAGACATTGGTGAGACTTTTATCCCATTTTTCCAAAGATGGAGAAGTCTAGAAAGTCGTTGCCATATTGACATACCTAAGAAAGAAAAAGTCGACATGTTTTTCCAAACCCTCCTAAGACCATTGAAATATGGCTTGCAAGTCCATTGCTACACAACCTTCACAGACTTAGTCGAGAGAGGTGTCCAACTTGAGAAGGCCCTTATTGCTAAAGGAGAACTGAAATATGGTCCTAAGAACACAAACAAAAGCACAAACCCATCTGTGAACAAGAATAAATACTGGGTCAAGAATAAACACATTACCAATGATGGCATTGTTGATGCTAAGGTAGTAAACACAATGGGTCATATCCTTACTCTTAAGGGAGCTCCACCAAAAAATACACAAATAATCACACAGACACCTGCTGCAAACGCTATCCAAAATAATCAAAACAATCAAAACAATCAAAACCAAAGGCAACCCCGTCAACCTAGACAATTTTTGAAAGGTCACACATACACCCCTTTGGGTGAGCCAATCGAAGATGTCCTTAAGAAGCTCCTTCAAAATGGTGTCATCACATTAGAGGACCCCAAGCCATATGACCCAGGACTGTTTAAGCCATCTTGGTGGGATGACAATGCATTATGTGATTACCATCATGCAAAAGGGCATAAAATTTCCTCTTGTCGACAACTAAGGAATTTGGTTCAAGACCTCATTGAAAATCACACAATTCAACTAGGTGGACAACAATTTGCATCAAATGCAGACCATACTATTCAAAAAAACCCACTACAAGACCATGGTTTGAATAACCCTTCTACGTCAAGTCCTAAGAATAATAATAACCAAGCCAATTACACTCGCACTACCTTCAACTATTCAGGAGGAACTATTATCAACCATGTCCAAATTGATGATGAATACATCAATACCATCACTCTCAAAAGAGTACCTAAATGCAATGTCACTACCCGTGGTGGTAAAGTTACTATAGTTGGTCCTCCTCCTCCTTGGTAGCCAAATATTACAATACTTGGTCCATCTGCTAAGCAATCACAATCCGATCCATCCATCAAATAGTCACAACCTAAGAGTCAGTTTAACCTTATTGACCAACTAGGAAAAAAACTTGCTCAAATTTATATACTTGAGTTGCTACGCATTTTCCCCGTGCATAAAGCTATACTTGAAAAAACCTTGCAAGAGTCTATTATCCCTCAAGACATCGATGCCAACCAGTTTGAAGCCATGGTGGGATACCTCAAAACACCCCATCATGTAACATTTTTAGATCAAGATTATTCATCACCAGAGTCAAATCATAATGACACACTACACATCAAATTCTTTATCCATAAGCATAAGGTCAAACGAGTTTTAGTAGATGGCGGAGTAGGACTGAACATATGCTCCTTAAAACTGGTTAAGGCTCTAGGATTTTTTGATGCTTGTGTGGACACAACAAAGAGCATAGTTATAAAAGTGTATGATGATGAAGAATGTTACTCTCAATGTGTTACTCTTCCTATTAGAGTTGGGCTAGTCATTGTAGACACAACTTGCCAAGTCCTAGATCTTGAATTACCTTATAACATCTTGCTTTGCCGACCTTGGATTCACACCCTCAAAGCTATTCCATCCACCTACCACCAATGCCTAAATTTTCCCTTTGAAAACACATAAATCACCATATATGGAGACCCCAATCCCTTTCAATATTTCACCAATCTAAGGGGTATTTCAGAACATCAAGTGCCCATCAACCGAGAAGCTCCAAGTTCCTCTTCTTCCAAATTCATTGACCCATCCACACTTGCCTCATCATCCACATCCACTCCTTCCATGTCTTCCACCCCACCATCATCCTCCTCACTCCCTAAGTCTGAGTCCACTGTCAAGATCCAAGACCTAGGTTGTGGAAAATTTAAATTTAGCACGACCTGCTATATCACCAAAATTCCCAAGTCTCCTAAGGTCTATGGTCGACCTTGTTTTAGAATGGAGCCTAAGGATATTTTTTGGATTCCTCCATCACACATTTTTATAAAATGGGTTGAAATGAGCAAAGAAGACATCAAGGATATATTGACATGGATTTATAAAGACCAAGAGGAACCATCCCCATTACTAGTTCAGATATATGGGAAAGGCTATGATATAATGAAGGAAAAAGGCTACAATGGAACTAGTGACCTTGGTAGAAATAAGACTGGAAGGCATGAACCAATCATGCCTCCCCATAAACCAAAAATTCTTGGGTTAGGGTATGGACTACCTGAAAATGATGATTGACATACCAAGGGACTTTTGAGTGAGAGCGTGAATGCTTTGAAAAGTGTCAAGACTATTGAGGAATCCCTTACCAAAACCAACTCCCATGAATGGGAATTTTGCTCCCAACAATCCCTAAGTGACTGTTGCCTTGATGAATTGTTCCTTGAACCTGGAGAACTTACTTCCAAAGAGAGATTTTGGCAAATGTTTAAGATTGACCCAAAAAAGAATAATGACAATCCTAAGATCCCAAGGAAAAGAGAAGACTGTGATAGACTCTTTTTCCCAAGGAACAATGACAAACTTGAATCATCTTCCAGTCCTATTGGCCATAACCCTGACATATTTTTCCAATCATCTGAAAATATTGACCATCATTTAGATTCATCTGAATTGCCACACGACACTACTGACCCTAATGATGGTACTTTTGTCCCTTATTTTGACAATGAGTATGAATCAAGTGAAGGAGAATATTGGATAGAGTCCGATTGGGAATTGGATGATGACAACTTCATTTTCAATGTCTTCAAATCTATCTTCATGCTTTCTGCATCTTTCCCACCATTCACCAATACTGATGATGGTATCTCCTTAGTCTATCCACAACTAATTGATTGGGATCAACAAGGCCCGCCAGTTATGGACATATTTCAGAATGATGAGGCCATTGCAGAATTCATTGGACTACGTGAGGGCATACCAAGTGGAGATCACAAGATTGGATTTTCCATTGACCTAGATTGTGCATCTTACTTCAGGGAGATTGTTCTATCCTCTAGTCGCAAAATGAAAAATAAAAATAAAATAAAAAATGGCACGTCTTTAGGTGAAAATTGAAAGGAACTTTCTGACAATAAAAAAGTAAAAATAAAGGATGTATCTGCAAGTGAAAACCTCTCTGAGGAACCCAAAGATGGAGGATTGGACTTTCTTCCTATGACTCAAGAGAGATTGTCAATGCTCATAGAGGACACCATGGAAGTCAACATATCTACAACAAAAGATCCTAAAATTGTCCTCTTTGCGACATCCTTGACAAAAGAAGAGAAACCTGAATTCCACAAATTCTTTTCAGAGCGTAAGATTAATTTTGCATGGTCATATGATGATATGCCTGGGTTGGATCCATAACTTGTCTTGCACCATTTTCCACTACTTCCAGACTCCAACCCAGTAAAACAAAAGCTATGTAAAATGCATCCTCAAATTGCCTTGTTAGTCAAAGCAGAACTTAAGAAGTTGTTGGATGTGGGATTCATATGATCAATAGACTATGCTGAGTTGATATCCAATCTTGTACCAGTCACAAATCCAAATGGTTAGATCTGCATCTACACAGATTTTAGAGACTTGAACAAATCATGTCCAAAGGATGAATTTCCATTGCCAAACATAGATATCATAGTTGCCATTACAACACAATACAAGATGCTATCCCTCATGGACGGTTTCTCAGGTTATAATCATATTCGTATTGCCCCTGAAGATCAGCATAAAACAATATTTACATGTCCTTGGGGTACATATTGTTGGAACGTCATGCCTTTTGGTCTTAAGAATGCAAGCACCATGTATGAGAGAGCTATGACAACAATATTTCACGACATGATGCACAAGCTAATGGAAGATTATGTGGATGACCTCTTGGCCAGATATTTCACATGAAAAGACCATTTTAATGTGCTAGATAAAATATTCAAGAGACTAGAAGAGTACAAAGTCTGCTTGAATCCCAAGAAATGTGTCTTTGGCGTGACATTAGGGAAACTTTTGGGATACATAATTTCTTGAAGAGGCATTGAAGTAGATCCTACCAAAGTGAAAGCCATATTAGTCATGCCCCCTCCAAAAGGAATAAGTGAACTTAGGACATTGCAAGGAAGGTTGCAATATAACTGACACTTCATAGCACAATTGGCTGACAAGTTTCAACCATTTCAGTATCTCTTGTGCAAGGGTATTCCCTTTGTGTGGATAGATAAATGTCAAGAGGCCTTCCAACTAATAAAGGATTATCTATTGTCACCATCTGTTTCAATGCCACCTATTGAAGGGAAACCTTTGATTCTATACATTTCTGCAACAACTTTAGCACTGGGGGCATTATTGGCACAAAATGACCATGATGTGAAGGAAAGGGCCATATACTACATCAGTTAGGTACTAGTTGAATATGAGCTAAATTACACAACCATTGAACGTGCTTTCCTAGAAGTTTTCTTCACTGCCTAGAAGATAAGGCATTACATGTTAAATCACATGACACATCTGGTTGCAAAGATTGATCCTTTAAAATATCTTCTAAGTCGCGCAGCATTGACAGGTCGTTTGGAAAAATGGGTCATGATTTTGAGTGACTATGACATTTAGTATGTGAAAAGAAAGGCCATAAAAGGACAAGTGATAGCAAATCAATTAGCAGAAACACTTGTGCAAAGTGATCACCCATTGGTGGAAAACTTCCCTAATGAGTCCATATTTCACACATTTTGTTAAGTCACCTTGGAGGCTATAATTTGATGAATCTCATACTAAACATGGCTTGGGAGAAGGAATATTTTTTATCACGCCACAAGGAGACTCCATCCCTAAGTCATTCCACATTGATTTTCAATGTACAAATAATGTTGCAGAATATGAGGCACATGTTATGGGACTTAGAATGGCCATAAAATGGAAAATTAAGACACTTCATGTTTATGGAGATTCTCAGCTAGTCATCAACCAAGTCAATGACAACTATGACACCGAGGATGAGAAGTTAATGCCTTACAAATGAATGGTTGATAGCTTTCAAACATATTTCCACATGTTGACTTTTGAGCGAGTTCCAAGAGCACAAAACAAGGCAGCAGATGCAATGGCTACAATCGACTCCCTCATAGACATTCTGAGCAATGTGCCTCAGTTTGAGTTCTTGGTGGAACAACTTTTGGTCCCTGCATATGACATACCAAAATCAGAGATGGTCTGCGAGCTTTTTGGTCCCAATTCTCCATGGTATCAAGACATTTATGACTATCTCAAGTCCCAAACCCTTCCCCCAAACCTCTCCAACAACCAACGAAATTCCTTTATCAGCAAAGCCACCTGATACACCATCATTAGTGACACCCTATATTGCCATAGCTTTGACAATACCCTTCTTTGATGTCTCAACACTGACGAAGCAAAAAAAACCTTATGCGAGGTAAATGATGGTATATGCGGGTCTCATTTGAGTGGTCCTACTTTAGCCAAGAAGATAATGAGACTTGGGTATTACTAAACTACTATATGCATTTGAATTTGTCAGGACATGTCGCCAATGTCAGATACATAGTGATTTCATTCATGCACCAGTACAGGAACTTCGACTAATTACTTCTCCATGGCCCTTCACACAATGGGGACTCGACCTCGTGGGAAAAATCCATCCTACCTCTTCCAACAGTCACAAATTCATTATCACCACCACTATGTACTTCACTAAGTGGATTGAAGCCATCCTACTTACATACATAACCGACAAACAAATTTCCAAATTTATCCTCAACTACATCATCTACCAGTATGGTGTACCCCTATCCATCATCACAAACAATGAGTGTCCTTTCAAAAATAAAGACTTTCATGAGTTATGTGAACGATTCCATATCCAACATCATTTATCCATGCCATATTACCTGTAAGGAAACGGTCAAGCTAAGGCGTCCAATAAAACCATCATCAAGATTCTTAAGAAGATAGTCAATGATGCTAGCCATGATAGGAACATCCAACTAAACAATTTTCTATGGGCTTACTGCCCCAGCATCCACACACCCACAGGAGCCACTCCATTTTCCTTAGTCTTCAAATCCAAAGCCATCCTACCCATCAAGGTTGAAATTCCCTCTCTGTGAGTCTCCCTGAAGGGTCTAATTGATGATGAGGAGTATAGATGGTCACAACTACATGAATTGGAAATGCTAGAGGAACACAAACACAATTCCTTGAATCATTTACAAGCATATCAAACTTGACTCTCACAGTTACAACAATAGAGTCATGGTCAGAAAGTTTGACATTGGTGGCTTGGTCATCATGCAAAATCCCAAGAATCAATTTGACAGAGAAAAACCTAGCAAGTTTGAACCAAATTGGTTGGGCCCTTACATTATCACATCCTCTTTTGGTTCTAGAGCATATCAACTAGCTACTCCAAATGGTGAACAATTGAAAGAGCCTATCAATAGTCTACATCTTCGAAAGTTCTATGCATAGCATCATAAAGTCTGACTCAAAACCATAAAAATACAAAAAAATTGAAAAATATAAAAAAATCATCACCCTAATGAAAACCTGGAAAATAGGTGTCTTGGTGACACTAAATTTAAAAATAAAAATAAAAATAGAAAAATGACAAAAATAGTAAAGAGAAATAATTCGTCCAATAGTGAAAACCTGGTAAACAGGCACTTTGGATAAGTACCATGGTGAAAACCTGGCAAACATGCACCATGTGTAGTCAGTTTTTACTCTGCCATCTACTGCCACTCTATCTACCTTAGTCCATAATAAACACCCATTTTTCTGACACCATCTTGACACCACATCATGAGACCCCGCCATTCCCTTCATGGCTGACAATGGTTGACCTCAACTCCTGCATACTGTCCATCTATCACCCCAAGCATGTCCTGTCTACATCTTCCAAACTTGACTAGTCTGGGACCTGACTGGGGGAATTCCCTTATCATCCAATTGCAATGGGTATCACATATGGTTCTGCCAATCAAAAAATGTCTTTAAAAAAACCTAAAAATTTGAAAAATGTCCTAAAAAAAGACCTAAAAAATCAAAAATGTCTTGAAAAAAGACCTGAAAATAAAAAAATGTCCTAAAAAAGTCCTAAAAAAGACAAAAAAAATCATAAAATTTCCTAAAAAAAAGACTTAAAAATCATAAAATGTCTTGAAAAAAGACCTAAAAATTGAAAAAAGTCTTGAAGAAATACAAAAAAATCAAAATATTTCAAAAACAAAAAAACAGAGTCGTATCTTGTCAAGTCAGTCATGTTAGTCATTGTCATCCATTGAACTACGTTGTCTCTGCACATTGGCTACGTAGGCAAGGCTCATCTTTGAGCCCCAGAGACATTAGGTTAGTCCTTTTAGGTTTGTCAAAATAAAAATCATGACTCCATCTTTGGTCATCAAGACAAAGTCATTGGTCATGTCAAACTATGATGTCTCTGAGTGTATGACGTAGGCAAGGCCCTGTTGATGAGCCCCTAAGGCCACACTAGGTTAGTCCATTAGGGTTCATGATACTGCACTGACACACACATCAAAATCTTCAAGTCAAACAACTCATTCTAAAACAAACAAACTTTTAAACCAAACTTGGTAATCATTTAATCAACACGTCAAACACATCAACATGTCGACATCGATATGTAGTCAATTTTTTCAACATACGTCAATTTGGTCAAAGCAAGTCAACTCTGTCAACAAAAAGTCAAATTCAGTCAACATCAGTCACACAGTCAAAATTGGTCAAACTGTCAATTCTCAGTTATTCTTTAGATGTGTCCTTCTGAAGGATTTCCTTTGTCATTTAATTATACCTTAGGATGTGTCCTTCCTAGGTATTGTCACCGTCATCTAGAATTTTGAGGGTTCCTCTTGACATCGACATTATTTAGGATGTGTCCTTCCTGAATTTAACAAACTCTAACATTTGACACCTTGACATCATCAAACTTGAAAAATTTCACATTCGACACCATCAAACCTAGAATTTTGACATTAAAACACTTGACATTTAGACACACTTAGCAAACACTTGGCAAACACTTGGAAAACACTTGGCAAACACTTGGCAAACATTATCTTGACATTTACTCCTTTGATCTTTCTTCATGTTACTAGTTTCTCTGTGATGTCCTGGTAACATGATTTAGAGAAGCATCGACATATCATGATGATTGGCTTGTCTTGGATTTTTCAAGTAGTCATGATGCTAGTTCCTTGAGAATGTCCTAATAATAATAATTAGAGGAGCAACAAAATTTCATGACTTGCCTTTGTCTTTCTTGTTTATCTTATGCTTGTGGTTGGTTGTGACAAAAAGAATGGGGAAATTGCACTCTTAGTATGAGTCATGATCATCCTTGTCTATGAATGCTTGTTTCATGTGATGGTACGACCTTGCACACCTTGATCTATGTCATATCATGGTGTTTGTTGGCCATTACAATAATCATCCCAATGATGATTAAGAGCAATAATTGTTAAGTCCTATGGTAACATGTTGAAGGATTTGGTCTCTACGCTAACAATTCATCTCCTTCTTTCTTGTCGTCTCGTCTCGTCTGTCTCATGACGATATCCTGTGACAAGAAAAAACATAAGTGCATACATTTTCATATAGGTGTCACATTAGGTAATTACATACATCACCCATATCATTAAAAACACATATATCACATCAGAAGATTGCATTGGCCATACATATATATTCATGCATTAACATATCCATAATCATAAACAAGGCATCCATTACAATCATACATTATGCATCCATATAATCATAATTAGAACATAACGTCATCATGGCATATAAGCATAAATAAAATCACATCATCATGGCATCTCATCATAAGAATATATCACAAAATACATACACGACATAACATATAAAGGAAATCACCATAGGAATCATAAATGCATAAATTACATCACATAGGCACCATATGGTCATCATAACTACATTATCATAATCATCATTAGATAAGAATATATCATAAAACATCATCAACACATAATGCATCATCACATAACATAAATCATATAGGACGCATCAAAATTGCATCGCATATATAATCTAAAAAATATATAATTTCATAGGATAGAGTCATGAGATATCCCAAAAATAGAGCTCGCAGGTTTGATGTTCAAAATATAAAGTGTCATAACATGTATGTTTGAAATAGAATATCAAAATAACAATATCAAAGGCCCCTATGCCATGCTCTCCTCATCCCCTTGTGGAGAAGAGCATGGTAACTGATGACTTGTAGTGGGCACTGACATAACCTATGAGGACATGGTAGCTTGTGTGTGTGAGGTTGACAAAACCGACACTAATGGCATCATCTCTATAGTAACATGCAACTATGAGGATACGACAACATGTGTCTCTAAGGCTAATGGATCTATCACTGGCAACTAACTGTGCATTGATTTGTGCCCTGACCCTAATGATCCATGCGAATGGCCTGACCTGTGACTGGAGGAATTCCTGTGATGGGACCTGTGACCCGATGTGTGCCCTGAGGAAGTCGAGCCACCCACACTACTCTATATGTGACTGCTATGGATGCAATTGTCCCCTAACCCTGTCCCTGTCTAGCTAGATGATCTAAAAAATCTGGGATCCATATGATCAAGTGGCACTGCATGCTCGTATAACATCCTATACTATCCTCTTCTCATGCTGACTTTGGCCAACTCTCGGGAAACATCTGCAACCAGCCCTATGCATAGCTGTGCAAATTGACTGCACCAGCTCTAGGTCTCTCGCCACTGGATCTCTGTCTGATCCCTCCCCACCCAGGTCACCTCGAGCTCTACTAGTAGGGTGCTAATTTCCACTAATGCCTCATCTAGCCTCCTTAGTATATCTACTAATTTTTTTATCTATGGTGGCATCCTGAGGCAATAGTCGCACACTGGCTATCTCTGGATCCCCATCGATCATCCTCTCATGGAGTTTCCTCTTTGCCTCATCCATCTCATCCTTGATTTTTAGCTCTTCCTCATCACTAGTATCCTCCTCACCCCCAACAACTCCCTCCTATCCTCCTCCAACCTCAAGGGCCTCCTCTGCTATGTGCACCTCCATCTCTGCCTCCTCTCTGATATCCTCCTCTTGTTGCCCCTCTCCCTTTGGCTGTTTGTCTACCTCTTGTCTCCCCTCCTCCTCCTGTCTCACCTCCTCATGCCTCAGTACCTCATCTCTCTCCTCTTCCTCTGGTACCTCAGGGATAACATCTAGTGGAGCTCTCTCCATGCATTGTCTGACTTGCCTAGTATGTCTCCCTCTGTCCCCTCCTCTTCTCCTCTGCCCACCACCACCACCATCTCCTCTGTCATCTTTGCCTCCTCCTCCTCCATCTCCTCTGCCACCCTCTCCTCATCCTCCATCTCTACTTCTCTCCCTACCTCTCCAACCTCCTCGCTACACCCTCAGGATAACAGATCTCCGGTCCATAGGTGTTGGTGCATCAGGATCAATCAAGGAAATCAATTTATGAGTCTGCCACCACAATTCATAATTAGGAGTCATCCTTGGATCTACTACTCCTCCACTCCATCCCCATAGCTGGGCCACCAATCCATCAATCTGTTGCTGAGAAAATGACATTGATATAACAGGACCCCACCCAGGCTCGTAGGATGTCCTTGCATACTCGGTTGTCCCCATAGGCACACCCTACTACTCACCAAACTATTGAAGAACCCACTGGGGTAGGTACATCTCTATGATCAGCTAGGGCTAAACCATGTGACCAATCAAGTACCGAAACTTTCTACAAAAGCAAAAGTGCTCTCCCTCTTCGGCCCACGACACACAATCTTTGTATGACCACTAAACGAATGCAATCATCGTGTCAATCCTTTGCTGCCAAAATCTCATCTCACCAACTCTAGTCTACTATAGGGAACCATCATATAAATATACATACGACATCCCATCTGCTAGCTGTGGCCTTTGAATAGGTGGCTGAAAGATGACAATATGCTCCCATGCCCAGATCATCAGTAAAGTCATGCCAAAACTAATGTTGCTCCCACCCCTATAGGCTACCTCATGTAATTGATGGTACAACATGCCAAGCAAACAAGGCCCACATGCAAAAAAAACTCTATCCTACCACATCCATACTAGGACATCACCCCATCTGATCAGGAATCCATGTCCCTGATGATTTGGAATCAACACCTCGACAATCGATGTACACAACATGACGTTCCACCGTGGGTAGTGCTCTATAAGGTACTCCCATTGAATCTCGTATCCATCAACACCAAGGCCTATGTTGTCATCTACCTCATATAGATCTGTCATGGCCTACACTCCCCGCTAAGGATTGTACACAACCTGCTATCCTCTAATCAGAATATGTAGAATCCAGTAAATGTCCTCCAAGGTGATCATCACCTCTCTTGTCAGCAAGTGGAAGGAAAAAGTTTTAGAGTGCCATCTCTCGGCTAGTGCTGTCAGTAGTTCCCTATTAGCCCAGATAATGGGCATATAGGTGGCGTAGTATAACCCTAGCTGCATCAATCATCTCCATTCTCAGTCTATCAGCTGATCCCGAAATGCATGTGGATAGTCTAAACTCTCGAGTGTAGATCAGCGCTAGTTGTTTCTGCACATGCAGAAATGGGAGTTAGCACATTATTACAAATCATTATTGCCATCAATCTAGCTAAACATGAACAAAAAAGTGAGTCTGAAGCTAAGTCAACCCTAGTCAACCCTGGTCAAAATCAAATGCGTCGTGGTTTGGCATTTGCATTGTTTCATACAACAGTTGTGTCGCACTATGGAACTTGCATCATTTGGCATCACAAATGTGTCATCCTCAGTTGATTGTGTCTTTCCATAATCAAATGCGTTGCTCAGCTCCGCATATGCATTACAATATTGTGATTGTGT
The DNA here is from genome assembly GCA_007258455.2 of Sequoia sempervirens. Lineage (NCBI taxonomy): Eukaryota > Viridiplantae > Streptophyta > Pinopsida > Cupressales > Cupressaceae > Sequoia > Sequoia sempervirens. The sequence goes on from VDFB02137365.1 coordinate 34,140,697, forward strand.
CACTAAACTTTTCATTTGTACTACAAGACAACAAATGCATCTTGACTTTTGGAAAATTCCTTGCACTAAAATAAAAATCAAATGGACCCTTGGCTTTTGTGTCGCGATGCATCAAATGCATCAAACGCGACTTCAAATGTGACTTACGTGAACACATATGCGTCACAGCGCATTCGCCTAGCTACTCGAAAACCCTAAAAATGTGCAAAAAATAACAAAATGACAAGGTGGGTATGAGGTACTTATTGGCGGGTCCACGCCCTCTAGCCGTTGGAATGTGCTAACAATGTAGCCACAGTGCTCTATGACTGGAATCACCATCTTCACCTACACTCTCCTAGCTCTGAGCTCTCCAAATTTACTAATGTGAATGTGAAAATGAATTGAGTTTTATCCCATTTTCAACCTATTTATAGGGTCAAAGTGTGATTTTTTAACCTTTTTATTACTAGAGGCTCTTTTGACCACCTTTGACTAGTTCGTTGATCGCTTAAGCATGTCAAAATATGAAGCCGCTTGCGCCATTGATTTTTTGGTCATCAAATTAACTTGTCGAGACACTTTCCAAATTTTTCTGTCACCAGGCCAAAATTTGAAAATTTTCCTAAGGGGGCATAGATACTCCGTACCTTCGTTGGGGGATATTTCTGACAGAATTTTCTTTGTCACAATGTGACATGCTGCATTATGACAAAGAGGGGAAAAATATAAACACATAAAAATGACCTAGGCCTGCAAGCTCTATTGTCACCATCTTCTTCCTAGCACAATTAAAACATTTTAATTATGTCCTTGGTTCACTTTCGACTATTAATTAAATAAACCATAATTATTTAATTAAATTCATGATTTGTATTCCTCTTGATTATTTAAATAAATAAATTTTATTTCTTTATTTAATTATGTCACTAATTGTCTAATGTCTCTCCATAATTAAATAAATTTCTTAATTTATTTAATTATCCGTGTCCACTAATTTCTTCTTGATTATTTAAATAGATAAATTTTATTTATTTATTTAAATACGTCATTAATTCTTAAAATTCTTCTTATAATTAAATAAATTATTTAATTTATTTAATTCTTCTTATTATTTATTTAAAATGGTCCCACTTTCTAATTTTCCCTCTTTTAGTAAATAATTTAAATTAATTATTTACTATCACATGACCCCACCTTTTGAATTAAATTAATTTTTAATTCAAAATAGCCTTTTTCCTCCAAAAATCAAGTAATTTCAAATATTATTTGATATTCCATCTCTCTCTTTTTCGGTGCCATTCTTATCTCTTTGTCACACGCATTGTCAACCCTTGATTTGATTTTCTCAAATTAGATCTTGTCCACTCATTTCAAATTTGACCTAATGTTTCCCTAACCCTAAATGTGGGTTGTCACATTGAATCTTTTCCATTAATTCTAGGGCATTTGTCAATCTTCAATCTTGGCCATTCATCCAAAATTGCATTTTCTATAAAATGGCAATTTTGCTTTCATTTTGTCACCTCATGCTATCTACATCTCATGCAGTCTTGTTTTAGGCAACCTTGTTATCATCTTGCAATCTTGTCATCTTAGCTCTTGTCTTAGGCATACTTCATCTCTCATTTGGAATTTTGGCATACTTTAGGCATATTTCATAGTTGCTTACTAGTTTCATAGTTGCATAGTAGTGCATTTTCATATCAAATCCTTCAACATCTTGCTTTGGTCTTGACATTGTCACATATTGCTCACACAAAATCTGAGGGAAAACTTCATATTGCAGAAAATAGAGAAGGTGTAATGGAGGTCAATCATGGAGGTTGAAGACTCAAGGTGATATCTCTCTTTGCTTTTCATACTTTCATCCTTTGTGCTTCATTATTACTTTGGGTTTTGATTTATTTAGCTCCTAATCTTCTAACCTAGATTTTTCCCATAGTTACACAAACAATACTAGAAAAGCTAAGGATTATACAAATGTGTAACATACATGTTCCAATGTAGTGGCTTCCTATGATAACATCATCACTGTCGTCACCATCAAAGGGAATAGTGTAGAGTGTGGAGTCACCACATGACGTGGTAAAGTCACCATCCAAGGGGTCCCACCCTAATCTAGGGCACAACCTACTCAGCCAACAACAAGTACAAATAAGTATAATCTCTTAGAACAAATCAAGAAGACCCCCGTAGAGATATCAATCCTAGAACTGTTGAGACTATCACAGTTGCACATAGGGAAATCTTAGAGAAAGCCTTGTCAGAGTCATTCATTCTTGAGGATATTGATACTGATTAGTTTCAAGCTATGGTAGGCCATATTGATAGTCGTCTTCTTACCTTCTCTGAACAAGATTTACCATCACAACCATCTCATAACCATGCTTTACGCCTTGAGGTTTCCATTCATAAGAACAAGGTCAAAAGAGTCTTAATAGATGGAGGTGTTGGATTGAACATTTGCTTCCTTTAGTTGATCAAAAACTTGGGCTATTCAGAGGATATTATTGAAAGAACAAAGAGTATCACTATTAGGATATGATGACCAATAATAGGTATCACAAGGTATCATTGTACTTCCTATTCAAGTAGGACCTCTCATTGCAAAAACCACATGTCAAGTATTGGAACTTGATCTTCCCTATAACATACTTCTTGGTCAACCCTGGATCCATGATCTAAAAGTTGTAGCCTCAACTTATCATCAATGTGCAAAGTTTCCTTTCAAAGGTAGAGAGATTACTATCTATGGAGATCTTAAGCCTTTCTACTACTACAAAAGCCTTGAAGCCAAGTTCTATAAAATCCCCAAAATATCTAAAAATGAAGGGCCTACACCTTCCACCTGATTTGTTGACCCATCATCCCTTGCATCTACTTTTGAAACAAAGGAACTCGTGGTATAGAACATACTAGATATCAAAGCAGTGATTCAAGATGATGGTTTTGGGAACTACAAGCTAATGAAGAACAATTTGTCTTGGGAGAGCTATCTACTTCTCCTCAATCTCTTGGGAAACCTATAGCTAATAGAAAAGAACCCGAAACTATCAAGATGGAAGCTACTACCTTCACCAAGTGGGGGGATTTGAATCAGGAAGATGTTAATGAGGACGATATCTCTAAACTTCTCTATCAAGATGAACAACCTATCCCAGATCTTCCCATGGAAGATAACAACAAAGGCTTACAACTCATGAAAGGGATGGGATATAACAAGAATGAGAAGCTAGGAAAAAATGACAATGGTTTACTAAAACCCATCATTCCTGAGAAATGACTAAAGAAACTTGGCCTAAGTTGTACTACTAGCAAGGTCATGCTTATTGGAAAAGGTATTTCTGCTAAATGAGCTGAGGCTTCCTCTTGGTCACCTACATCATGTGATACAACCTTAGTTGACTTCGCCCTTGATGTTACTAACTTATTCAAAAAAAACACCCTCTTCATGATATCCATTACATCCTTGGATCTAAGCAATCAACCAACTGAAATGCGCCTAGTCTACCCTCAACTCATCGACATGGAGCAACAAGGACCACCAATTCTTGATTTATTTGAAAAAAATTAAGCAATATTAGAATTCATGGGACTCCATGTCAAATTACCATGGGCATATCATAAAGCAGGTTTTTGCATAGAGCTAGATACAGAGGGGTACTATGGGGAGACAATTGAATCCTTCAGTCACAAAATAGATGAAATGCAACTAACATGTAGATATTTAAGTGAAAATCACACAGTGGCACTTTTTTATTCTAAAAAAGTAAAAAACAAAGGACGCATTCAACAGTAAAAACCTCTTTGAGGTGCCCAAGGATGAGGGATTCAATCTCCCCCTTAGTGCAATGCATCCAGAAAAGTTAGTAGTACCTAGCATAAAAGGCCACACCAGTCAATGTGGGTATTTAAGAAGCACCTCAGATCACTTTATATGTTGAATCCTTGTTAGAAAAAGAGCAAAAGAACCGGTCGACTTTCTTGAAAGAGCACATAACTAAATTTGCATGGTTATACAAAGATATGCCAGGCATCAATCCAAAAGTGGTTGTACATCATTTAGTAGTCTATCTTGAAGCTAAGCTTGTTAAACAGAAATTAAGAAAGATGCACCCTCAAATAGCACTCTTGGTCAAACTAGAGTTGCAAAAGCTTCTTGATGTTGGATTCATCCAACCGATAGATTATCCTAAGTGGGTTTCAAACCTGGTACTAGTCTCAAAACCCACTAGAGGCATCAAAATATGCACTAACTTTAGAGATTTAAACAAGGAATGTCCAAAGGGTGATTTCCCTCTTCCTAATATTGATCTCATTGTAGACTTAACAATTGGGTATGAAATGTTGTCACTAATGGATGATTTTTCAAGCTACAATCAAATCATAATCGGCAAGGAATATCAACATAAAACTGTGTTCACTTGTCCATAGGGAACCTATTGCTGGAATGTAATTCCATTTGGGTTAAAGAATGCAGGAGTAACCTATCAAAGGGCCATGACCCTCATCTTCCATGACATGATCTAAAAAATAGTTGAAGATTATGTGGATGATATTTTTACAAAATCAAAGAAAAGAAGTGAGCACATACAAGTCTTAGGACCCATCTTTGATAGGCTAGAAGAATACAAAGTAAGGCTAAATCCAAAAAAGTGTGTCTTTAGGGTCACATTAGGAAAACTTCTTGGATTCATCATCTCATAGAGAGGGATAGAAATTGATCTAGCAAAGGTAAAAGCCATCCTAGACATGGAACCACCACAAACACTAAAGAAGATGAGAGGATTACAAGGAAGTTTGCAGTCTATCAGAAGGTTTATAGCACAACTATCAAATAGGATACACTATTTCTCTGATCTTCTCCATAAAGGGATAACCTACAAGTGGGATGAGAAGTTTGATAAAGCTTTCCAATAGATCAAAGACTATATAATGACACCTCTAGTGCTCATGCCACCAATACCAAATAAGCCACTAATCCTGTACATCTTAGCAACACTAGTAGCACTAAGAGATATTTTGGCACAACATGATGAAAATGGAAAGGAAAGGGCTATCTACTACATCACTAGGACTTTGGTGGGATATGAAATGAATTATTCACCTATTGAGAAAGCATTCCTAGTAGTAGTTTTCACATCACAAAAGTTTAGGCACTACATGTTGTCACATCAAATCAAGTTCATTTCAAAGATTGATCCATTAAAATACCTATTATCCAAAGCAACTCTCACTGGATGAATGGCTAAATGGGTGATGATCCTAACAGAGTTTGACATGGAGTATGTAGAGTGCAAGGAAATCAAAGGGAAAGTGATCATAGACCAACTAGCCGAAGTACCCATCTATGTTGAGAACCCTCTAATATCTGAATTCCCTAATGAATCAATATTCCTCATCAATCTCACAACTCAGTGGAAGATGTACTTCGATGGATCGTTTACCCAACATGGATCAAGAGCAGACATTCTTTTCATTACCCCTCAAGGTGATTGCATCCCAAAGTCCTACAGACTATCATTCCCTTGCACTAACAACATTGTTGAGTATGGATCCTAACAGAGTTTGACATGGAGTATGTAGAGTGCAAGGAAATCAAAGGGAAAGTGATCATAGACCAACTAGCCGAAGTACCCATCTATGTTGAGAACCCTCTAATATCTGAATTCCCTAATGAATTAGTATTCCTCATCAATCTCACAACTCAGTGGAAGATGTACTTTGATGGATCATTTACCCAACATGGATCAGGAGCAGACATTCTTTTCATTACCCCTCAAGGTGATTGCATCCTAAAGTCCTACAGATTATCATTCCCTTGCACTAACAATATTGTTGAGTATGAAGCCCTAATTATAGTTCTATAGATAGCGGTTCAATGGAAGATACAAGAGATGAAAGTCTATGGAGACTCACAATTGGTTATCAACCAAGTCAATGACTATCAAACCAAAGACGACAAGCTCAATCCTTACACAAAGATGGTGGAAAATATCATGAATCTTTTCATAGACATAATTTTTGAGTAGATTCCTTACATGAACAATAGGGCAGCATATGCCATGGCAACAATCGGATCACTACTAGACATGACAAAAATACCTCCAATGTGAATTCTTGGTAGAACAACTTCTTGTACCGACTTTCAAAATCCTAAAATCAGAATTTGTGTGTGTCATTGTTGGTCCTAGATCCTCGTGGTACCATGACATCTTTATCTACCTTAGCGGAGGAACCCTCCCATCTGACATCACCTCAAACCTTAAAAAGACCTTTGTTAAAAAGGCATCCTGATTCATGATCCTAGGTGATATCCTTTACTGTTGAAGCATTGAGGGGACATTACTACAATGTCTTAATCAAGAGGAAGCCTTGGCTGCTTTAACAGAGGTACATAATGGAATATGTGGGTCCCACTCTAGCGGTATGACTTTAGCTAAGAAATTGTTGAGGACAGGGTACTACTAGCCAACCATGGAAAAAGAATCTCATCAGTATGTGTAGAAGTGTGTCCAATGTCAATAGCATGGGGATATGATTCATGCTATGACTCAAGAGTTGCAACCCATGATCACACCTTGGCCTTTCTCACAGTGGGGACTTGATCTCATAGGAAAAATCACTCCCACCTCATCCAACGGCCACAAGTTTATCATAACCACCATTGAGTACTTTACTAAGTGGGTCAAAGCCATTCCTATGACCTACATAATGTGGAAGAAAATTAAAAAAATTATCCTTAATTACCTTATTTTCCATTATGGTGTTCCATAAACTCTCATCTTAGATAATAAATCCCCCTTTAAGAATCAGGATGTAAAAGAGTTGGACCAAAAATTCAACATCCAACACCGATTCTTTACCCCATACTATCCCCAAGGCAATGGCCAGGTAGAGGCTACAAACAAAACTATCTTGAAAATCCTAAAGAAAATAGTAAATGAAGCTGGCCATGACTGACATTTACAACTCAATCCCACTCTCTGGGCCTATCAAACCAATTTTCGCACACCAACAGGTGCAACTCCTTTCTCCTTAGTCTTTGGATCTGAAGCCATCTTTCCTATTGAGGTTGAGCTCCCATCATTGTGAGTGTCACTACAGAACTTGATCACTGATGAAGAATGCAGAGTATCTCAACTAAATGAGTGTCATCTTGATGCCCTCAATCACTTGCAAGTATATCAAAAATGACTGAAATGCAGCTATAACAAGAGGATCAAATGTTGTTCTTTCCAAGTAGGGGATCTTGTCCTAAATCAGAATCAGAAGAACCTTCCAGATCAAGACAACAAAGGGAAGTTTGAGCCTAACTAGTGCGGTCCTTTCGTCATCAAATCAAGCTATGGAACAGGAGCATACCAACTTTCAATGCTTGAAGGTGAACCCTTGCAGGAGCCAACTAACAACTTGCATCTTAAAAAGTTTTATGCCTAGTCTTGAAGGGTATAAATCTGAAAATACAAAAAAATAAAATAAAAATCTAAATCTAAAAAATGTGAAAAAAGATTGAAAAAATTAAAGAAAAACAATCATCCTTTAGTGAAAACCACTTCTATGGCACTTTGGGCAAGTACCCTGGTGAAAACTTGGCAAACAGGAACCTTGTGTAAATAAAGCACCTCCATCTATTCTTTGGCTCTTTGTACCTATCATTCTTTGCACCACCATTCATCCATCACTTATCTGCATCCTTATCATAGCTTGACACTATGAAGTATCACAGTCCCTTTAGTACTACTTGGCATATTCCAAAGGTTAGTTTGTCTTGCCTTTATCGAAGTAGTCTAACATATCATGTTGGGGGTACTTCATCATATATCATATCAGGTTCTTGTATATCTTAAGTTCATCAAAAAATCCAAAAACATCCAAATCTTGTATAGTCAAAAATACAAAAACATCCAAATATTGTATAGTCAAAAATTCAAAAAAAATTGCAAAATCCTGTATAGGTAAAATCCAAAAACATTCAAAAAATTGTAAGGGGAAAAATAAAAAACACATCAAAATCCCTAAAATGGTCAAAACATTGAAAATCCAAAAATAGTACCCTTGTCGAAATACGTTGTCTTTGAGCTTGAATGTAGGAAAGGCCATCATTGATGTTCCCTCGAGACACCCTAGGCCAGTCCTTTAGAAGTCCCTCATAATAAGCTGACATTCTCTCAATTGTTCATATCTTCATCTTCAATAAGTCGAGTCAATTAAACTATGTGGTCTCTATGTGTATAATGTAGGCAAGGCTTATCTTTGATCAGCTCTCGAGACCCCTAGGATAGGTCTTTAGGTTAGTTTATTGGTTGTAAAACTCTCGAAAACCCCAAAACATCTAGATAACTCATAAAATACAAAAAAAATTCTAAAACTTGAAAACCTCAAAACATCTAGATAACTCAAAAAATCCCTAAACATTTGTAAAATCTTAGAAAAACCAAAAACATCCAAATATTCAGAAAGCCAAAAAAGATTGAAAATGGAAAATCCAAAAACATTTAAAAAACCTAAACATCCTCAAATAACCAAAAATCCCAAACATCCACATAAACTTTCAAAAAGACCAAAAACAACCTCATAACATTTTCAAAATACCAAAAACATTGAAATATTCTAGAAAATCCAAAACCATTCATCCCATCTCACTTTCACCCACAATAAGCCTTCACAAATAATAAATCAATTGTCACCTTCAACCTTTGGTGAAACAAGTAGAAAACAAGTATAGCAAGTCAAAAATGAAGAACCTAATTGTCAAAATCTAAAGTCTAGGTCATAGGTAAATGTGTCAGTGAAGTTTATATCAACGACTCATCTTAGCATCATCATCCTAACATCAAACAACCACCTGATCAACATGTCCTAGGATGTATCCTTCCTGTGATGGACATTAGTTTCAGGCATCACCTTAGCTAAATTAAATAAGCAAGAGGTATAGATAACACTAACTATTTGTTTTTTTATTTTTTCTTATGATTTATCTTAATGATCCATTCCGAGGACCTCTCAATGATGTCTATCAAAATGATTTATAGAGAAAGAAATGGGGCATCAATCATTATCTTTCATTTGCTATGCTTGTGGATACTCTTGTAAAATAATCTTGGCGCATACTTGCTTAGTTGTGTGTAAGAAGGTTGTTTAAGGTATGTTGTTGACTATTGCATATGCATTGGTCCAATATATTCTAAGTTTCTAACTTACATTCCAATGAGGTTTCCGTATGTCAAGGTGTGAACAAGAACTATCTTATCTATTTTTCAAGTCAAACTCCATTATACTAGATACACCAATGTCCTAGTTATTAATACCTTGATGCATTGTGTCTATGTGTTATATCAAACAACAAGGAATGACAAAAAATCCCAACCCCGAAATGTGAGCACCTCACCATCTTGCATTCATCTTCATTTTGCATTGTCTTGTCACATTTTGCATTGTCTTGTCACCATCTCTAATAAAGTCTTGATGGATCATAGAATTGTTGAATATTTGGAAGCAATCATCGAAATCAATTATCATTCATTCTTTATTCTTCTATATTCTCTCTGAGCTAACTGGGTATCATGACATTCAACAAAAACATCATCAAATGCATCCACCCTGCATCCACAAGCCATCAACATACATGCATCTCATAATCATAAAACATCCATCTCATAATCATACCATGTCATACATCCTACATTATCATTTAAATTGTGATGAATAAGATAGATTTTTTATTTTAAGCATCTTAAATTGTTGCATCACATATCATACACATGCATTGCATAAGCATTTACAATATCTATCCATACATCAATATGCATACTTGATCATCTCATCATAAAATTGCATAGAAAATACACAAAAAGAAATGTATCCATAAGATTTGCGTAAATAATCATGGCATAACATTTGTATATCATATCATCCATGAAAAGATAATGAAAAATAATATAACATTACATCCATATCATTGCATCTCATGTATCATCTCATATCACATTCACATAAGTAAATTGCATCCATACATAATAAATATAAGCATCTCATATCATTTGCATCCATACATAATAAGCATGAAATAAGATGAACACATCATAAGTCATTTGTATCTATATCATATATATATCAAAAAATGAATGTCATGGTACAAAATTTGGATCAGTGTATGTATATCAATCAAAAGTACAATATCCATGAGGCTATAAAAAAGGAGCCCATGAATGCATATTTGTGGCAAAGAATTGGGCAACGAAATCAAAAGGTGTCTATACATAGGAGCTAGCCCTGATGGTTGCTACCCTCTCTGGCATGCCTCTCACGATGATCCTCTGCTCTTGGTGGTGCATCACTTCACTACGAAAAATTAGGTTGTCTAAGTGCTTGCGGTACATCACGATGGTAATGTTGCTTATAATATGCAACCTTTATAATAGCCTCTCTGTATAATCTAGTTGACATGGTCCTTCCATGTGTGGCCACCATCATAGCCTCTATCTATTGGCACCAGGAAACCTCTTGGTCTCTCTTTGTGGTCATGGTCTGTACCCACTGCAATGCCTAAACTTTCTCAGTCGTGATAGCCACCACCTACTACTGTGCTTGGTCCCACTCAGAAGTAATACCCAAAATCTGTTGGCGGGCCTGATCCTACTCACTAGTCAAAATCTACACTTGTTGCTGCAACTATTGTATCTATGCATCCCTCACATCTGACAGTGGTGGCAGTGCTACCTATTGTTGAATTGAAGGTTGTTGAGGAGGCTATTTATATACTGATGGAGCCCCCATTACCTGACCATCCTGGCCACCCTGTCCTCTACCTTTTCCCCCCTACCTTTGGGTCTCCCTTGCGAAGGAGCGCCTGTTGGATCTGTCAAATGTCGTGGAGGTACGAACCAAGTATCATATGTAGGCATAGTCTGTGTTACCGCCTCACCCTGATCATAGGCCCAAGGATGAGCCACTAAATGTTTGAAGCTCTGAACTACCTCAAGAGTTGGAATGGTCAGTCCCCATGCGAGAACCTTTCTGGCTGACCTAGCAACAATGGCCCTATACGCATCAACTAGCATGTCCTATGGCTCCCCAAATTGTTGAGCCACCCTGTCTAGTAAATATCACTCAATAATCATGTGCTCATGACCCTGCATATATCTAACAAAGTACAACTATTGCACATCATCAAACCATGGTGACATTTATAGCCATGGGTGCTAGCAAAAAACTTTCATATCATCAATAAACTATCGCTAGTACGGGAGCCCAATTTGTCCAGTGTGCCTCACTGTAATCGCACCTCTGTACCACCAGATCATAGGATCATCTAGCTCAACATCCACCATTTGTGCTATTATTCAGAGCACAACAATATGCTCTTATGCCCAAATGTGAAGCAGATTCACCCCTGCACCAATAGCTCTCCCATCACAGCAAATGAAATCATGCATGTCATGATATAGTGAGGCCAGCATCATAAGCCCCCATTTAAAAAGTGTCCTCTTGTAGAGCATGTGATGCCATGCAAAGCCCCATTCTGGGTTGAACCCTTTATTGTGTCTATCTGAAGTGACCAAACCTGAAATAATGGCTTCCATGATCAATCTAAAAGTAGGCACATGACCTCTATACATATCGAGGTCAATCTATGATGTTACTAAGGCGATGTCCTCAAGCTCCATCACCTCATGATAGGAATCAAATTTGGCATCAACATCATAGATCACATGAACACCATGCATCAGAAAACATAGAATATGCCATACATCCTCCAAGGTCACCTTCACCTCACCTATCAGAAGGTGGAATGACAAAGTTTCACTGTGCCATCTCTTGCACGGAGTAGTCATCATGGCTAAATGTGTCTGGATAATGGGTGCATATGCAATGTACCAAAGCTTGATCTCTCCTAGGTTCTCTTGGTGTAACTCTGACATATCACCTAATCTCTCCAACATGATGGGTCTATGCTCGTACGACATCAATGGTGGAATGACCTCCTGTATCCATGAAGCGCACAACATCAAGAAATTGAGGAAATTTGACTCAATTTGAAATTTTCAGGTCAAAAATCACAATAGCATCACTATATTATTTAAATTTCAAATTGCAACGCCCAAAAGCATTTCAAATTGCAAATTGCAAGATGTGTCACCAAACACAGGGGCGTCTCATTTTAATCTTTGGAAAACCTTAACCCTAATTTCTAAATCGGTAGATGAATCGCTATATAAGCATGCATCACAATTTAATATTAGAAACTCTAATTTTAAATCGCAACTAGTGTCGCCATATACATATGGTTTGCTATAATTAATTTCAGTGTCGTTGATTACAGTTTGGGCATCGCTATACAATGATGCCACCAAAGTTTAAACTTTAAAGCGCAATAAATGCATCAAAAATTCAAATTTCAAATCAAGTTTTGAGTTACATACTAGTGGTCCTATGCTCGGAAGCTATTGAAACTCTCGAACTCGGTCATAAATGTGCCTGGGAAGCTCTCTGTGCACCATTTTGTCAGAGGGTTGGAGCTCAAAATAACAAGAATCTCCAAGGTGTGAATACACAAATGAATTGAAACTGACCCTTCTTGGCTTATTTATGCTAGAAAATTAGGGTTTTTTTCCTTAATTTCACCTTCAAGCTAGGGATTATCATCATTTTCACCAATTTTCCCAAACTGGACCTAATTTTGCATCGTTTTTTACATTTTTGGCATAATTCTTTCATCTCGGAGCCTTTTTGGACCCTCGGGGCAGCTCTTAACCTTTATCGAGAAATCAACCCAAAATTCAAAATTTCCACCATATTTCTCAAGGGGGAAATGAATCAACTTTATCCCTCCATTGGGGCATCTAAAAATTTAATTTTTATTTTATTTTTTGATTTAAGCAGCAATTTTGATCCGAAAAACATTATTCTTTGAACCTAAGTAGTAGGTACCTTGCTTCAAAGAGGGGCAAAATGTAGACACTAAAAAATGTCCTAAATGATATCATACACTCAAAATAGGTTTACTAACATCATTTCCTCTCAAAACCCATCCTCTTTTCACTTAATTAATTGAATTAGCTTAGCTAATTAATTAATTGCATCATTTTCATCCATTAACTTAGTTCATCAAATTAGGTTAATTCACTCTCCCTTCACACTACCATTTCATCCTATTACATTAAATAAATCAAAACATTTAATTTAATTCCCCAAGTCATCTTATTTAATTAAATATCATTTCTCTCTCTCCCCCCCTCATTTATTAAATTATTTAATAAATGTCACTTTCATTCTTCAATCCCCTAATTGCATGATTAAACTTTGTTTAATTAGCAATTAAACTAATTTTCCTCTAAGAGAGGAATATTCCCATGGAATATTCTTTATCCCCTTTTTTGCACAATTAAGAGTTTCTTTTATTTTGCAAAATTCCTTTTATCCTCACCCATGGGAATATTCCAAAAGAATATTCTTATTCCTCCATCATTTGAAAAAGGGATATTTTCACTTAGCTTCTTATGCAAGTTTTAACCTTTAACCTTTCGAACAAGTCACCTTTAACCTATGTGTGCAGGTCAAAAGTGTGTTTGTTTGAAGCAAATGTGAACCCTTGATTAAATCCCTTCATGCATTCTCATCTGTTGATGAGAATCCATGATCGATGTCTCCTTTTTTCATCCATCTTTGACTGTTGATTAATCTTTTCAATCTCAACCCTCCATTTCTCATTTGTGCTCCTATAAATAGGTCACTATTTGCAGACACATCCATCTTTCAATTGCAAAATCATGTTGTTGAATTCACTTTCACTCACACTCTCAATTTACTCACTTTTAGCTTGTTTTAGTTCATTTTAATTTCATAATAGCTTAAGACATCCATTAATGGATTCCATGCATCCATCTTAGTTTGTTTATAAATTAGGGTTTCCATATTGTAGCTTAGAATTAGCTTAGTTTAGCTTAGCAATTGTATAATTAGATCAATTTTAGTATAGAAACATGTTAATTTAACTTGCATCATGTTCAATTTAGCATAAATTAGGTTTTCATCCATTTATCACAATGGTTTCATCAATTCTCTTCCATATAATTGACTGAAACAGGCTCACTAATTGTAGGATTGGGAAAGGTTCATTGTTCCACATCAACATGACACTAATTCCAAAATAGGATAAGTTTCAAATGGGTTAGAGTAGGAATTTAACTATTTTCATAGTTTGTAACTTTTAGTTTCAATAAATGCTTAGTTTAACTTTTAAATTTGAATGATCTTGCTTGGTAGATTGAGGTTTAGTGGATTAATTATGCTTCAATTCATCATGGATTAAGCATAATCGATCCACCCTAATGGTCCTCGTCTCACACTATGCATAGTGTCTATGTGTCATGTGTGTAGTGCTCATTCCTCGAGGTTGTAACATGTCATATGTTGGAATTCCTTCATTTACACATTTTTTTTATGTTATGATGTAACCATGTGTGTGAGAGAGAGAGGCATACATACATGTGTTCTACTATGCTATGTATCCATACATTACATTACATCTTTTGGTTGGACAATTAGATCATCATAGTATTTAATTAACATAAATCCATGTGTGTTCATTAAATCATGATAACATCTAATCTAAACATAAATCTATAAATACAACATCCATAACATAATCATACATGAAAGTAATTGAGTATACACATGAAACAAGAAACACCACAATGTTGGAACCAGTATCTCATGTATATATCAAATGTCATGTACATGTATCATGCCATTTTTATCAAAAAATAAGTGGTGGTTGTATATGTGTATCAATGCCTATACATCAAAATTGATCTACAAAATATATGTGTCATTGACACAAAAATAATATACAAAATCGGGCCTCTAAGTCTTGAGAGCATGGTTGCTTGAGCCCTTTGGTCTTGGCTGTGGTGAAGATCTCAACCAGATGGTGGAGATGGAGAGAGACCTATGTGATCTTGAGCCAGATGTCATTGCCCAGAGGCCCTTGATCTCTCCCTATAGGGAGGCTACTTGGAGCTTAGCTCACCTAAGTGTGTCCTGAAACTGTTGATCCCTTGACAACTCCACAGTTGTTGCTTTCCCTGCAAGGACATCGAGCTAGCTTTGTAGAATTCCTTGTGCCTAATTGACCCTATCAACTCTCATCACAATTGCATCTCTCTCGAACAAGGCATTCTACAGCTTCATCGACACTTAGTCTCTCTATCCTTTGGCAGTCATGGCATCAATAGTCCTTTGAGAGATCTCTTCCTTCCCCTCCTCGTATGTTGTCCTTAGGACCATGACCAGCTCAAATAGGTGCATGTCGCCCCATTGAAGTTGGCCGATATGCATTTAGGATGGAACCTTGGATAAGCATGACTGGGGTCATCTTTGATATGCACTGCGCTATGAACACGGTCCATCCTTGTGTGTCCACTGCAACCATAGATACAATAAGACACATCAGTACCATGTGATGTATATACATTTAACCAAAATAAAATCATACCATGTGATGTATATACATTTAACCAAAATAAAATCATACACATGAGATAAAAATTGAAAATACTAAAATGACATAACATAAGCAAATGCTACACCTAGGTCCCCGGCCTACCAGTGTGGGTTAGGGGGAGTAGGGACATTGGGTCTAGTGTCTCCTGCACCAGACGGTACCATTGGTGCTAGAAGGGCTGAATTTGGCTCCACAAATGGAGTTGGTATCATCATTGAGATTGGGACATTAGGTGGAGGAGAAGACATCCTTCGCTACCGCCATGGTCTTGCCTTTGCTGCATTAACCTCCTCACCTTGTTGCTCTTGTTGGTCCTGCTAGCCGTCTCATTGGTGTGTTGCCTTGCATACCCATATTCCCCCTAGGGGCATCCATTGTGAAAACTAGTGTGGGATGATGAAGTAACCACCAAGTTCAAAACCCACACACCACACCAACCTCATCAACAGGATGTGCCTTTAGCTGATCTTGATCATTTGCATCATCATATGAGGGGATGATATTCTTGATATTCGGACGCTAATGGTCTCCTGGCCGTGTGGCACTCTTGGCAGCCCATGTGTATGGGGGGACCATGTGCAAGATAGTCTGAATAATCTCATGCTACCACATGACCCCCCACCAGTAGTAGGAAATGATGATGTAATCATTGTGGCCTATCAAAAATTGATTGTGCTATAGGTTCCTCAGGTACTTGCAATTGTTGACCCACCAAAACCATCTATAAGTTTTCCAATGGATCTAGTCAAACCTTAGTGTATCTAATTGCAAACACTAAAACTATAAATCCCCATGTCTCCACCACCTCACCAACTCATACGAGTGGGCCATGGGTACTGTATAGTTCCGCACTTGGGGATACCTCACTGGTCATGTGCATGTAATGTGGGCGAATGCCCATACTGTAGCAATGTGCATGTTCTGAGGGTAGCATACTCATAGTGTACATACTTTCCTAGCTCTATGTACAAGTGGGAGAGTATACTCCATCCCCATGCAAAAAATGTCTGGTGCTACTCTATCACTCTAATGGTATGCACAAGGCCCCCATGAAGGCGTGAGACCCACACATCCATCGTGACCGCAATACCACTATGACTACCATCACCCACCATACTAGTGAGATCACTGCACCGCCTTGCTCAAACCAGTGGATATAAATATAGCCGACACCATCACCACCCTAATCTTGATAGGTGCAATATCTGACTCCCTCTATCCACTCACATTGGGAGCGTGTGTTGTCTATCACTAGCCACTGACCATTGATGGGGAGATCGAGGATGTGGTACACATCCTCTAAGGTGATCATCATCTTTCCTTTTGGTAAGTGAAATAATGATGTGGTGGAATCCCGTCACTCCATCAATGCCATGAGCATGTGATCATGATAAAGCATCTTATGCATGGAGTAGACATGCCACAAGTTGACTCATCGTAGAAGCATCTCCTCATCATCCAACAAGCACTAGACCTGTTCTTGAATGAGACGTAGCACCCACCCACTGGGATGCTCTCTAATCTCAGGTAATCCTACAAAAAGAAAAGAAAGACTTGAATTAGAAAACTGGGCATGGAAACTCTATCTCAAGTATCAAAAAATATAATTTTCATCTCTAGGACATGAACCTGTCATGCAGACATCTACGTGCCATGTACCCATCCGAGGTCCACCAATAAAAGTTGGTTGGATTCCAACATAAAAGAAGGACCGTAATGCACATATTGGATGCCAACAAACATGCAGGATGAATTCATGCCACTCAGATGCTTGCACTATGATTTTTTCCTTTAGCTAGCTAAAAATTTCAAAAAAGTGTGCTAAAAACAAGGTTTTCAAACTCACCTCATGACCCTCTGCAACTACGAGTCGTAGCTGATCTAGCCTAGGCTCCTCATAATATTGTTGGTGTGACATTTTGATTACTTTTCTCTCACAAAATTCAACAAAACTCCCATGATGAATAGTGCAAATGACCCTTTTAGGGGTCCACTCAGGTATATATAGGGCCCCTGAAGCACATTTTTCTTGGCAATTGTGATCCCCCTATTTTTCTTGATTTTACCCCACCAAGATGTGGGAAAACTCAAGAGGAGGCATATAGTCACCTCTTTACAATATTTTTCTTCCAAACCATCAAATTTTTTCTTGATCATTCTTCTCACCTTGGTAGCTTCTTTCAATTTTTGAGAAGACTTGAAATTTGAGATTTGCAGAATCAATTTTTACACAAGTTTTCATGTTGAGTGTTGTATTTTTTGTTGAGTTTGATCACTAGGAGCATCTTTGGTA
Source organism: Sequoia sempervirens (assembly GCA_007258455.2). NCBI lineage: Eukaryota > Viridiplantae > Streptophyta > Pinopsida > Cupressales > Cupressaceae > Sequoia > Sequoia sempervirens. The sequence continues at coordinate 34,158,480 of VDFB02137365.1, forward strand.
CCTTCCTGCTTGACTTCTATGGCCTCTACAATATCCTTTTTGGCATGCAAATCTGTAAAATTTTCAAGTTTTTGTTTATTTTCTTTTCTACTTCAGTGTGGTTGATTTTTCTCAAAATCTAGTCCACTAAAGTGGGGGAAAAATGTAATGTTGCAAAATTGTACCCTAGGGGAAATTTAAAATTTATTCATTTGGCCTTGCATTTATTACACTTAATCAAATTTGTGATAAGAACCTCATGGGATACAATTTCATGATTCCAACTCCAAGAGGACCAACAACAAAGCAACAACAATCCACAACCTCATTTCTCAAAAATTGATGTGTTGGACATCTGCATAGTGCGTGGATGTCTGTGTGGTGTGCTAGCATCCACATGGTTTTTTGAGTTTGAAATGTGGAATGTTGGAATCTTGACTCATGACATGTGTCTCTATAGTTAGAAATTTGAGTGTAATAACTCCTCCTACCTCTTGTAGCAACAAAACTCTTCCTTTGCTCTCATTTTGGGGGATTTCTTCTCATGGGGAGGCTTGAATCTTTTGATCTCACTCCATTCTCTAGTTCTTGATTTTTTGATATTGCTTCTATAGAAAAGCTCTATTGGATTGAGGTACCTCCAATATTGAAAGCTCTCTTAAAAGCATTCAATGGTACATTTTTGCATTCAAGAGGGGCTTGAGGACTGTTGGTAACACTCTCTTGTTCCTTATCTACTTACGAATAGATTACTTTTCTCACTTTACTAATTTGTGGTATGAGTTCTCCTCCTTGAACAAGGATTAATTTACCACTTCATACTTGTTCATTTTTTCTACTTTTTCCATCTATTTGGCTATCTATGGAGGTGGGAACACCAAAGCAGAGGTTTGAATGCGGCAAGCCCAAAAACAACCCCAAAATTTTTGCTCATTTGTCTTGTGTATAGGTTGTCAAAGTGAAGTTTGAGGAAGGTTTCAAAGGTGTGACCATTTGTAAGTTGATCCTTGGATCTCCTTTGTATTTTCTAGCATTTCTTGCTTTATGTTTATCTATTTTGTTGAACAGACCCTAGGCTAGAGTACAGTAGTAAGGGTAAATCATTTTTGCCTAATATTTTAGTTCTCTATCTGCCTTGGATGCAAACGTGTCCCTTAGACTCTAGTGTGATGTGTTGGTTTCCTAGTTCCATGTTGTAGTCCTTTGGCCACGAGCTATTCCTTATGTGGCAAAGAGTTTAGTACCTTGCTCTCCCATATTTTGAAGCAGTCTATTTGAATATTGTCACTAGCAAGATATTCTTTACAATTTCTTCATTCGACTACATTAGGTAACTCTTGAGGTAGTTTAGGGAAGTTCACTCCCTAGGATTCTCTTGAGAACAAAGAGACTCGAGAGCAATGAATCCCCCTTCTCTACATGATCAAACCCTCTTTGCAAAATAAATCTTCTACAACCATCCTTCATACTATTTTGACATCCATCATGTAGTGTTGACATCATTGAAAACTCATTAATGAAAACCTTCTTCATTCTTTCAACATGTTAAAGCTTTCATGTTATTAATTATGTGTTATACTTGCAGGTTATATGGAAAGGACTAATCAATCAAAAAAGAAGTACGATTTCAAGGGAGTCGATCCCCAATCAAAATTCACTTTTGATTGGTCAATGATTGGTGACACTAATCTTGGGCATGTGAACATGGAATAATTTCACAAGAGGATCTTCGAGGATAAAATGAAATATCTAGCATGGAAGATAAAGAAAAGTTGGGTAGCCATAGTTTTTGGCTTCCTTATTGCTATTAATGCCTAGAGAATATTATGAAATTGAGGGAACACTACTTTAAGGATTCTAAAAAGATGTTTTCTACAGATGACAGAGTATTGGATGATCTAACCCTTGTCTCCATTTCCCACACATTCAGAATCTCATCCTTCTCTTAGATGGAGGTCACATACAAGGCATATGGTAAGAAAGTATATAAAGAAGATCCATAGAAGGATCTCAAGCTGATTAATGTGCACTAGATGAAGCCTAGAGAGAACCCCAACAAGTTTCTAAAGAATATATATTAGAGTGACTTCATGGACGAATTCAATGATATGATCACTCTCCTAAATAGGATAATGGACTTATCATCATGATTAGTTTTTGAGACATGGATGTTCTAATTTATGGAGGAGACCCTTTGAGGCACCACTAAGTTTGGGTGGTCTGAGATCATAAGTGACAATTACACAACAATTTCATTCATGTGAAGACATCCCACATTTTCAATATGTCTTCTTACATTGTCTATCTCTTTGCAACCAATTACAAATATAAAGGGTTGAATTGTAAGGGAGAGTTAGGAACTTTCCCATAAAATTTTAAGGTATATGAGTGTTACCCTTAGTTGTAGGCTGAAAATATAAATCATCATTACAAGACGTGAATGAGAATCTCCTCCTCATCCATGGAAATGTTGAAGATATTTGGATACTGGTTCATTTAGTTTCCTAATTTTACTTACTTTAGGATGGAGAGATGCTTAGGTGCTCCATACAAGCTCTTGTGGTACCCCAACGACAAAATGATCATGCTTGAAATGACCAAAAAATTATGCACCTCCCATCACCTACTATACAAGAAGCATAGGGTAGGGGTGCCTTACCCCTTGACCTTTGGGAGGGGGTTGTATGTGTTCCCTTCATCTCCCTCATCTAAACATTCTATTACGGAGATACAAGGCTTCATGTTTGACTTTCATGACTAAAGAGACAATTTTGATCTGCATGGCAAGGGGAAAAAGTAGGTAGGGAAGCAATATGCTCACCAACTATATTTGGAGGACTTTTAGGAAAATTTTGCTAATGATATTGATCTAAGAAATATATATTATATGAGGCTAACATTGGGAGACATCCACATTTTTATTGTGTTTAAAGTACTCGATTAGTTAACAAAGGATGAAAAGCCAATCTTAGATGATGAAGAATACAGAAGTGTCAAGGATCAACCCATTCCCCTTATATATTGGAATGAGGAAGAAGAAAAAAAATTGGATGAGGTCACTAGACCATCCCATAGGAGAACCAGGAAATAGTTAGATTCTTAGATTTTGGTCATGTTGGATCAAGGAATTGATTTCACATATGGAAGCAAACAAGAGAAGGCACAGTCCAATGATAGTGAACAAACAAAATATGATGAGCCTTCATATATAAGCTCTGCAAGCAAAGAGGCTAGAACCCCTCTAAGGACAATGGGAAAAGGAAGGAAAGACCTAGAAGAGAGGTTCCCTATAGAAAGGTAGAGGGTGTATAAGAGGAAGGTTGGTGATGGTAGCAAACCTCCTTCCAAGAGGATAAAGAAAGTAGGCATTGTGTCTATGGAGACCATCCCAAAGTAGTCTTCTCCACCTCCTCCTATAAAGACTCCTTCACCACCTCTGATATCAACTCCTCCATCTCTGCAATCATCATATGTTGTTGCTTCCTCTAATCCCATTCCTCCTCCCATCCTTTCATCTTCATCAACCATTAACATCTCAACACATCTCACTTCTTCCACTCCTTCCTCCATTGCTTCTTCCCCTTCATCTCCTTCTTCTCTTTCCACTCCTCAATTCACCATCTCCACTCTACTTCCTACCATCCCTTTCATTTATTCCCCTACTCCCCTTAGGCTACTAGAGTTGCTCATGTCCCATCTCAACAGTTTGCATAAGCAATTTGTGGATATTTTCATCTCACCTACAAATATAGAATTGATTAATTAGGTTGCATTTGGTTCTCCTCTTCCTTCTTCCCAACAAGTTCTAGAGCCACCCCCATGGAGAGTGTGAATAAAATCTTGGAGGAAATTTTGAATTAAGAAAGGGAGAATCTGGAGGGTTTGGCTACAGTAGAGGAAAATTCTTCTATTGCCCCTGATCATGAAGAAAATACTTCCTAGGGAGATGTAGTAATAAAGATTGTGGAGCTCCAAGAGGAGAAATTAACAGATACTAAAAAGAGAAAGTGGAAGAAACACAAACTGAGTAAGAAATACACACAACTGAAACTAAAGATAAATCTACAAAATTTCCTTCTTCTTCAATACAAACAGCTCCTACATGGCTTGTAAAGCAACTGAAAGATAAGGTCCCTATTGTGAATGATCCAAAGGTGAGCCTTGAGGCAATCCTGACCCATATTGGGCAACCTAAGGAGAAGATGAAAGAAAAAATAAGGTCACATTTGACCAAGGATGCCTCAGATTCAAGAACACTTCACATGGCAATGCCTACAATAGACAAGGATGCTACCACAATTTTTCTTGATGAGTATAATGTCTCTTCAATAGATATTGGCCCCACTAACAAATCTCAAGAGATAGATGAATTTCAAGGGTCCATGTCAAATATTTTAAAGAGAATGGATAAAGATTAGGCCACTAAGAAGGAATTGAAGGCACAAGTTGCTAAATTAATGACCTTTATCAAATAGTGGCTAACTCCTATTCAAAGTGTACTTGGTGAGGTCACTACTCTAGTTTTTATCTTAAAGGAATATGCCAATAGAATGGAGAAAAGGAAGACATGGATGCAAATGACACACAGGTGGATTAGCATTATCATTGCCATCAAAAATAAGGAAATTGTCATAATCATGGGAATGCATAACAATTTCATAATTTTGAAAGATGAAATTGATAAAATAATTGAGGATTTCATTTCCTTCTCAAAATACTATAAAATGACATATCCAAAGTTGGAGGTAATCAAAGGACTATCTGCAAAAATAGTGGAGAATAATTTTTTCCAAAAGATAAGTTATAGAGCCAACATTTTGGATGTACATGTTGGATTTTCGGAAGGAAGTCATATATCAAGTAATGCCTGAGATGAGTAATATTGTTGGGTGAATAAATGAATTTCTTGTAGACTGTGACTAGTATCTGAAGGACATGGTGAAAGTTCCTATCAATGCTGCAAAAAATTTGAATGATGTGGAGTTGAAACAACATTGGTAGAAAATTATACAGAAGAAACCCATTGATAATTTGGATAAGCAATTTTTGGCTGTTGTTGTGTAGTTTTTGGTTCTTTTAGATGAGGTAATTCGATAGGGGGAGTCCTACATCAAACTTCATAGTAAGCTTATGGACAAATATGAGGCTTTGGTCTACAAGATTCATGTTGACCAAGCTCCTCCAGATGATATATTGACAATTGTATTGAAGGATTTTGTTAAATATACTATAAAAGAGAAAGAAGTTGGAAATTTTGTAATAGAAGATAATTTTTTATAATTTTCAAACCATATGTAGTTAGTTACCTCAAAGTATGTGCACCCAGATTTTATAGGATTTTGTAAGATGTATTTAATATAAAGTTTATATTAACATATTTTGTATTCTCCTAGGTTTAAAAGTGTAACATGATTTAGTTGGAGATAAGTAAGCCATATGGTGTCAATATTTAATGCACCTCCAATATTAATACATATATAATCTTGGAAATTGGTGTTGAGTTAATATCCACCATTGATTTTGTATGCCTTCTCTATAAAAGGAAATCTTTTTGCATATGTAAGGGGTTGAACAGGAGTTGTTGTAAACAAATTTTGAGATAAATACAAGCAAATACATTGGAGTGTTGGTGAATTTTCTTGTTATTTTTTAATGCACTCATGGTTCCTTCTACCAATTTTACTTCCAATTTTAGTTGAAGTTCAATTATGATGACAACAAAGTGTTAAAGGTATTTGATGAATTCACTTCTCATACCATTTGTAATTTTCTAATTTTAGATTACTTTGTATGGTTACTCTAAGAATTTATTGCATTGGTTCAACTATGAATGTTTTTCCATATTATGCCAACAATTGGATATATGTTTGAATGTTTACAGTCTAAAAATATTTAAGATTTATTTTGAAGATTACACTATTTCTACAGTGTTGTGGGTTTACCCTAATTAAACATAAAATTTTTTTTGGGGGATTTGTCTATCTGCAACATCAATCATTGTTATTATTGACCTTATATTTTAGATTTAGGATCTCTAAACCTTTATCTTTTACATTTTATTTATAAAATCTAGGTTGGTTTAGGAAGAGACAAGATCGCAAGACTGCCATATTTGATGATTGAGATCATTTTCAGCTTGTAAATTTGAAAAATATAGCTAGGGTTTTTACCAGCATTCAAATTTTACAAACCCTTATCCTAAGAGTTATAGCTAAACATTAGTTTCCCTTATGAAACAACAATACATTAACCACTGAGTCATTTTATGCATAGTCAAGACTTGACAATTAAAGCCTTGGGGTTATCTTTCTGAAGTTTTTTGAGGTTAGATTTCCTTTCAAGAGACAAGGTACTCCGTTACTTTGTCCATTGTTTCAATGTGCAAAAAAACTCATCAACATACTTGCTCATACCTATTGATTTTTTATAATAAGAAAAAGTGTAAATGTCAATATCTTTCTCAATTCTTCTTTGGGTCTAGAATCCATTGTCTTTATCTCCTATAATTTGATCTTCACAATGGTTCTTGTGAACATACCTAGATAGAGTCTTTGTAACTATATTCTCTAAGTCAATCTATGCATTAGACCAATAAATTATAATATAAACCTAATGATAATATTACTAATAATATTCTTGATCTTTTAATTTCCTTTACCCTATAGTCTAACCTTATATTCTTATAATATTCTAGCTCATAGACTAGGTAGTTTATTCACAGTTTCCCTTTAAACTAAACCCGACCTTAATGGTAATTAGTAAGGTATCAAGAGATGTTACATAGGGTTTATCTCATAACACAATCTCAACAACATTTTCAAATTAAAAAGTTATCACCTTCCACCTAATATGCAATCATATTATGGTTTACTATTGCTATAATATCCTTCCTTCATTCAAATAATAATTATAATATCAAGGTTCTTGTATTTATGAGGTTGATAGAAATCATGTATTCATATAAAGCATTTACCATGGTGTCAATAGATTATCAAAAGTGTTAAGTTTTGACATTAAGGATATGTTTACTAAAGTTTGGTTGTAGTTCCACTAAAAAAATTCACCCTTCCAATATTATGAAACCAAGATCCAAGTCTCACATTAATTATATTTGATCCTTGGTTCATATTATAAGGTTATCTTGCAGCTAAATATTTGTTCTAGGACTCTTTTCCATCTTATTTCTCTTAAATTTTTAACATACAGATTTAAATAATTAACCCTTGATTATAATAATTTATTAGTTAATAATTTTTCCCAAATACCCTATAAGTTTCTCCATGACACAAAGGTTAGATCTATTAATTAACAAGAAATTCTCTTTGTCTAAACAAATCATACATATCACTATACCACGACACTAAGCCATAGTGGATGCATAAAAATGAAGTTACATTATTGTAATCATAATCATCATCTCTAAAAAATTTATTCTAATGAATATCCATGTAAGGTTTTATTTGGATGACTCCCAAGGATGAACAACACCCATTAGGCACAACATTATAGGATTGGAGTCCCTTATTGCTCTAATTAAGCATACTTATAATGCATTGGAAGGTATCATTTACAACATGGAACCATTCAATTGCAACCCCTTCACCTTGGGTGTATTAATAGTAGTATATAGATGTCTATATTATTTTAGCAAGTCTATATCTCATACCAATTTGTATATAATTCACATGACAAGAATTTTTAATCTAAAAACTAAAAAAATACCACTATGGAATGCACAACACTCTTGAGAGATAAAATAACCCATTACAACTATCATCACACTTACTTTGACTAGGCTCAATAGCTATACAATAACCTTATTATTTGTCATGGGTAGTTACTTTTACAACAAAAAATAGAATTGATACTTTAAAAGAAAAGAAGAAATAAGAAAAACCACTAATCACCAACTAAATAGATTGGTGTCAAATGTTAAAAATAGTTCTTGTCATAGCACAATCAAATAAGTGAATCTTCATCAACTTGATGTCAAATACAATGACATACTTATTATTTACACCATATACCCATTGAAATAAACAATACAACCAAGGAGAGGGGGTGAATTAGTTATAGCAAATTAAACCTTCAAAACCCTCTACAATAATTAGATCCACATGCATTCATTAAACCCTTATTCTATTAGTATGATTAAACATGGAATGCACATAAAAAAAATTGAAATCACAACACCATACACAAGGGAACACCAAATTTATGTGGAAAACCAAAAGAGGGAAAAACCATGGTGAGGATTAGCTCACAATATAAGTAATTACAAAATTGGTACAAGGGCTCATTGCTAGAATAAGACACACTGCCCAAAAGGGATCACAATTAGGGCTCATGGCCATAGAAAGAAATACAAGAAGATAGAAGAATGTTACATAGAGAATGCTTCTCAATGCAACAAGGAAATTCACCACAATTCTCACACACTTTCACAACCTTGCTTGAACGATTTTGGATGCCTTCAACTCACTTCTTTCATGAACCCTAACACTAAAATTTGCACTGCTCTACTTAAAATTGCATCACACACTTCACTCACATTGATATTACATCTATCTTGCTTCACATTTAATTCATGCCTTAACTTACAACAACACCACACTTATTTATATCATCCTTAACCTCAAGAACTTTGAAAATCATCAAAGAAGGTCATAAACTAGTCGTTATACACACAAATTCAAAATAGGCCAACACCTAAACATTCTCGTGGTGGATAGGAATGAAGGTGACCTAAAAAAATATTTAACTAGGACCCAAATAGATCCAAACACACCAAAAAACACTTCACAAGCCTTGCATGTAGTGTTAAACACAAGTTCGGCCAACATCCATGCAAAACACTATAAAAATTAAGTACATGCTTCATCAAATCAATCAATAAGACAAAAATTTTGGGCAACATAAATTACTAGAACATGATCAAGAGTAACTCACAAACTAATTAAGATTCATCAAACACTTCATCCAAACTCACATCATTCAAATACTCCAACTCAGAACAATTGGTAACCCTTACTTGCATACTGATGAATGAAACTCACTTTTTACTACACAAAATCAAGTAAAAGCTTGAATACAGAAAGATACAAGCATTATGAGGAACTTCCCAAATCCACACAACCTAAAGCCAAACAATAGAGAAATGTGGAGAATATACAATTCCCCCATGCCACATAAAACATCACTGAACAACTAGTTCACATATTGGTGAAAATATCTCACACTATACAATGATCTAGAAACCCAAATTATATATATAGAAACCTCTGATGACCTTGATAATCTTTAAGATCCACATAGGCATAGCATCAACATAGAAGAAGCACAAAGCACAATACCGGGGAATACTATGAACACTTACACAACATAGTTTACTCTGTTTATCAATTTTCCCAATAGCCTCGACATCTTCAACCCATAGTTGACATCAATGACAACATTAGTTAGTAGACTTCATATTGACATCAATGACAACACCTTGATTCTTGCAACAATCTCCCCATTTTTCATTGATGGCAACAATGATTAGACAACATACACAACTTTCTCCACTGATACCTTACATGATTTTCTCTCTCGTCTTGAGTAGATAAGCTTTTTCACATGATTCTATCTTCCCCTTTGACATCAATGTAAAATGAAAAGGGTTTGAATTATTCTCCCCCTTTGACACTAAACCAAGATACTTACTTTGAACACTCCCCCTTAGGAGTATACCCAAACAAATCAACAATTCAATGACAACACATGACACTACCTACTCCCCCTGAGAGGTAGCCACCAACATCAGTCCAAAAAAGAGATAGATCCTTAGATCCACTGGACTGATGCATCTCCATATGCATCTAGTTCAAATAGGGAGGGATGATAACCCCCAAATTCTCCCGAAGATACTCAAAAGTATCCTTAGAAAGAGCCTTGGTAAATATATCAACAATATGATCCTTTGTAGGAATATACTCAAGATTTACTTCATTCTCCATAACCTTTTCTTTCAAAAAGTGATACCTAATAGATATATGCTTTGTCCTTGAATGCATCATTGGATTCTTTGAAATGTTAATTGCACTCGTGTTACCAAAGAATATAGAAATAGGCTCATCATATATAACTATAATATCCTTCAATGTTCGTCTCATCCATAATACTTGTGTACAACATGATGTTGCTGCAATATACTTAGCCTATATGGAGGATAAATAAATTGAATACCGCTTCTTGCTCAACCATGACATCGATGTAAATCCAAGAAAGAATGCACCACCACTTGTACTTTTCTTTTCAAACACAACCAACCAAATATGCATCTGTATATGGAATTAATGTGAAATTATTATCCTTAGGATACCACAAGCCATAATCTAGAGTGCCTCTTAAGTATCTGAACATCCTCTTCACAACTGTAACATGTGTTTCTCTAGGATCTTCTTGAAATCTAGCTACAAGAAAAATTGCATGCATGATATCGGTCTAGTAACAATTAGATTTAACAGTCCACCAAACCTAGATCTATACTTGCTCTAATCAGCCTTAGGTGAATCAACATCTTTTCTTAGTTTACAACTAGTCACTATAGGAGTGCATATCAGTTTGGAGTCATCTATTCCAAACTTCTTTAACATCTCTCTGACATATTTAGACCACGAAATGAAAATCTCTTTATCTGTTTGATTGATTTGTAGCCCAAGAAAGAAATTCATCTCCCCAAACATTGGCACCTAAAACTCTTTCTACATTTCCTCTTCAAACTTCTTGCATATAGCCTCATTTACAAAGATAATATCATAAACATATACTACTACTATCAAGATTTTATCTTCCTCAATTTTAAAGTAAAGATTACTATCTGTGGTGCCCTTATTAAATCCTTGCTATATCAAGTACTTGTCCAATATTTCATACCAAGCTCTGGGAGCTTGCTTCAATCCATATAGTTCCTTCTTCAACTTACATACCATATCCAGTTGATCTGACAACTAAAATCCTTTTAGTTGCTCCATAGAAACTTTTTCTGCTAATTCACCATTTAGAAAAGAAGAATTCACATCCATCTAATAAACTTTAAAGTCTTTATGTGTTGCAAATGCCAAAAGCATTCTGATAGCTTCCATCCTATCCATAGGAGAAAAATTCCCCTCAAGTTCTATACCTTCTACTTGTGAGTAAGCCTTACACACAAGTCTTTCCTTATTTCTTACTACTTCTCCATTCTCATTCAACTTGTTTTTGAATACCCACTTAGTTCCAATTATGTTCTTGTTTGCAGATTTGGGAACCAATTCCCAAGTTTGGTTCTTTTCTATCTATATAAGTTCTTTCATTGCCTTCATCCAATATTCATCCTTGCATGCTTCACTCACTATTTTAGGTTCAACTTTAAAAAGTAGACATAGATTTACATCAACTTTAGCAACTTTGCTTCTTGTGAATACACCTTTCCTCTTATCTCCAATGATTTGATCTTTTGAATGATTCTTTTGCACATAATTAGGGGTCTTAGGGGTCTACTCCAAAGCTTCTTCTTCTTCATTCTGATTTCCTTGTTCATCATCCTTTTCTTCCTCAATTTCTCTGCAATCAAGTTCATCTAACACATATCCATCTATTGCAATTGAATTCTGCAAATTTTCATCAATTTTAACATTTGCACTTTCAACTATCTTTCTTAGCCTTTTTTTGTGACATATGTAGACTTTGCTTCTAATAGAGTATCCAAGGAAGACACCTTCATCAGATCTTACATCAAACTTTCCTAAGCTTTCTTCATCCCTTTTGATATAAAATTTTCTTCCAAATACTCTAAAGTACTTCACAGTAGGAATCCTTCCATACCATAGCTCATAGGGAGTCTTTGTGATGTTAGCTTTAGCTTGAACTCTATTAAGTATGTAGATAGTAGTATGAATAGATTCTCTCTAGTAGATTTCTAGTAGATTTTCCTCTTTCATCATAGTCCTTGTAGCTTCTTGAATAGTCCAGTTTTTCCTTTCAACAACTCCATTCAACTGAGGAGTTCTAGGGATAGACAAATGCCTCTTTATTCCATGAACTTCACAAAAAATTTAAACTCATTGGAGGTGAATTCACCACCTATTTCATACCTCAAACATTTTATTTCTAAATCCATTTCATTCTCAAACATAACTTTAAATGCCTTGAATTTATCTAATGCACCAAATTTTTCTCTAAGAAAAGTAACCCATGTCATTCTAGAATAATCATCAATCAAAAGCATAAAGTACCTATCACCTTGTAGAATTCTCACCCTTGTAGGACCACAAATATTTGTGTGTACTAATTCCAGTAGTTTGATAGCAGATTGTTCCTTTCCCTTGAAACCACTCCTTGCTTGTTTTCCAAATTGACATCTTTCACAAACAACATTGATAGGCTTTGGGATTCTAGGTAAATATCTTACTTCATGAACTAAACTATTTTTTTCCAAATTATAAAAATTCATGTGACACATCCTTCGGTGCCATAACTAACTATCATTAATTTGAGACATAAAGCAATGACCATCAACACCCTTAAGATGATAGATGTTTCCATATGTTCTCTTACTAGTAGCAATCACAGTTCTACACCCTTTCCAAATCTCACATGATTCATCCTTAAACACAAGATTATACCCTTTTCTACACATTTATTTGACACTCAAGAGATTATGCCTTAATCCCACATAGTAAATATTGTCAGTATTATGCTTACCATCAAAACTGATTGAACCTATTCCATAAATCTTAGCTCCTGAATCATCTCCAAATTTAACTAATTCTCCATCACACTTTTCAAGTTTAAAAAACTTACTTTTGTCTCTGGTCATATGATTAGAGCATCCACTATCAACAACCCAGTAATTCTTATCCTCTTTGACATGAAAAGAAGATACCATAGTACCTTCAACTTTATCCTTTAACTCTGAAACACTTTCCTTCACATAACTTTCAGGGTTAGTAGAACCAAATTCTTCTTTTATAGCAAAAAACAAGCATTCATCATCATCAAAATCTCCATAATTAGATTCATCATCAGAAATGCTAGCATCTTCTCTCACATAGTAAGCTTTCTTAATCATTTTTCCTTTATTTTCCTTTTTCCTAGTGTTGAGAGCTCTTTTTGGAAATCTTGAAGCATAATGAATTATATCACCACAACTAAAACATTTGAAAGGTAATTACCTTTGTACTTACTAGTGCCCTTTTTCATCTTCCTCACAAAGTTAGCTTCCAAATCATCAAGGTATTTTTCACTTGAATCTTCAATCTTCTCTGATTTACCAACCTTGGAAGCAATCTCAAGTTTTGTACCTTTCTTCAATTTTCTCATTTCAAATATAGTTAGAGTACCAATCAACTGATCTCTAGAATAATTGTCAAAATCAATGGTTTCCTCAATACCAAATACCTTTTCACTATAGCATTCTAGAAGTGATTTGATAACTTTCTTCACTACTTTAGATTCTTTAACTATTGCACCAAGACCTCTCATAGCACTTACCAACTCATCAACTCTCTCTATGTAGCCTTTAATTGTTTCATCTTCAAAAATATGCATCATTTCAAACTATGCCTTCAAGTTTTGCAACTTTTCTTGTTTTAACTTTACATCTCCTTCATAAATGCTTTCTAGCTTATCTGAAATTTCTTTAGCAGATTTCAAACTCATAACTTTAACTAATTCAGTATTTAAAAGACTATTCACAATAATGAATCTTTCCTTAGCATTGATCTCATGCACCTTGATTTATGCATTTGTACTTGAACCATTCAAAGGTTGAGTGTATGTAGTCTAATAAGCCTTCTCAATCTCATATCCTTGAGAAGACATATATCCTTCCATATTTGTCTTCCAAAATGCATAATTTGAGCCATCGAATCTAGGATATTCCAAAGAAGTCTTGTTTTCCATCCCAGATCTACCTTAAGCGGTTAAGCTCTTCTACAAGGAACCTTGCTTTGATACCAATTGTTGAAATGAACAAGACAACTGAGAGGGGGGGTGAATTAGTTGTAGAAAATTAAACCTTCAAAATCCTCTACAATAATAAGATCCACAGGTGTTCATTAAACCCTTATTCTATTAGTATGATTGAACATGGAATGCACATAACAAAATATGAAATCAAAACACCATATAAAAGGGAACACCATATTTACATGGAAAACCCAATGAGGGAAAAACCACAGTGAGGATTATCTCACAATATAAGTAATTGCAAATTTGGTACAAGGGATCACAACCAGGGCTCACTTCCATAGAAATAAATATAAGAAGATAAAAGAAGAATGTTACACAAATAATACTTCTCAATGCAACAAGGAAATCCACCACAATGCTCGCACACTTTCACAATCTTTCTTGAATGATTTTGGATGCCTTTAGCCCACTTCTTTCAGGAACCCTAACACTGAAATTCATACTGCTTTGCTTAAACTCACATCACACACTTCACTCACATTGATCTCACATCTATATTGCTTCAAATTTCATTCATGCCTTAACTCAAAACAACACCACACTTATTTATATCATCCTTAACCTCAAAAAATTTGAAGCCATTGAAGAAGGTCAAAAACTAGTCGTTATACACACAAATATAAAATAGGTTGGGACCTAAACATTCTTGTAGTGGATAGGAATGAAGGAAACCTACAAAAATCTTTAAATATGACCCAAATAGATCCAAACAAACCTCAATGCATTTCACAAGCCTCACATTTAGTGTTAAACACAAGGTCGGCCAACACTTGATCAAAACACTATAAACATTATGTACACACTTTCTCAAATCAATCCATAAGCTGAAAGTTTTAGACAACATAAACTACTTTAACATGATCAAGAGTAACTCACGAACTATTTGAGATTCATCAAACACTTCATCTAAACCTACATCATTCAAATACTCCAACTTAGAACAACTGGTAACCCTTACTTGCATACTGATAAATGAAACTCACTCTGTATTGCACCAAATGAAGTAAAACCTTGAATACAAAAAATACAAGAATTATCAGAAACTTCCCAAATCTCCACAACCTGAAGCCAAAAAATGGAGAAATTTGAAGCAAATACATTTCTCCTAGGCCATAGAAAACATCACTAAATAACCAGTTCACATACTGGTGAAAATATCTCGCACTGTATAATGATCCAGAAACCCAAATTTTAAATATAGCAACCTCTGAAAACCTTGAATAATCTATAAGATCCACATAGGCATAGAATCAACATAGAAGAAAAATGGAGCACAATATCGGGGCCTACTATGAACACTTGCAGAACATAGTTTACTTTGTTTATCAATTTTCTCAATATCCTTGACATCTTCAACCCATAGTTGACATCAATGACAACACCAGTTAGTAGACTTCTTATTGACATCAATGAAAACACCTTCATTCTTGCAACAATACCATCAAGGATATCATCAAGTAAATACTATTAGAAAAATAATTAATCATGTCTCCCTACTTTTAATTATAGTGATCAATACCTTTGTATAATTTTTCAAACAAGCCTTGTAATTAATATTTCCAACTTAATTCATTTCTTGTTGTTCTATTAATAATATTATATTACCTCCTGAAAGAAAAGACTATAAGCTCCTAATTTAAACAATTGCAAGGGTTAAATCAAATATGTGACTTAAAAATATCCAAGTCATACCAAAGCTTGATCATGATTCAAGAAATAGTTCAAAAATATTGAAATGAATTCCCTTGAGTAAAAGAAACTATATACCTTAGTTCTCATAATCACGAGTTCAAAGGTCATAAATCACTCATTTATCCATGCAATCACAATATAATCTTACGTAAAAGGATAAATCTCTTACACAACACCCATCACTTAGTGGACTAATTTGGATAGCGTATAAGTGATTAACAATCTATTATTATCTCACACAGTGAATATTAATAGCATGGTTTTAGCATCTCACCTAGTGGATCCTATTGCTCATTTGGGCATAGGTAGGGAGGATACAACCAAGGTCATAGAGTTTGAATTTTCTCTCTTTTTTTTCTCCCAATTGTATTTCCTCTAAAAAATTCAAGGCTTTTTCATCAACCCATTTGTGAATATCTATCATGAATTACAAACCATGACACTACATCTCTTTTAGGAATATTGTGAAGTAGTTCACATCACATGTGTATCCTTCAAGGCATTTTCAACTATGAAATTGAACAAAACTCCCAACATCTTTGTGGCCTCTCTAAATTTTTTTTGTGTTTTATACTCTGATGTAGTTTATAACCTATGGAAGCTCTCATAGTGGTGCAATCAGGGACAATGTGGGCACTGGTGGTAGAATTTGTCTTCACACCCACCAATTAATTTTTTTTGGAAGTTTCTAAAGATTTTTTAACAAATCCATTGTATGCATATCTTGCAATCTTTGTATTCTATGAGATCATCTTTCTTTTAGTGATTTCATCAGTATCTTGGGGCTCTTCATGCTCTCAATCTAACCACACTAAAAATACCACGTTCAACACTTATGCGCCTCCCAACAACTAGACCAAGCTCTAGATAACTCTCCTCTTTACTTATCCTCATGTTTCATTCCATTCCCACATGATTCCTCCTTCCTCCTCACACCCCTCTCTCCCCATCCTCTTCCAACTCTTTTTTTTGTATCGCCCCTCCTTTTGCTCACATTTATATACTCCCTCTATTCCAGATTATTTTGTATATTATCCTCTATTTTTTCTACCTTCAAACTGCTCTCAAAATCATCAATAATTTTCCTTCCCTCTCCCATGCACTATTGCTTCCCTTCTATCACAATTTTCCAAGAGGAAAACCTTGAATCCATAGAATAAGTGTAGCATGGGTTTATAGACTCCAAGTGCCATTTTTTTCTCAATGTGACTTGACAATTTTGGAAAATCAAGGGATTGTAATGCCATATCACTTTAATGCTATGATTGTAACTATCTAGTCACATTGCCTACATTCTCATACCTATGATTGAATACATTGATGGATGGTCATTTTATGCTCTCTTTTCATTAATTTATTTCCCATGGTTTCTATGCTTCTCATTTAATTTTTCCTTAGCATCTTTTTTATTTGATAACATCATATTATTTTTTCTAGCATGACACCCATACTCGTGCCATTATTTGCCTTGATTACCATTTGATATTATTTGACTTCATGCGATGTGATAGAAAACTATAAATCTACCATCATTAAAATCCTCAAATACTCCACAATATTACATTCAAGCTATCATATTAAATATATTTTTTATTACACCCCAAGTGATATTACCTATTTACTATTACCTTATTTGGTTAAATTGCTTGAATATATGAATGTGTTTAATGAATCTTGAATTGAAATACGATTAATGAATGATTTATGCAATTTGTTATTTTATAATCATTCTAACTATGAAATGTATGATGCATATGATTATGTTGTGCTTGGCTAACTATTATTATGATATGCTAAGTTGAGTGCAGGAATAGGTTTGAACCTTTGGAAGAGAGGGGAAGTATCACTTGGGAGAAGAACTTGGTCTAGTAACCCTTAATGAGCCTAACTGAGCATTCACACACTCACACCCTAGTTGGTGTATGTTGAGTCTAGTCAGTTTTGGGAAAAGGTAAGTAATCTTTGGTTTAGATGTGAATGTTGTGATTGAGGAATGTGATTAAGTCTTGATGTCATGTGAAAGGCCTTCCTTTTGTGTTTATTATGGTATCAATGAGATATATGCATAAAATTTCTATAAATGTATGTATATTCATGTGCCAATGGTAGACTCATACATGTGAGTGGATATGTACATGGGTGTACATAGGTAGATGTACCTATGCATGCTAATGGATGGATTACCCATATGCATGAGAATACCAATTGGACTAATGTGACATATATATGTATATGTATAAATACACTTCATGTATATATGTCAATCGATGGTTATCAGTATGAGTGTTTTTATAAAGATATTGAAATAATACTATGTATATGTATATATATAGTATATATATATATATAAAGTAATATAGTTACATATATATTTGTATAATATATATACTTAATGTTATTCTTTATATATTTGCATATGTTTGATAAATGGAAATCAATGTATTTGATAACCTTGTGATTTGAATATACATTAATATATATATATATATACATATTTATATGTCAAGGAATATATATACATATATAATATATATTAAATATATATATTATACATAAAAAATATATAATATATATTATATAAGTTCAAATCATTTATGATATTTATAAAGTGTAATACATAGTGTTGTAGCTTATGTTTGCAAAGAATTTTAAATAAAGCATAAAGCACTGCCTTATGAAGGTGTGGCAAGTGAAACCTATGCATTAAGTAAATCAGCAACCAAGTCAAGAAGATAAGAGGCACATATGATTCATGATACTACTGTGTAAATGTTACAATAAGAAATAAATGCAGATTTAAACAAATGTGGAAGAAGTCTAAACTTCTCTATTCTCATGGGCTCCAACTTTGAAGAGAATGTGATGCATAAGAAGTATGTGAGCTATGCATAAGCTCAATAAAGCAATGTTCAAACCTTGAGACTCAGTCAACTATAAACTTGGCAGAAGCATGAGGAGGAATTTGATTAAGGAAACTTGTTTTTAAGCTTGTTGTTCATTTGACTCAATAAAAGAGTCTTGTTGTCCCTTATAACAAGTCGACTTAGCCATTTAAATGGAGAGGACTGTTATGTGTTGCAAACCTTTAAGTTATTTTGATGATTCATTGCATGAGGATAGAAAGGTGACATGAATATTAATTTTTCTATAGCTTTTGGTTGCTCACAATTTAGTATTAACTTATCAATTTGATTATCTTGTTGTTATTCTATTGTGATTTCTAAGTTAGTGAGTTGAGAGCTTGTGAGTTTGAGATTAGTTTGCTATTTTGTATTTGTGAATGTTGAGAGAATTAGTGAGAAGTTAGAAGAGGGAAATTAAGTTGACTTGGAGGAAGTATCAAGTGAGCTTAAGGAATAGAGCTAGGAAGGAAGTTGAATCAATTGGAGAATTATAGAGGCATGCTAGTTTCTATACCTTTTTCATTTATGTTGGAAAGGTTAAATGTTTTTTCTTACTATGTTGGAAAAGAATGGTTTTGAATGTGTTGTGATGCTTGTACAATGATTGCATGTTTCTTGGTTGTTCATTATGTTGTAGAACCTATCTTATTGGTTTATATTTGTATATACCCT
Source organism: Sequoia sempervirens (assembly GCA_007258455.2). Taxonomy (NCBI): domain Eukaryota; kingdom Viridiplantae; phylum Streptophyta; class Pinopsida; order Cupressales; family Cupressaceae; genus Sequoia; species Sequoia sempervirens. The sequence continues at coordinate 34,177,721 of VDFB02137365.1, forward strand.
ATATATGGGATTTTCTATGAATGCAATGTATTTAGACTATACATAGTTGTCATCGCTATATGTAGGATTTCTATACTAAACATATGTAGCATAAAGTAAGAAGTTGCTAGAATCACTTTGGTAGTAAAAGTCATTTTGATTTTGAGTTATTAAGTGGGGTATTCCTATGATTTTTCTGATCCATGGGAAAGGGAGTAACTTAGATATAGAGTATGAATGGTCATAAAATAAAATTGATCTAGGAAGGTGGGTGAGCATGTGATGTCCACTCTAAATTTTGGGTGATGACTACTTTATCCAAAGTAGTGTTTAAGTAGCCATTGTTTACACTATTAGTTCACTGTGACCAGGGTTTACATACTAGGCAAGGGATATTCATACATGTAAGTTGTAACCACTGCATGTTAGTTCTAGTTATGCAGGACACAACACCATACTTAGAAAAGGCTAGTATTATGAGGTTACCAAACCAATCTCTTTATAGAAGGGTAGGGCCATCTTACCAATTAGGTAGGTGTGTGGGGGATTGTAGTAAGTCTGTGGTTGGTGGAAAAGCACTTGAGTGATGCTTCTCCTCATTAGTTGGTGGCCAAGATTTGAGGGGGACTACTTGGACCATTTGTACTTTATATATTTTGTAAGTTTTTTTAAGCTATGTATGTAAATTTGTATCCATCTCTATGGGAATTGTAAATATAAAATGTCATATGGGAATTATGTATCATCATTACTTATATTAATGAAAGGAATTATTTTGTATGTAATGGGAAAGTTTGAAATATGCTTCAAATGTGAATTTATTATTTAAAGGAAAATTACTATTCACTTGTGGGTAAAACATAGGAAAATTACTATGTAGAACAATGGCATGTTACATTTTCTATTACAGGTCATGCTTATGTTTGAATAGAAATCCAAATCAATTAATTTTACAACATATCATATAAAATAGAGTAAGATGAGGCATTTTGTGGATGTAATATAATTTATTATTGCTTTTGATTTGCTTTATTATAGTCACACTCTATTGAAGGTTATCATTGAATGTTGAATTGGGAATTTTTATTGAATTATCCTTACATTCATTTTCAACATTCAATATTATTCACATTAACCAATCGAAGATTTTGACCCTTCTTATTTTTAGTGCAAATATATCAACACCAACTATAATGCTCGAGTTCTAAATATAATGATGTCATTTTGTTTCCATAGTGGAACCGATGCACATGAATAATGCCTCCATATGGTTGATCTAGGTGAATTAATCCTTCCCATCAAACTTAAAATATCTCTACTTTTGGCATCAAGTTGTAGGCTTTCAAATTAGTGGCAACAAAAGGCCATGCCTATGTTATTTTTGGCATTGCATTGGTTTGTGTATTAGTGGCTTATGGTTTATTTGGTGAATTTAGTTACAAGTTCAATATTTGTTTGAGACTCAAATTGAGCTCATTTATTCAATGATTGATGTTTTTCATATCATCTTAAATTGTGATCAAGTTATACTCAACATATCTCTTTTTGATCTATTAAAGAAAACCCTAGAATAGAATATCTCTTGATTCTCATGAATTTCTTGCTTAACATCCTCTTTGTAAGTATTTTTTCTTAACTTCCTACTTTGTGGCCTCATCATGATTCCTCTATAATATTTTGATAATTTTTTATTCATAAAATCCAAGTAAACTTGTGATTGTAATCATAGTATAGGTTAAATACACCAGATCCTAATGAATTTAAGACATCTAACCCTCTAAGCTATGATCCCAATGAGATGTTTGAAAGCTTCAAAAATAAGAAACCATTAAACTAAGCATGAAATAAACACGAAAGCTTAAAAGAAAACTATTCTAATAATCCAAACCTTATCCCATTGGGGGAGTGGTGTCGTATTGATATGGAATAATGACCATTTCCCAATACCTTCGATGAAATGAGCATTTAACCAAACTCCATTGTTGAAAACTAAGCTAAAATTGATAAAACAATGCTATGGGTGGGTGAAAAGGATGAAAAATCTTGATAATGGTGCAAGTATGAATAGAGATAGTATTCAAACGGTAAGCATAACTTTGCTTTGATGGAAGTGGATCCATTTCTCTCCAAATGGTGAAGCATTTATAGGAGAGAAAATGAAGAATCAAGGGTTGAGATCAATTTAATCAATAAATGGTCAATATTGAATTAAGGGTGAAGGCATGGATCAAGGATTCTCATCAATGGATGAGAATCAAAGATCACATGGATAAAAGAAAGCATCAAGAGCTCATAATGATTCAAACAAACACACTTTGTAACAACTTTGAAAGTTCATTACAAAGTTTGTCTAAAAATAATTATTCCCTTTTTGGAGCCAAATAGAAGAATATTCCCTATGCAAGTGGATGGGTGAGGAAAATTAGCAATTGGTAATTAAAACTAAGTTTTAATTGTGCAAGATGGGGAATAATAGGATGCTCATTAAATAATTAGTTTATTTAATGAAAAGGGGATGTAAATGACATTTAATTCAATAATTTAGGATTATTCAATTAAATGAGAAGACATTAGGGGGTTTAAATTAAATAATTTGATTTATTCAATTAAACAAGATTAGAGGTGAAGGTGAAAGCAGATGAATTAACCTGATTAAGTCAATTAGATTAATAGATGAAAATGATGCAGTTAATTAAATAACTAGGATTATTTATTTAAGCAGTCAAAAAGAGGATGAAATTGAGGACAAAATGATGTTAGTGATCAAATTCAAGTGTGTAGTATCATTTAGGAAATTTTTAAGTGTCTACATTTTTCCCCTCTTTGAAGTGAGGTACCTGTTACGTTAGTTCAAAGACTGACACTTTTTAGATTAATGTTGCTACTTAGATCAAGAATTTAAAATTTTCTAATTTTTTGGATGCTCCACTATTGCCCCAGTAGAAGGAATTAAGTTGGTACCTTGCCTCCTCAAGAGATCGAGTAGAAATTTTGAGCTTTGGGTTGATCTCTCGACAAAGATGTAACATTGATGTAGGTGCAAAAATATGCTTTGGGATGTGAAAATGAGCTTAGAAATGCAAAAAATATCTCAAAATATGTCCCATACCTTAGGAATTGGTGAAACAGGCTAAAAACACTAGCTTCCCTCTCAATTTAGGGGAAAAAACCCTAATTTTTAGGCATAAATATATGTTAAAGGGTCACTTACAATTCATTTGTGCATTCACACTTTGAGATCTCTTGTGTTTTTTGCTATGATCCTTTGACAAAATGGCTTGTTGCGTGCTTCCATGACACATCATTAACCGAGTTCAAGAGTACCAGTGGCCTCCAGGCACAGGACCACCATTACACAAATCAAAACTTTTCTTGTACTTTGTTTTTTTTGTGCATTAATTAGGCATCAAAGTTAGGATAATTGTGACATCACCCTATTGTGATGCTTTTAGAATTTTCGGTGATGCTTTTATCAATTTTGGAGATGCCATTGTAGCTAGTGATGCTTCTTGGGATTTAGAATTAGGGTTTCATTTTTATTTTAGTGACACAAATGCTTTTAGAAGTGCTAGATGGGATTTGGGTAGGGTGACACTAGGATTTATGGTGATGCATGCATCTAGAGTGATGCTTCTTCGGGTTTGAATAGGGGTGACACTATTTTTCAAAAGAATTATAGTAACACATTTGTAAATAGTGACATGATTGTTGATCATGGGGAAATAATCCAAAATTTGTCGATTTTAGCCCAAATTTTAACGTTGTGCGCTTTGTGCATGCAGGTGGTTATTAAGCCATATATGTCTCATAAGCATCTGCTTGGGTCGCTTGAGGAGTTAGAGGATTTGATGAGATTCAATAGGAGCACCTGGGGGAGATTAGGTTGTGGTTTATTACATATATGCCTAACGTGAGGATAGATTTTTCCATGATGACTGCATTAGTCGAGCAATGACACAACGAGGCATTGTCATTTCACCTTCCTATTAGCGAGGCCATGGTGACGCTGGAGGACATGTGGAGGATAATACGAATTTCAATTCATGGAGAGTGAGTGATCTATGACACAGATGCTAGGTATGATGCATGCCATGAGGTTCTACGTTAGGAGGACATTGTACTTGCGAGCTAACAAATTGATTTAGAGATGTATTGAGGACATTCACCCATTTTTTGATTGATAGTTGGAGCATTGATTTCTAGTATTGTTTCCCCAGACCAGCGAGGTAGAGGATTTAGTCTTGGTTGGGGAGTTTCATGGCATGAGATTATTTATAGGAGGAAACTCTACACGTGGGGCTCGGTCATGTTGGCCTCACTCTATCATGATATGCACTAGTTTGTATATTTCTAGGGGAGACGTATTGGAGTTGGTGTTACTTTGTTACATATCTTGGCATGGGATCACATTGTTGTGCTTAGACCAATGGTCCATTTGGAACATGTGGATCCATATGAGCCAGTGGTTTTTTGATACAGGGGCGAGATCACACTACATCATACAGGTCCATTGGGGATCCCCCCACTGGCGACGAGTCATTGATGATATGACAGTGTTCAGATGATGACCATGGCTATAGATGCCTGCCTGTATGATGATCACCAAAAACTATTTATGTGAGGCAGACTTGATACATGTAGGGCCAAGAGCATACTATGATAGAGTGATACCTACCAGATTGAGTGGTTTGACAGTTTGGTGAGGTGCATGATGCATCGGTAGATAAGTACACCACTATTTTTGGCAAGATTTCATGGGAGACAACATGGGGTCTGTAGATATAGCCATAGGTGGCTATAGATGAATTCATATAGGTTGGTCCTTGGCCATGGGTTTATGACCAAGGATAGGCTATTGTGAGGACTACCCCTGCATATGATGCATGGTTTGTGCCCCCTCTCCATCTGACAAATCCAACAAGAGCACCACCTTGAGGGAGACCTAGGGGTTGAGGGGAAGGCAGGGGTGATAGGCCCCAGATGATCAACAATAAGATTAGGGCCATCATGATCAACTCATTAGACAAGATCAGGTGATAGGGTATGTACCCAGAGACCTCCACCACAACCACCATCACCACTGTACCAATAGTAGCATAGACTGTATCCCAGAGATGCTTAAATTTAGGCTCTTACAACTGAGAGGGTCCAATTGAGGTAGTAAGTTCAAGCATTGATTGGGGATTGGTATCATGACCACCAGCTCCGACAAGACTTGGATATTCAGCTAGCCGAGGAGACTGGCAGGAGGCGATAGCTAGAGGCTATCAAAGTGGTTTCCTAGAGTCAAACCATTGCAACATATATGTATCAAGATGCAATTTTAGAGGCCTCCTAGTATCGAACTTTGTATTATCAAGATGTTCCCCAAGCGCGTAGGCAGCCAATTTTTTTTTATAGGAGTCAGGTATAGCCTAGCGGGTCAGGTGGGCAACCCTCAATCAGGCAACCGAGAGAGCCCTGTCACTGATAGGATCAGTTGAGGCATGATGAATGACAGAGCAGGGGATAGTGCATTCTCATTTTGCAAACACACTTTTGATATATAGCTTGATTTATACATGTATATACATTCATCAACTCATTTTGAATAGCCTCCTATATATGTACTTTTGATGGTAGCTACACTTTCACCCTGATATTTGTATCATGACATTCATGTTTGAGATACATATGAGATGGTCTGATTCGAGCTATTATGTGATGCACTTATGATATGTGATGTGATGTACTAATTTCATGTGTTATGATTATGTATGGATGCAAATGTTTATGTTATGGATGCATTTATTTATTTATGCCATGCGATATAAGATGATCTATGATGTGATGTTTATGTGAGACACGATGTATGATGTGGATGCAACACAATGGATGTTCCATTCTCTTTTTCAATATCTTTCTATGACATGTTATGAGATGGATATGCTTTTCTTTTTCATGTTTCTTGTATGACGATGCCATTCTTTATGATTTGCAAATGATATAATATGCTTATGTAGGATGTATGTATGCTAATGTTTTGTGGATGTAGGGTAGATGCATTATGATTTTGGTTGACTGTCATGATACCATGTTGGTATGGAAAGAAGATAGAAGAATAAGACAAATGGATTGACCATTAATTTCAAGATGATTCAGAATTTCAACAAGTCCATGGTTCATTGAGACTTTATTAGATTATCGTGATGATATTTGTTGATTTCCTCATTTCTGGGATTGGGACTCTCTGTCATTCCTTATTTTTGATATAACACATAGACACAATGCATCATGGTATTGATAACTAGGATGGCGTTGTATCGAGTGTGGTTGAATTTAACTCTACAAACAAATAGGATAATCCTTGTTCACACCTTGACATATGAAAAACCTTGTTGGAATGTAGTTTAGAAGTTTAGAATATTTTAGACCAAAGCATATGCAATAGTCAACAATCTACTCCAAACAACCTCTCTCCACACCACTAAGAAAGTACGTGCCAAAATTATTTTACAAGAATACCCCACAAACATAGCAAACAAAAGATAATGATTGATGCCCCATTCCTTTCTCTCTAAATCATTTAGACATCATTGAGAGGTCCTCAAAATGGGTCAACAAGATAAATCATAAGAAAAGATAAAAAACAAACAGTCAATTTCATCTGTATCTTTTGTCAACGTAACATAGCTAAGGTGATTTTTGATGTTGATGCCCATTGTATGAAGGATGCATCATAGGACATGCTTATCAGATGTTTTGACTTAAGACTAAGTGTTTGATAGGTCGTTGATACAAACGCTACCGAATCGTTTACCTATGATCTAGACTTTAGATTTTGACATTTAGGTTCACACTTCACGACTTGCGACACTTGTTTTTCTACTTGTTTTACCAAAGGTTGGAAGATGATGATTGATTTATTATGGATGAAGGTTTATTGTAGGTGAAAGAAAAATGGTATGAATAGTTTTGGATTTTTCTAGAATATTTCAATGTTTTTTGGTATTTTGAAAATGTTTTGAGGTAGTTTTTGGTCCTTTTCTAAATGTTTATATGAATATTTTGGTTTTCAATTATTTGAGGTTGTTTAGGGTTTTCTCTAAGTTTTTAAATGTTTTGGGGTTTTTTGAGTTGAGACCAAGATCTAAAGGGTACTAACCTAGGGCCTCGGGGTCTTATCAAAGATGAGCCTTGCCTATGTTATACACCCAAAGACCATGTAGTTTGATTGACTTTGACTAGTTTATTGATGAGATATGAACAATTGATGAATTGTCATTTTATTATGATAGACTCCCAAAGGACTGACCTAGGGTGTCTTGGGGGCACATCAATTATGGCCTTGCCTATGTTCAAGCTCAAAGAAAATGTAGTTCAACAAGGTTCGGTGTTTTGGTTTTGATTTTTTTGACCTTTTGACATGTTTAGGGATTTTTGATGTGTTTTGGGTGTTTTGGATTTTGAATTTACAATTTTCAAATGTTTTGAGATTTTGGCTATACAAGATTTTGATGTTTTAGGATTTTTTGGATTTTGCAAGTGTTTTTGGATTTTGATGAGATTTTATGAATGTTTTATATTTTTGATGATTTTATAAATGTTTTTGAATTTTTGAAAGGTTGTGAATAACCTTAATATATACAAGAACCTTATCCAATTCATAAAAAATTTCCCCCAGCATGATGAAATAAACTACATCGATTTAGGTAGGACAAACTGACCTTAGGAATGTGTTGGGTAGTACTAAGGGGAACATGATACTTACAATTTCAAGCCATGATATGGACATGGATGGGTGATGGAATAAATAGGATGAGTGATGAGAAACATGATAAGCTAAAGAGCCAAAGATAGATGGAGGTGCTTATTTATGCAAGGTGCATGTTTTCCAGGTTTTCACCAAGGTACTTGACCAAAGTGACACTGAAGTGGTTTTCACTAAAGCACATTTTTTTTCTTTACAATCCTTTTTCTATTTTTTTGGGGTTTTTATCATTTTTTTATATTTTTGTACCTTTTAGATTTACACCTTTCAAGCCTAGGCATAATTTTTTTAAAGATGTAGACTATTGGTTGGCTCATGCAAGGGAACTTCTCCTTCAAGTGTTGAAAATTGGTAAGCTCATGATCTATAGCTTACTGTGACAATGAATGGGCCCAACCAATTAGGCTCAAACTTTCCTTTACTATCCTGATCTAGAATATTCTTTTGATTTTTCTTGAGGACAAGATCCCCTACCTAAAAAGACTGACTCTTGATCTTCTTTTTGTAGCTTCATTTCAGTCGATTTTGGTATGCTTGTAAATGAATTAGGGCATCAATTTGATGCTCATCTAGGAATTCTAAATCATTTAGCCGAGATAATCTATATTCTTCATCAGTGACTAGATTCTATAGTGACACTTGCAATGAGGGAAGCTTGAACTCAATAGGTAGGATGGCTTCAGATCCATAGACCAAGGAGAAAGGGGTTGCACCTATAGGCATGCAGATATTGGTTCTACAAGCCCATAGGGTGGGGTTTAACTATAGATTCTAGTCACAACCAACTTCATTAACCATCTTCTTTAGGATTTTTAGAATGGTCTTGTTTGTAGCCTCAACTTATCTGTTTCCCTAGGGGTAATAGGGGGTAGAGAACCAATGTTGGATGTTAAATCATTGGCATAGTTCTCTTACATCTTGATTCTTGAAGGGTGTTTCATTATCTGAGATAAGGACTTGCAAAACACCATAGTGGAAAATAAGGTAATTCAAGATAAACTTGGAGATTTTCTTCCCTATTATATAAGTCATAGGGATGGCTTCCACCCAATTAGTAAGGTACTCAATGGTTGTGATGATGAATTTGTGGCCATTAGATGAGGTGGGGGTAATATTTCCTATGAGGTCAAGCCCCTACTATGAGAAAGGCCAAGGTGCAACCATTGATTGTAACTCCTGAGCTAGAGCATGGATAAGGTCTCCATGCTATTGACACTGGATACATTTTTGCACATACTGATGAGCCTCTCTTTCCATGGTTGGCTAGTAATACCCCATCCTCCATATTTTATTGGATAAGGTTATACCACTAGAATGGGAACCACAAATTCCTTCATGTACTTCTGTTAAGGCAGCCAAGACTTCCTCTTGGTTGAGACATCATAGTAATGTCCACTTGATGCTTCTACGATATAGGGTATCACCTAAGATTATGAATCGGGATGCCTTTTTAATGAAGGTTTTATTTAGGTTAGAGGTGATATCAGATGGGAGGATACCAAGGGGAACCAAGACTAACAATTACACACAAAAATTTAGATTCAAGAATTTTGAAAGCCGATACGAGAAGTTGTTCTACCAAGAATTCACATTGAAGGATGTTGTGTGGCATGTATAAAAAAGACCCAAATATTGTCGCCATGGTATCTGTTGCTTGATTGTTCACATGAGGTATCTGCTCAAAGGTTACATCAATGAAGAAGTTCTTAATAATTTCTACCATCTTCTTATAAGGAGTGAGTTTATCATCCTTGGTTTGGTAGTTGTCGTTGACTTGGTTAACAATTAGTTGTGATTCCCCATAGACCTTTAACTTCTGTATTTTCCATTGGACTACTATTCTTAGACCTATTATTAGTGCTTCATACTCAACATTATTGTTAATACATGGAAATGATAGTCGATATGACTTTGGAATACAGTCACCTTGAGGGGTGATGAAGAGAATACTCGCCCCTAATCCATGTTGGGTATATGATCCATCGAAGTACATTTTCCATTGATTTTTTGCATTAAGAAGGAAGATTGACTCATTAGGAAATTCTGATATCAAAGGATTCTCCACATAAAATGAGGGCTTCTATGTCAAACTCTATCAAGATCATTACCCATTTGGCCATTCACCCATTGAGATTTTCTTTAGATAAGAGATATTTCAATGGGTCGATCTTAGCAATAAGCTTGATTTTGTGTGAAAGCATGTAATGTATGGATTTTTGTGAAGCAAAGACCACTGCTAAGCATTCCTTCTCAATGGATGAGATTCATTTCATACCCTACCAAGGTCCTGCTGATGTAATAGACCACTCTTTCTTTTCCCATTTCATCATGTTGGCACCTAGTGTTGTTGATGGAGCTGAAATGTATAAGATCAATGGATTGTTTGGTACCGGCGACATGAGAAATGGAGGTGATAATAGGTATTCCTTGATCTGATGAAAGGCTTTATTGTATTTCTCATCCCACTTATATGTAATACCTTTATAGAGAAGATGCAAGAAAGGGTGGATCTCTTCTGATAAACATGCTATGAATCTCCTAATGGCTTGTAGCCTTCCTTGCAGCCCTCTCATTTGTTTCAATGTTTGTGGTGGCTCCATGTCTAAGATTTATTTCACCTTTGCTAGATCTATCTCTATCCTTCTTTGTGACACTATGTAGCCAAGAAGTTTGCTTGATGTAACCCTAAAGACACACTTTTTTAGATTTAATTGTACCTTATACTCTTCAATCCTATCAAAGATGGTTCCTAATACCTCTATGTGCTCCTTCCTTATTTTTGACTTGGCCAAAATATCATCAATGTATAGTGTTCAACTATTTACGGATCATATCATGAAATATTAGGGTCATTGCCCTTTGATAAGTCACTCTAGTGTTCTTTAGCCCAAACAACATCATGTTCCAACAATATGTTCCCCATGGACAAGTGAATGTAGTTTTATGTTGATCCTCCTTAGTGATCATGATTTGGTTATAACCTAAAATCCCATCCATGAGTGATAGAATTTCATGCCCTATGGTTAAATTGGAAATGATGTCAATGTTAGGAAGAGATAAATCATCCTTTGAAAATTTTGTATTCAAGTCCCTAAAATATGTGCATATTCTAATTTCCCCAGTGGGTTTGGAAATTGGTACTAGGTTGGAAACCCACTCAGGATAGCCAATTGGTCAGATAAATCTGAAGTCAATGAGCTTTTGTAACTCTAGTTTAACCAATAATGCAATTTGAGGGTGCATCTTTCTTAAATTTTGTTTCACTGTTTTGGCTTTAGGATAGACTACTAAGTAATGTACAACCATTTTAGGATTGAGTCTAGGCATGTCTGTGTAAAACCATGCAAAGTTTTCCCTTCTTTATTTTAGGAACAGTGCCAAGTTTTTCTATTCTTCATCTAATAATGATTCAGCATAAAAAGGTTATCTTAGGTGCTTCTTCTATTCCTACATTCATTGGAGTAGCCTTATCTACCAGTACTGCTATTTTTTTTGTATGCATTGCACCAAGGGGGAGATTGAATCCCTCATCCTTGGGTGCCTCAGAGAGGTTTTCACCTTCGGATATGTCCTTTATTTTTACTATTTTGTGATCTAAAATTGCCACGGTGTGGTTTTCACTTAAAGACCTACATGTTATTCTCATGTCATCAATTTTTTGACTGAGAGATTCAATCATCTCCCCATAGTACGCCTATGTGTCTAGCTCTATATCAAATCTTGCTTTGTGATCCCCACATGGTAAGTTGTCAAGGAGTCCCATGAATTTGGAGATCACTTCATCATTTTTTAATATATCTAGAATTGGTGATCCTTGTTGGTCCCATTCAATGAGTTGGGGGTATACTAGGCTTAATTAAGTGGTTTAGCCATTTGGGGTGAAAGATGTTGTGGATATCATAAAGATAGAGGTATCCTCAAATAAGTCAACAACATCAAGGGGAAAGTCATCTAGGGTAGTATCACATGATGTTGGTAACCAAGAGGAAACATCAACCCATTTATTAGAAGTACCTTTTCCAATAAGGGTAACCTTGCTAGTAGTACATCCTAAGCCAAGATTCTTTGGATGTCTCTCAAGAACGACGAGTTCTAGCAAACCGTTGCCATTTTATCCAAAAAAATTATTCTTGTTGTACCCCCATCCCATCGTTAGTTGTAATCCTTTATTGTCATCTTTCATGGGAAGAACAAGCATGGGTAGGTTGTCCTGATAGATAAATTTAGATATATCTTCCTCATTGACATCTTCTTTGTTCAAGTCTCCCCATTTAGTGAAGGTGGTAGATTCTAGTTTCAATGTTTTGGCCACTTTGTTGATAGGTTGGGGTTTCCCATGAGATTTTGGGGAAAGAGGTAGCTCTCTCAACACAAAAGTGTCTTTCAATTTATAATCCCCACAACCATCATCCTTTATTACTGCCTTGATGTCAAGTATGTTCTGCACAATGGATGTTTTGGATTCCAAGGTAGATGCAAGGGAAGATGGGTCAAAAAATGAGAAGGATGTAGGCCCTTCATCATTCTTAGGTATTTTGGGTATCTTGTAGAACTTAGGTTCTCACAATAGTAGAAAGGTTCAGGATCTTCATGGATAGTAATTTATTTACCCTCAAAAGGAATCTTGATACATTGGTGATAGGTGGAAGCTATAGCTTGCATGGTATGAATCCATGGTTGACCAAGCAATATGTTGTAGGGAAGGTCAATATTTATCACTTGGCATGTGGTCTCGACAATGATGGGTCCCACTTGGATAGGTAACTTGGTGATGCCTTGCGACACTCATTCTTGATTGTCATATGCCCTTATGGTTGCACTCTTTGTATTTTCAATAGCATCCTCTAAATAACCCAAGTTCTTGACCAACTAAAGGGTGCAAATTTTTAGACCAACACCTCCATCTATGAGGAGTCTTTTAAGTTTATTCTTATGAACAATGACCTCAAGGTGTAAAGCATGATTGTGAGATGGTTACATTGGGAGATCTTGTTTTGAGAAGGTGAGAAGATGGGGGTAGTGATATACCCTCCCATAGCTTGAAATTGCTCTGTATCAATATTCTCAGGGATGGAGGAAGCTAATAAATATTTTTCTAATATATCACTATGTGTGGGGGATAGCTTCAATAATTCCATAATAGAGATTTGTGCAAGGGTCTTCTTTAGCTAATCTAGGAGACTGTAGTTACTAGGGTTTGACGTTGATTTTGTAGGTTGTGCTCTAGGTTGAGATGAAGTTCCTTGGATTGTGACCTTGCCATGTCATGTGGTGACTCCACACTCTGCACTAGGTCCTTTGACAGTGATGACTATGACAACATTGTCATAAGAGGTGACTACATTGGAATATACATGTCCTATATTAGTGTAATTATTCTCTTTTCTATTGTCATTCCCTTTGTTATGATATGGTAGTAGGGTCTTGTATATCTTGAGGTCCTAATTACCAGCTAGTACATCAATATTTACGTCTCCATTTTTTATAAGATCTTGGATAATGTTCTTCAGCTTCATGTAGCGTGATGCTTTTTGTCCTTTGATCTTGTGAAAGTCACAAAGATCCTTTTTCTTATACCAAGGAGGTTTAACTTGGGGTTCTTGATAGTATGGAAAATTGGGAAGCATAATTAGGTTTGATTGTACCAATTTTTACATTACATATTCAATAGGTTCCCCCAATAGTGTGTATTTCCATTTTGGATAGTTATTCTAATTGGTGGGTCCTCTTTGTTAGGTGTCAGTGTTATTGATTTGGTTATTCTGTGGTGGTGGTGTGGGTTGTTGTATGATTTTTGTGCATTGGTTGGTTGATTGGTGTTTTTCCTAGGAGCACTTATGACCACTTTAGCATCAACAACACCACCATTTGTCATGTTCTTATTCTTAGCCCACATGCGTGGCTTGTCATTTGAGCTAGTTGATGGGTAGTTGTATCGATACAATTGTGTGTTTCCTTATGAGATTAGGACTCTCTTGATAGTGAGGGCCCTAGAAATAAGCTCATCATAAGAAATGACACATTACATCCTTAAGTGGAAGGATAGATCTAGATCAACATTTTTTATGATCATCCCTACCTATTACTCTTCAGGAATGGGCCACTTGCTCTTACTAGGTCTTTGCCTCCACCTTTGTAGGAAATTAGCGAAGGATTCTTCGTTGCTTTGCTTGAGAGTGTACAACTCTTCTAAGCTTACATCCATGTCAATATTGAATGAGAAATGGTCTATGAACCTATCAATGATTTCTTGAAAGTTCTTAATCGATGGAGGCAATTGTGAAAACCAATTGATTGTTGGACCCGCCAAACTACGTGGGAAGAGGTGCATTAGGTAGGAATCATTATAGAAAACCTCCATACACATGATGTTGAATTATTTAATGTGATCCACAAAATTTCCCCTCCCTTTATATTTATCAAATGTAGGGACCTCAAAACTGTGTGGGAAAGGTACCATTGTGATATTTCTATCGAATGGGTATGGACACAAGTTTTGTTGTGTATGTGGCTTCCTTAATTTTCCCATTTGAATGTCCTGGATCCGCTGCATTAGCACCTTGAGTTGTGAGGACACATTGTCTTGTAGGTTTGGTGGAGTAGCATATATTGTGTATTGTGGGATGGGAGATTAGTTATAAGTGAGATATTGGTATGATGGGGTATTCTATGGTGTGCATGATGGATTCTAATATTGTGACAGTGAGGGTGATAGAGGTGGTGGTGTATATGCTCCTTGTGCCATTGGATTGATGATGTTTTTTTGGGGGTTATAGTACAAACCCTATGGTTGTTGTTGCACAAGCATGTCTTGTTGTTGGGAATATTATTGTGCTAGCAATGCTTGTTGTTGGACTTATTGTTGTTGTTGAGCTTGAATATGTTGTTGCAAGGCTTGTGCTTGGACCTATTGTTGTTGCAATGCTTATTGATAAACCTATTGTTGTTACAAGGATTGGGCTTGAGCTTGAGCTTTTTGTTGTTGCAACACTTGTTGATAAGCCTGTTTTTCCTATTGCAAAGCTAAAGTGTGAGATTTTTGTTCTTGCAATGTGGAAGTGTTTTGGTGTTGGGATATGTGAGATGGGTTTTGGGTGATCATGATATGAGTGGGTTGTGGATTTATTTGAGATGGTTGTAATGTGGCGAGTGTTTGGGGGTTGTTTTGTGCTATCATTCCTTGTAAAATAGTCAATTGGGATGGATGAATGTAAGTTTCCCCATTTTATTTTGCATGGCTTGGGGAACCAATGGTAAAGATAATGTGTCATTTGGTATTGTGATGTCAATGGCACATTTTGACCTTGGATCAATTGATTAGAAGGGTTCCCTTGATCGATGTGTTGAGGGTTCCCTTGTTGTGTTTGTTGTGGGACCAAGGTATTACCTTGGTTGATGGGGTTTTTGATCAATGTGTTTCTTTGATTTGGATTGATGATAGATGGGTTTGATGTGGATGGTGCATTGATTGGAGTAGTTTGGGTAACCACTTGTTTCAATGTGTCAATGGGGTTGTTAGAACCACTTGTCAAGGGTTGAATTTGCGTGAGGGTGTTAACTTTCCCTTGTTGTCCTATTTGAGGCACTTGGTTCACATTACCTTGCATAACATTGGGAACACTTTGGGTATTCATGGTGATGGATGAAGATGGTTGTGCTCGAAATGCCAAGGTCATCATGGTGTTATGGAATGTAAGAGGTTGGTATGGATGTAGGGGATGCTCTAGAATAGTGGTGGATGAATGGGGTGGGGAACCAAATGTTTCTTTCCAACTTGTACTTAGTGGAAGGTTGGTTTTTTGAGTACCCAAAATTGTGTTGCCTTCCAAAGGGAGAGTGTGACCAAGATTGGTGGAAATCCTAGTTGCAAGATTAGGAGTTAATGTTTGACATGGCACAAGGGATGGAGTAGATTGAGCCAATCCTTGTGTCAAGGTTTGTGCACCAAAATTTGGGGGAATTGAAGCCATATTTTGTAATGGTTTTTCCCTAATTGTGTCAAAGTCAAATATAGAAGGGAGTTTAGCCCCTTCTTTTGCTAAAGTCATCATATTTTGGGTAGGTTTATTCTTCATCAAAGTGTTAACAATGTGGCTTGTCTTAGGTTCTTGTTGATATTCAAGGATTTCTTCCTCCGTGAGCTCAAGGGGGTTGTTTGTGACATCTTCTACCTCCTACCTTAATGTATTTTGTGTTTATTGTGAGGGGGTAGAATGGCTTCTTGGATCAAATTCTTGTGGAATAGTATCACTTGTGGTAGATGTGTTTTTGGTTTTCTCCACAATTCTCTTGTGTTTTGTTCTTGTTGTAACCATAAATTATGGGTCAATTATGGGAGAAGTGTGTTGATATTTATTGAAACTCTCTAGTTGACTCAAATTTTGGTAAAAGGGACCCTCTAAGTTGTTTCCAACCAATGATGCAAGTGGATAATGATAAGGGTGAATGATATGGGGGATGAATTTTCTAAAAGTTTTGGACAACACTTTTAGAAAAAAGGTTTGATGTTTTAAGGTCTTGGATAAAAGGTGTTAATGAACATGTAAGTCTTTAAGGTAGACTTGTGACCTTTAAGATAAAATAGTTCAAAAATGTGATGACTAACTCAACTAAGTGCATGGAAAAGGACTCATTTCACACACAAAGTAGCTAAGTTAGGAGATTGTTTTGATCAATGTCTATGTCCAAAGTGTTGATGTGTCCAAAAGTTTCTAAAGTTGTTGGTGAAGTGGAATGTGAAATATGATGAATGGTGGATGAAATGTTTTGACCCAAAATATTAACCTAAAATGGACCTTTGTTTTTGCAAGACCAAAATGGTGAGAAACATGATATACCTCTAAAGTGATAATACCTCAAGAACTCAATGATTTGGTAAAATAGAACTTGGACTCAAATGTTTTGCAATATTTTCCTTGTCTCAATTTTTTTGGTGTTGGCGAGTCAATGTTTGAACATACATCAATGTGGGGTGTGCATTTGATTTAATCTTTGCTTAAGTGAGATTATTTTATTACCACATCAAGAAATTCTTAATTAATTTCAAACTAAAAATGTTTATGTCTAAGCAACCTTCATTTCAAAAAGTCCATTATGTGAAAATCATGAAGCTAAGGCTATAGTTCCCTATGTTAACTTTGGAAAGTGTGGATTTAGATATAATTCTAAATAGTTAGAAGCCTCTAAGGAGAAAATATTTAGGGACAAGAATCAATATTAGGAATTTTTAAAAGGTATCCAAACTTAATCCAAAGGGTTTGAAATTTGATGAATCATGTTGATGTGTGTTTAAGATGTTTTGGAACCAAACAATGTGTCAAACTGACTCACAAGCAGTATACCATTCCTAGCTCAAGTGGGTACGTATATTCTTGGTGGGCTTACCTCATGCCCCAAAGGGATGATTTTACATGCAACATTATGGAGGAACAAAAGAAAAAGAGTCCATTCTCTTTAAGCCTTTATGCCTTGACCCACAAGTTGGACTTGGTAAGTAAATTCTTGGAATGAAGGATCCAATGCACCACTTTAAAGAATGCTTCAAAATTGGACTTGGTTAACTACTACAACAAGGTTCTTAATGACAAAAAACTGAGAACATCAGAGAAAACATTCACCCGCTTGGCCACTTAAGGCTCTTTAACCATTCCTATTCCACTTAAGGCATGGGATTATGTGCAGTATGTTTTTGGCATAGATAAAAGCTACTTTATGAAGATTTCACAACCTTTAATATAGCTCACCAGTAAACATGCTTGCAAGAACTTAAGTGCGAGTTCTCCATTATAGGATGTATTTGTAGACACCAAAAAATTCTTGATTGATACTATGCATTTGATTCTAATAAATTAATACAATTTCTTCCAAAATCACTTCAAACTAACCATTTAATTGAATAATCAACATTATTTAATTAAATTCAGCAAATTCAGCTATTAATCAAATAATTAAATTTATTGGATTAATTCACCTTTCTTCTAACTAATTCCCATCATATTTAATTAAATCAAATTATTTAATTAAATCCCCTTTTAATACTCTCATTTGATTAAAATTAATCAAATCAAATGTCACAATCTCCTAATTCATCTCCAATTAATTAATTTTGGATTAATTAATCCTAAATCACCTTTCTAATCATCATTATTAATTCCTCCATCTTTTAACTCTTCAAAAGTTAAATCAACCCATGGTCAACTAACTAGGTTGCACATGAAAATAATTTCTATTAATTATTTAAATCCCCTAATTTCCCTCACAAAGGAATATTCCTCTTAACAACCTCTCATTCAATTTCCCTCCAAAGGTTTTCAAAAACCTATCACATCCTCTTACATTTGCAATAAATTCTCTTACATCCTCTCAAATCTCAACCAATTTCATTCAATTCCTCTTACATCCTTTCAAATCCTCAACCAATTTCATTTATTTCTCATCCATCCTTCTCCATTCACACATTTCCCAAAATGTGCTCCAACTTCCTCCAATGGAATTTTGACACTTAGCACATTCTCATTGGCTCTCATTTTATCCCACTTTCACCAATTTCCTCCATTCTTTATCCCTTGGATTCTATAAATAGAGGCATTCTTTTAATAATATGGATCCACAACTTCATGCATTATCATTATAGTCATTTGAGTTCATAGCAATCACCATTTCCATGTTATTTTGAGTTCATGCTCATCACTTAGCATCATTTCCAACGCTAGGATCATCTTCAAATCATCAAGCTTAAGCAATTGGGATTGGGAAAGGGATTCTTTCCACATCAAAGGAGCACAAATCCCCATATGGGATTGAGGTTTGGTAAATTTAGTTGATTGAATGCTTTGTTCATGCATTATTTCATGTTTTCATCTTTGTTCTTCAAAGAATTTCATAGTGAACATTATATTTAAGATTTCTAACATGTTTGACAATGTTTTGTTGATCTAGTGTTAGTTTGTGTAGGTTTGGTGCACATTTTGGCGATAGAAGGAGGGATAACCATCTTAATTTCTATATTTTTGCTTGATTTTTCCATTTTTTGCAGACATGGGAATGCGACACTGCCTTCATGCAATTGTGAGCTTGTAGAGTACCACTTTTGCTCTGTAGCACTACCTTCGCTGCATCACACCACACTTTTTCACCTCTGTCACACCGCATATGTTTCAATGCCGCATTTGCATATTATTTCTTCTATCTTAATTTATTGTCCGTAGAGTGTCGCTTCTGAAACTGCGCCACATTCACACTCTCTACCTTCTATAGAGCATCGCTTTTGATTTTAACAGAGTGTCGCTTATGTTTTCAGTGTTGCATTTGACAGTTGCAGAGCATCGCCTTTGCAGTAAAGTGTTTCCTTTGCAAGAAATAGAGGAAAATCAAGTGGAGGCTGAAAAGCATTTTTTAATGCTCTTTGTAATAGCTTAGGTCTTCAATTTCTGCATCTTATTTCTTATTCTAGGACCAACTAGATTCAATTTTGGCTTAAAATTAACCTACAAATCAAGCTTTGCCAATTTTGGTTAAAATTGAACCTTAGATACTTACTAGCATTTGAATTTTGAACTAAAATTGAACAAGCAACTTCACACTTGATATTGGTGCTATAAAAAGAACTCATCATTGCCTTTAAGGATTTAAAAAGAACTTGTGTTTTCTTTGTTTTGTAATCTTCTTTTCAATTTGTGTCATCCAAATGCATATGCACTTCTCTCACGCTTCACGATGATCCTGAGAATAAAAAGCATTTTAGTGACATTGGTTGCCTAAAAAATTACCTACAAATTTCAAATTTGGGTTTTAAAATTGAGCAAATCATGCTAGTGTGAGAAAGAGACATTGTGTTGTGCTTTACGTGAACTGGGTGGTCAAACTACAAGTGTACTCCCTCACTTTTATTACCTTTAGAGGGGCCTACCTAAGACCAATTCGAAGGTGACTCCAACCAAACTTTCACTCGAGTTGGTATATAAATGGATAAGACTAAACTATCAAGTCCTCATGGTATGTAGGCCTTAGCCTATAGTGTCTTGTAGAACGGGGTACTACTGTAAAAAGTATAAGAGCCCCTAGTAGGATTGATTAAAGTCTTTAGTGGCTTGTTGGATGCTTCCAAGGTATCATGTCTCTGATTACCCTAACTAAGAACCAATTTGTATAGAAGTCAAAATCCTTACTATTTGTTGATGCAAGAATGGTAGTTTTGAAGCAGATTCACATTTGTACTACTAAATAGTAGAAACAAAATAAATTCTTTTAATCTTCAGATTTTAAGGATTTTGAGATTTGGTGGTCTTGAGAAGTGTGTGCCGAGAAAGGGGGAGCCAGTGTCACCAAATCTCTAACTATTCGCTTTGTCTAGTGTTTGGAGAAATTTGAGTGAAGAATCAACAAATATTATCTTTCCTATCCTAGGGTTGTGCAATCTGTGAGTCAGTTAAATACATTGCTTGAAATCTCAAAACTTGGAAACAAACATTCAACAAGGTCATCAAATTTCAAACCCTTTGGAAAGAGCAAATACCTTTGAAAATCCCACATAGTACTACTTGTCCCTAGGGATTCTATCATTAGATGCTTCTGAATATTTGGGCCTATATCTCAATTGTCTCTCTCTAAAGTCAACATTAGGGAAACTATTTCCTTGATTCTCTTGATTTTCACATAATGGACCTTGTGGAATGAAAATAAATTGAGACATAGACATTTAGTTTGAAAACTAAGCAAGAAAGTGTTAATGTGGTAAAAAGAATTCATTTAATCTAGATAAAAGATAATTGAACCTCACACACGTGTTTGTTCAAATGATTTCTCACAAAATCAAAATCCCAAAACCAAATTCTATCAATCATCACAAGCATCTTAGTCCAAGGGATCTCAAGAAATGTCAATCAACACTTTACCAAGTCAAAGATAGATTTCTCTATAACTTCTACAAACGTGCTTCAAAGGACAATCCAAACTTGTACTCATTCTATTATTGTCAAAATCCAGCTCTCTTCCAATGTTTTGAGTATCTCACTTTGTAGGGTTGAAAGTTTTAGAAGTATAGCATGTTCTTCAATACCTAGGTCTTGTAAACAAAAGTCTCTAGGTTCACCTCAGATAAAAATCAACACCTTTATTTGTCACCCCATCAATCAAATCCCATCTCACAAACAACTTTTAGAACCTTGGAAAAATCATTCATACTAGTCTTTTGGAAAAACCTTCTAATCAAAATCAAAACCACCTTGTTTTACTAAGTATGTGTGGATGAATCCTTCCTCATATACTTAGTTAAATTATCATCCTTGTGGGAAAGTTTATTCCAAGATAACATCTAACATCTTGGGGTTTATAAGTTCATTATCCAAAATAAAAAATCAAATCAAATCCAAACCAAATCCAAAAAGTCCTAAAGTCTAGTATTCCTCCAAGGGTCTTAAAAGTTCAAACATTCACATCATTCATCTTTCATTTAGCTCATCACCACCATTTGATCCTTAACATCCTAGATTTTCATTTTTGTACCTAAAGTTTAGACCAACCTAAGGAGTTAGAGGTTTACCTCCCATATTCCTGAAATTTGATCCTTATTTTATGGTCCAAACTAGATCTCAACACAAGAAGAACATGGAACAAAACAAGGAAACATCTACTTCAAGTGATCTAAGCTAAATATAAAATAATCCCATGGGACCTATCAACACTCCATTTGACCACCCTCAACTACCACAAGATCTTCAAGAGGGAGGTTGCCAAGTGGAAGATGTCACCAACAATGTCCAAGGAATGACCCAAGATGAAATCATGGAGCTAGTCCAAAATCTTGAAAACCACAAAATTGTCAACACAATGATGAGACTTAGTCCTTCACAATATATGTTAGCATTAGCAAAGGAAGGGGCTAAACTCCATTCTGATTATGATGTGAGCACTATTGTGGAAAAACCTCCTGGGAATATGCCACTAGTGTCATTCACACCATCCTTCCAAAACATCATCCAACCCATCATACAACCAACATCATCTCATGCTCCAAGTCAACCCATAATCACCAAGGGGAGTTCATTGCTCCACTCTCTTCAAACACATCCCCTTGTAAATAACCAAGACTTGGATGCAAATACCATCTTGGGTCTACCGAATACCATCCCTCAAGACCCAAAGCATCCATACATTCCACTCATTTTCCATGACACCAACAATTCATCCACTTTTGCTGCATAAACGCTTTATTCTCTTGATGCACAAGTCTCCCTCCCCATGGTATCACAAGGACAAGTAGATTCATTTGAAAAAATGGGAACTTTTAACACATCATCATCACTTTTTCAAGGACACACACCACCAATCTTCCCACCATTTCCCCTATAACATCAACATCCATACCAATCCTAGGTTTATGGAAACCCCCTTTACCTTACATACCAATCCAAAATCAATCAATTCAAAATAATCCTCTAGTCGTGAATCAAATCAACATACCAAATCCTTTAAGCATGCCACCGATATCGCAACAACAGGTGGCATCAATCCAAGCAACACAATCAATCAATACACCATCTATAACACCTTAGAACGTGGTCTCCCAAGGACCTAGCATATCAAACACACCATCTACCACACAACCCCTTATCATCACTCACCAAGCACCACAACAACCACCTCAACAAAATATCATCACACCATCCCACACTATTCTGAATCCTCCACTGCCACCACCAAATCTAAACATGGAAAATCAATACAACATCACTTTGCAAGCAGCCCAACAAGCCTATCAAAAGGCACTTCAACAATTCCAAACTCAACAAGCCACACAACAAGCACACACACAAGTTTTATTACAACAACAACAAGTTGCACAGGTTGCACAAGTAGCAAAAACTGCACAAACAACAAAAGCCACACAAGCTACGCAAGCCGCAGAAGCTACACAAACCACACAAGCCGGACAAGTTGCACAAGCCGCACAGGATGTCCAAGCTTCCCAAGTCACTCAACAAACTCAAGCTCAAGCACAAGCTCAATATCAAGTGCCACAAGCTCAAGCACAAGCCTTGTTACAGAAACAAGCTTATCAGCAAGCTTTGCAACAATACCAAGCACAACAACAAGCAGCTCACCTACAAGCCCAACAAAAAACATTATTGGCACAACAACAAGAAGACCAACAACAAGAATTGTTGGCACAACAACAACTATAGGCATACCAACAAGCATTGTTGGCACAACAAAACTTGCAGTAGCCTCCCACGAACACACAAAACACCCCACCCATCACTCAAGCAATCCAACCACCCCAAAACACATTCATCCCACCACCCGATCCGCAAAATGATGTGTTCGCACAAATTAAATTGCTCTCACAACAAGTGTTGGACCTAAATTTGACAAAAGCATTGCAATGGTGCCATTCCCACAAGGATTCGAGATAACTAAATTTGACAAATACTGTAGGATTGACAATCCTGAAGATCACATCAGGGAATTCCATGTACACTGCATGGAAGTTGCATACAATGAATCTTATCTAATGCGAATCTTCCCTCGAAGCTTGGTTGTTCCAGCAATGGAATGGTTCTCCTACCTTCCCCCTGGAATCAAAAAGTTTCAAGAAATTGTGGATTTATTCTTACAAAATTACTCATTTAACATAGGCATGGACATGAGTCTAGAAGAATTATCCTCCCTAAAACAAGCCAAGGGGGAGAAATTTGCATCCTTCTTGCAATGATGGTGATCCAAGGCCAATAGGAGCAAGTGGGCTATGCCGGAAGAACAAAAAATAGGGACTATCATCTCCAATCTTGAAGGGACCTTGTCCTTTCATTTGAAAATGCGATGCATAACAACATATGACTAGTTGATCCCCAAGGAGTTCAACATCGAAAAATCCCTTATTGCACAAGGGGGCACACCTACATATCAAGAGAATCAACCATCAACTAGTTACAATGAAAAACCTCACACATAGGAAAAGAACATAAATGTCGCTAATGATGGTGTTATTGATGCCAAAGTTATTATCAATGCCCCAAGGAAAAATACACAACAACAATCATACCAACAACCACAAGTCAATGCCCAAAAAAACACACAAATCAATCCATCATCACAACAACCCACCAATAAAACTGTCAACGATATAAATGATCAAGGGGGACCACCCCCAAGGAACAAGTATCCCCGTAAACACAAATACACACCACTTGGGTAACCAATCAAATCGATCATGCAACAACTAGTACAAGCAAATATCATCAAAATACCAGTCTATGAAAACTATCAAGAGCCTCAAGTTAAACCACCATAATATAATGAGAAGCATCTTTGTGAATTTCACAAGATAAAGGGACACATGGCAACTAGTTGTATGTGACTTAAAAACTTGATCCAAGATCTCATTGACAATAAAACCATAACCATTGAATAGCCAGCTGGCAACCAAGACCTCAAGATATACATGAATCTAATGCTAGATCACAATAAGGGGAATAATAATGGTTAGGAAAAGTATAACAATGTGAACCATGTTTATGACCATGTTGTTACATCCTTGGATGAATGGGTCACAGTTGTCAACATCAAGGGATATAGAGTTGACTATGGAGTCACCACACGTGGTGGTAGAATTACCATTCTAGGACCATCACAACCACCCAAAGCACCAGTCGCTAATCCAAAATCCACCCCTAATGGTTATAATGTCCTTGACCAACTGAAAAGAACCCCCACCTAGATCTCCATCATGGACTTTCTGAAAATCTCACTCGCACATAGGGAAATCCTAGAGAAAGCATTAGTTGCATCCTCCGTCCCAACAGATCTTGATGCAGACCAGTTCCAAGCTATGGTTAGACATATCACTACACCACATCTCCTAACATTCTTTGAGCAGGATCTTCCAACCCAACCATCTCATAACCGTACACTCCATCTTGAAGTCTTCTAGTCCATAAGAATAAAGTCAAATGAGTCTTGGTGGATGGAGGTGCAGGTTTAAATATATGTACTCTTAAGCTAATAAAGAATCTGGGATTCTCTGAAGATGTCATTGAGAAGGGTAAAGGTATCACAATCAGGGCATATGATGATCAAGAAAGAGTGTCTCAAGGCACCATTCAACTCCCTATTCAAGTAGGGACAACAATCATGGAGACTACATGTCAAGTCCTTGATCTTGAACTCTCGTACAATATCCTCCTAGGGTGCCCATGGATCCATGGGATGCAAGCTATGGCGTCCACATTCCACAATGTGTGAAATTCCCTTATCAAAACCAAGAAGTCATAGTCCATGGTGATCCCAAGCCATTCTATTATTGCAAAAATCTGGAGGCCAAGTACTACAAGATTCCTCAAGTCTCAAAGAATGATGAGGGACCCACATATCCTTATATAGACCCATCTACCCTAGCCTCCACTTCTGAGACAAACACACCCTCCATTCCAGACATCCTTGATATTAAGGTTATTATCCAAGATAAAGGTTGTGGAGACTACAAAATGAAAAAGATTGCCTTTGTGATAGGGGAGTTACCTCAATCCCCTAGATCTCATGGAAAACCCCAACCGATTGATACAACATCCCAGACCTTCAAAGTAGAACTTACTACCTTCAAAATGTGGGGAGACCTAAGCAAAGAGGTAGTTGATGAGAAGATGTATCAAGTTTGTTGTATCAAGATAAGAGACCTGTACTTGATCTTCCCATGGATGATGATAACAAAGGACTACAGGGTATGTGCAAGATCATCATGGAAAAAATAGGCCCTTAAGTGGTGATGAAATTCAGAAAAATCAGAGTTAGGCAACTTGACATAAAAATTTGAATAAGTTATCTATATTATTTCAAAAATATGTAAGAATAGAATCTGTAGCAAATTGAATGTAGTTTCTAAACTACTAGGTTTATTTAGAAAAGAATCTATTTGGTGAAAATTTGAAATTTCAATGCAGTAGTACTTAAATTTCAGCGAAAAATAAGAAGTAGGTGTCATCTGACCACCCTAACCACAATAAAATGATAATATTTTTTATAATATTTTAGATATAAGTAGAGGACTCATGCCCCGATGTGTTGCATATTTTTGTAATTTTTTCCAAATAAATAATTAATTATGAATTTTTATTAGAAATTTTAAAAATATAAAAACTTGTATGCGGCCACCTTAACTTGGTCAAAACTTCATGAAATTCATTTTTTTTAATCCTATAGTATGTGAAGCACAAAATGTGACACATGTTTAAGATTCAAAAAATGTGATACCGTTTGAAAGCTATAGATTTTTTTCAATCATCCTATCAATCAGGACTTTAGTCATAATTTAAATAGAAAATGAATAATAGTTATTTATTAAATTCAAAGTAAAACATAATTTATATTGGTGGAAAGCTGAGAATCTCCTTTAAAAACCCTTTTCATTTTATCAATTTTGGGTAAAAAAAAAGTCGTCAACCACATACTCTACACATACCCATCATATCGCCACTTTTTGTCCCATCATGATCCTGCACATACCCTACAGTTAATGCATGGATGGGGCTATAACAAAAATGAGAAGCTCAGAAAAAATGACAATGGCCTATTAGAACCCATTATTCCTGAGAAGCACCTAAAAAATCTTGGTCTTGGATGTACCCCTGGAAGAATAACCATTCTTGGCAAAGGTACCCCTGTTAAAAAAGTCAAAGCTCCTCCTCAGTTACCGATATCCACAGGTCTACCTCTAGATAACTATACCTTTGATATAACCAACGTATGTGACAAGGATCCCATTACTAACTTGCCCATGTTATTTGATGATTCCTACCTTCTTATGATTACTACCATGTTTTTTGAGCCGAGTAACCGAAAAACTGAACTTAAGCTTGTCTGCCCCTAACTGATAGACTGTGACCAACAAGGACCAACAATCTTGGACACATTCAAAAAAGATGAAGCTCTCTCAAAATTCATGGGACCGTGGGATACTATACCATCTGGAGATCATAAAGAAGGATTTGATATTGAACTAGACACACATGCATACTATGGGGAAACGATTGAATCTCTCAGTCACAAAATAGAAAATCTAAGAGTATTATCTAGGCTTTTAAGTAAAAACCACACTGTGACACTTTCTGACACAAAAATAGTAAAAAAAAGGATGTATCCAATGGTGAAAACCTCTCTAAGGCACCAAAGGATGAGGGATTCAATATTCCCCTTAGTGCTATTCATCAAGAAAAATCAGCGGTGCTAGCCGAAAGGTGCAACCTAGTCAATCTAGGAACTAAAGAAACACCACACATTACTTTCTATGCAGAATCACTTTTGACCAAAGAACAAGAACTTCTAGCTGCATTTTTGAAAGGTAAAATTTGCATGGACCTATGTTGACATGACCGGTCTTGATCTTGAAATTGTGGTTCACCATCTAGCCATCTATCCAGAGGTGAAACTAGTAAAAAAAAAGCTAAGATAGATGCATCCGTAGATTGCATTACTGGTCAAACTTGAATTGAAAAAACTCTTTGATGTTGGCTTCATACAAACAATTGATTATCCAAAGTGGGTCTCCAATCTTGTACTTGTTTCTAATTCCACTGGGGGCATCTATATCTGCATTGACTTCAAAGACCTAAACAAAGCATGCCCTAAGGATGATTTCCCTCTCCAAAATATAGACATGATTGTGGCTATGACGGAAGGGCATGAAATGCTATCATTGATGGACGAGTTTTCAAGGTACAATCAGATTATGATAGCCAAATATGATCAACATAAAACAACTTTCACCTATTCCATGGGGGACTTACTGCTGGAACATGATGCCATTTGGGTTAAAGAATGTTGGAGCTACATACCAAAGGGAAATGGCATTGATTTTCCACAACTTAATTCACAAATCTATAGAGGATTATGTAGATGACATATTAGCCAAATAAAGAAAGCGTTGAGACCACATAGCAACACTGGCCTCTATTTTTGAAAGACTAGAAGAATACAAGGTTAGACTCAACCCTAAGAAATGTGTCTTTAGTGTGCAATCAGGGAAACTTCTAGGGTATATTGTATCAATGAGGGGAATCGAGATAGACCCTGCCAAAGTCAAAGTAATTCTTGAAATGGAAGCACCATAGACATTGAAGTAGTTAAGGGGTTTGCAAGGAAGGCTCCAATCCATTTGCCTATTCATAGCACAGTTAGCAAATAAGGCTATCCCATATTCTCATCTACTCCACAAGGGGGTAGCATACAAGTGGGATGAGAAATGTGATCAGGCATTCAACAAAATCAAAGAATACTTACTAATGCCACCAATCCAAAACAAACTATTGATACTCTACATATTAGCAACAACAACAACCCTTGGTGCTCTCTTAGCTTAGCATGATGAAATAGGGAAGGAGATAGCCATTTACTATATTAACAGAACCCTGGTGGAACACGAGTTGAATTACACATTCATTGAGAAGGCTTGCCTAGCAGTAGTGTTTGCTGCACAAAGAAATAGAAATTACATGTTGGCTCATCAGATAAATCTTATCACCAAAATAGATCCTCTCAAGTATAGATCTACTTTCTAAAGCAACACTCACAGGATGAATGCTAAGTGGGTTATGATCCTAATAGAATACGACATTGAGTATGTGGAAAAAAAAGCCATCAAAGGACAAGTAATTGCAGATCAACTAGCAGAAGCACCTATATATTCAGATAACCCATTGGTATCAGAATTCCCTGATGAGTCAATCTTTAATCTAAGTGTAGCATATCACTGAAAGGTATATTTTGATGGGTCCTACACACAACATGGGTCAGGAGCGGGAGTCTTCTTCATTACACCACAAGGAGACTGCATACCAAAGTCATATAAGCTATCTTTTTCATGCACTAACAATATTGCCGAGTATGAAACCCTTGTCATAGGACTCATAATTGTAGTATAGTGGAAAATCATGGCCCTTAAAGTTTATGGAGACTCACAACTAAGGATTATCCCACAATACTAGTTTACAATTTTTGGCCAAACTGGACACTGAACTGATTTTTTCTAACTAAATCTTCACTTTCAGGCACTTATAGCGGCTAAACCGTGAGGAATTTGAAGATGATGCAAACTAGTGATTTATGAAATTTTATTTGTAGATTCTAAATATATTTTTTTCAAAATTTTTTGAATCATATTGCACTTCTTTTTCCATCTCCTTTGAAAACTAGTTTTTTTAGTAAACACCATTTTTAAGGAGTGACACTCACCGTATAACACATAAATTTCTTTCCATGAAAGATAAAATTCTATTTTTTTTTAATTTAGATTTGTCACTATGATATCTAGTGCTTCCAATTGGTTTCATAGGTTTTATTGAATATTTTTTCCTTAATCAAGTTTCGAAGTCAAACCAATTACAATTCAAACATAGGCGGACTGTATAACACATAATTTTTTTTTTATGTATTGAAATTCATTTTTTTTGCTGGATCAAGGACTTCAATATCTGGTGCACTCATATATTTCAATTTTTTTTTATAATCTTCTATTTTTTCACATGTGTAGAACAGAGAGCTTGATTTTCGGTGAAAAATCTGCATTCACAAGAAATGAAAAATAAATATAATAATAAAATAAAATTTATTTAAAATTATACTTTTTGGGAAGCTGATAATAAGGACTACATACTTACAAAAAATAAATTTTAAATGAATTCATTTTATCCCCCAAAAGGTAAATCAAAAGTGGTTTTTTATCAGTATTTTAATAGATGTAAAGGAGACTCTGTTATAGGTATAGTTTAAAACTAGTGGGGTTCTATCCAAGGGGGTTTGATCTAAGGTAGTTTGATCAAACCTTCTTCAATTGGAATGCTTTAAATTGAACTTTTTAAGGCTTAAATCATTATATTTTCTAAAAATATGCGATTTCAACAAAAATTAGAATCCCCCATAAATTGTAAATTGGCTTTGTGGGATCACCCCTAATCATCAAGCAGGTCAATGGTGAATACCAAACAAAGGATGACAAGATCACCCCGTATAAGAAACTAGTGGAAAGCCTCAAGTTATTCTTCATTGACATAACATTTGAGCAAATACCAAGGGGAAACAATAAAGCAACTAATGTTATGGTAACAATTAGATCACTACTAGATATCCCACGCAATGTCCATAAACATGAATTCCTGGTAGAGCAATTTCTCATACCATATTTCGAGGTACCAGAGTCTAAGTTTGTGTGTGAAATCATTGGTCCCAGTGATCCTTGGTACCATGACATATATACCTACCTAAAAATAGGAGTCCTCCCTATCGACATCACCCCAAACCTCAAGAGAACCTTTATTAAGAAGTCATCCTGTTTAGTTATCTTAGGTGAAACCCTATACCATAGAAGTATCAAGGGAACCCTCTTGTGATGCCTTAATCTTGAGGAAGCTTTGACTACTTTAACTGAGGTACACGATGGTATTTGTGGTTCACATTCTAGTGGTATGACCTTGGCCAAGAAATTGTTGAGGACTGGGTACTACTAGCCTACGATGGAGAGGGAAGCTCATGACTATGTCTGAAGATGTTTGTAATGTCAACAACATGGGGATATCATCCATGCACTAACTCAAGAGCTCCAATCAATTATAACACCTTAGCCTTTTTCACAATGGGGGTTCAATCTCATCGGAAAAATCACTCCCACTTCATCCAATGGACACAAGTTCATTATCACTACCACAAAGTACTTTACAAAGTGGGTAGAGGTCATACCAATGACCTACATCATAGGGAATAAAATCTCCAAATTCATCCTAAACTACCTCATTTGCCGATACGGTGTTCCACAAGCCCTTATCTCAGATAACAAGACACCTTTCAAGAACCAGGATGTTTGAGAGTTATGCCAAAATTTCAATATCCAACATCGCTTCTCCACCCCCTACTACCCCTAGGGTAATGAACAAGCTAAGGCTTCTAATAAAACCATCTTCAAAATCCTAAAGAAAATAGTCAATGAAGTTGGTCGTGACTAGCACTTATAGCTAAATCCCACGTTATGGGCCTACCAAACAAGTATTTGCATGCCTACAGGTGCTACACCCCTTTCCCTGGTCTACAGATCAAAATCCATCCTTCCCATTGAGATCGAGCTCCCATCCTTAAGGATATCATTGCAAAATCTTATTACTGACAAAGAATATCGGGTGTCATGGTTGAACGAGCTAGAAATACTAGATGAGCAGTGCATGGATGCCTTGAATCACCTACAAGTTTATCAGAACCACCTCAAGAGGAGCTATAATAAGAAGATCAAGAGTTAGAACTTTCAAGTTGGAGAGCTTGTGTTAAAGGAGAATTAGAAGAATGTGCCAAATCCAGAAAGCAAGGGAAAGCTTGAACCCAATTGGTTGGGACCCTCCATCATCATGACAAGTTATAAATTAGGAGAATATCAAATATATACACCCTAAGGTGAGCCTCTACAAGAGCCTATCAATAGCTCCCATCTCAAAAAGTTTTATGCCTAAAGTTTGCAAGGTATAAATCCAAAAAATTAAAAAAAAAAATTAAAAAATTAAAAATCCAAAAAAATCAGAAAAAGGATTGAAAACAGTAAAGAATTTTTTTTTCCTTTAGTGAAAACCACTTTGGTGGTGCTTTGGGCAATTACCTTGGTGAAAACTTGGCAAACAGGCGCCTCGTGTAAATAAGCACTTTCCATTTATAATGATCTCTACGGCTTGTTTTGCATCATTCATCCATCGCATTCCATTGATCCTTCCGACACCCATCCACATCTGCATCATAACTTGATCATGTTTTTGTATCATGTTCCCTCCTAGTACTACTTGGCACATTCCTAAGGTTAGTTTGTCCTGCCTATATCAGAGTAGTCTATCACACCACGTTGGGGGCATGTTCTTATGCCTACATTGGATTGGATTCATGTATATTCTTGAAATCTTCCTTAGAATCAGAAAATAAAAAAAAAATCAAAAAATCAAAAAATCAAAAAATCAAAAAAAATCATAAAATTAGAAAATCCAAAAATATCCAAAACATATTAAAAAATAAAAAAAACAAGTCAAAACTTAGTTAAAAAATGTCAAAAAATAGAGTCGTCGTGTCGAACTACGGGTCTCTGAGCTTGAACGTAGGCAAGGCCATCATTGATGTGCCCTCGAGACACTTTAGGTCAGTCCTTTAGGATTCCATAATAATAAACTAGCATCCCTTTGTTCATTTCTCATCAATAAACGAGTTTGTGTTAGTCAAACTACGTGGTCTCTGCGTGTATAATGTAGGCAAGGCTAATCTTTGATCAACCCCCAAGGCCCCTAGGATAGGTCTTCAGGTTAGGTTCTTGATCAAAATCTCATAAAACTCCAAAAACATTAGAAAATTTGAAAATCAAAACATTTGTAAAAAATCTTGAAAATACCAAAAACAACCTCAAAACATTTCAAAAATATCAAAAACATTCAAAAAACCCAAAATCATCCATCCCACTTCAATGATCACCCGCAATAAACATTCTCTCATAATAAATGACTATCACCTCCAACCTTTGGTAAAGTAATAAAAAACAAGTATAGAAAATTGAAAGTGAAAACTCAAGCATCAAGGTCTCAAGTCTAGGTCAATAGGTAAACGAGTTGGTTAACTTTTGGTATCAATAACCCATCATCCAATTAGTCTCAAAATCATCTGATAACATCATGTCCCAGGATGCATCCTTCATACAATGGACATCAACATCATACCTCACCATAGTTTAGTCTTGGCTAGAGAGGTGTGAAGAACATTAGCTTGTTTGTTTACTTGATCTTTGTCTTGTTGATTTATCTTATTTTTCCCATTCTGATGACCTCTTGATGATGTCTAATCAAAACAATTTAGAGAGCAAGGAATGGGGCATTGATCATTATCTTTTGTCTATTGTGCTTGTTGGATGTTCTTGTAATATAACTTGGC
This sequence comes from Sequoia sempervirens, assembly GCA_007258455.2. Lineage (NCBI taxonomy): Eukaryota > Viridiplantae > Streptophyta > Pinopsida > Cupressales > Cupressaceae > Sequoia > Sequoia sempervirens. Next base: position 34,210,377 of record VDFB02137365.1, read on the forward strand.
TAATACTTGCTTTGTTAGGTATGTATGGAAGGTGTTTTGGGCAGCTTGTTGACTATTGCATTGATAGGTTATACCTTTCAGTGTTTTGGTCTAAGATGTTTGAAACTTTGGAAGTGCATCCTAGCAAAGTTTCTGCATGTCAGGTGTGAACAAGAATACTCCTATCTGTTTGTCGAGTCAAAGTCCATGGCACTAGATACCCTGCCATCCTAGTTGTCTATACCTTGATGCATCATATCTATGTGTTTTATCAAACATAAGGAAAGTTGTTCCATTCGTGTCCCAATCCTTGGATAAGAAAATCATCATTGCTCATCACCATATCTAATAAAGTCTAGATGACTCACATGTGGACTTGTTGAACTTTTGCATCTTCTTAGAATCAAGGGTTCATCCATCTTATTCTTCTACTTATATCCATCTTATTGTTCTCATTCTTATATCTCTACTAACATTTCTATACAAGTATCAAATTAGTGTGTTATATCAAAATATACATGAGGCTACCCATGGTCACTAACTCTCTATACATCATCAAATCTATCTACATCAAACATCTAAGCTTTCTAATCATCTTTGAGCTGAACTGATCTTAAAATTTTATCACGAGCTCAACCCAAAATTGAAACTTTTTCTTCGATCTCTCGACGGTGCAGTGTAGCAACGTAATTTCTTCCACTGGGGCAACAATGGGGCATCTAAAAAATTAGGAAATTTTTGAATTTTGATCATGATAGTGTTATTCTTTAAACTAATGTAGAAGGTACTTTGCTTCAAAGAGGAGCAAAATGTAGACATCGAAAAAGTCCTGATTGATACTATGCATTTGATTATGATAAATTAATACAATTTCTTCCAAAATCACTTCATACTAACCATTTAATTGAATAATCAACATTATTTAATTAAATTCAGCAAATTCAGCTATTAATCAAATAATTAAATTTATTGGATTAATTCACCTTTCTTCTAACTAATTCCCATCATATTTAATTAAATCAAATTATTTAATTAAATCCCCTTTTAATCCTCTCATTTGATTAAAATCAATCAAATCAAATGTCACAATCTCCTAATTCATCTCCAATTAATTAATTCTGGATTAATTAATCTTAAATCACCTTTCTAATCATCATTATTAATTCCTCTAGCTTTTAACTCTTCAAAAGTTAAATCAACCCATGGTCAAATAACCAAGTTGCACATGAAAATAATTTCTATTAATGATTTAAATCCCATAATTTCCCTCACAAAGGCATATTCCAAAGAATATTCCTCTTAACAACCTCTCATTCAATTTCCCTCCAAAGGTTTTCAAAAACCTATCACATCCTCTTACATTTGCAATAAATTCTCTTACATCCTCTCAAATCTCAACCAATTTCATTCAATTCCTCTTACAGCCTTTCAAATCCTTAACCAAATTTATTTATTTCTCATCCATCCTCCTCCACTTACACATTTCCCAAAATGTGCTCCAACTTCATCCAATGGAATTGTGACACTTGGCACATTCTCTATTGGCTCTCATTTTATCCCACTTTCATCAATTTCCTCCATTCTTCAACCCTCGGCTTCTATAAATAGATACATCATTTTCATAATATGGATCCACAACTTCATACATTATCATTATAGTCATTTGAGCTCACAACAATCACCATTTCCATGTTATTTTGAGTTCATGTTCATCACTTAGCATCATTTTCAACACTTGGGTCATCTTCAAATAATCAAGCTTAAGCAATTGGGATTGGGAAAGGGCTTCTTTCCACATCAAAGGAGAACCAATCCCCCTATGGGATTGAGGTTTGGTTAATTTAGTTGATTGAATACTTTTTTCTTGCTTTATTTCATGTTTTCATCTTTGTTCTTCAAAGAATTTCATAGGGAACATTAGATTTAAGCTTTCTAACATGTTTAACAATGTTTTGTTGATCTTCTGTTAGTTTGTGCAGGTTTGGTGTTCACAATATCTCATAGCCAGTCCTCTCTTAAGGGTGACTCAAAGCAAGAAAGTACACTTGATTATTTCTCTTCACCCAAGATTGCATGAAGCGCAAGGGGAGTGGATATGTACTACAAGTGTATACAAGAAAGTAAAATTGAGTGTTTCTCTTCACCCAAGATCGTACGAAGCACAAGGGGAGTGGATACACACAACAAGTGTATACAAGAAAAGCAAGCACATCAAACACTCATTCATTTTAATCTGATATAGAAAAATGACTTCATTTTAAGCACCAATGGAAGTGTTTGTTTGTTTTGTCCAATATTGGAAAATGAGGTTGCTTGGGTCCAATTTTAACCAACTTTGAAAGTGAATTTTAAGCCCAATGGAAATTTAGTGGTCCTAAAACATAAAGCAAAGCAACATATGATAGGTTATAATTGTCCCATAAGTGTAAAATCACTTTTTACAATGTATGGACAAATCATAGTATGCTCTTTCACTTCAAGTGTTTTCAAATCTGCAAAACCAGTTAGCCTCAAAAATAAAAACTAGATGTCAATAAAACATTAGAGAGCATGTGAAACCAAAAATTTAAAGCACATGCAAAAATTAACGCTCTTTTTTCTTTACTAATAAAAAGCGTCACTAAAATCAATTACGTCGAGCTAAAATTGACAAATGTGTTGCTATAATTGAGGTGTGTCACTATGGTGAAATTTGAAGGCATTGCTTTGCAACAAAATAGTGATGTCAAATGCGTCGCTATATCAATAGTGTCACCATATTTAAAATCATGATATATCCAAAAAGTAAAATGTGTCATTATATTTGAATATGTCACTAAATATTTAATATATGTTGCTATAATTCTATCAAAGGTGTTGAGCTCTATGGCGACACACTTCAATAGTAGGTCGTTGAAGCCCTCAAAAGTGTCGTTGTTTCTCCAAAACCTACAACTCATGAAAAATTAAGAGAAAATCATCAAACGAAGCTAGTAAAGCCCTCCTAGTGCCAAAATGTGATTGTAATCATAGTATATGTTAAATACACCAGATCCTAATGAATTTAAGACATATCTAACCCTCTATGCTACAATCCCAATGAGATGTTTGAAAGCTTCAAAACTAAGAAACCATTAAACTAAGCATGAAATAAACACGAAATCTTAAAAGAAACCTATTCTAATACTCCAAACCTTATCCCATTGGGGGAGTGGTGTCATATTGATGTGGAATAATGACCCTTTCCCAATCCCTTCGATGAAATGAGCGTCTAACCAAACTCCATTGTTGAAAACTAAGCTAAAATTGATAAAATGATGCTATGGGTGGGTGAAAAGGATGAAAAAGCTTGATAATTGTGCAAGTATGAATAGATATAGTATTCAAGTGGGCAACATAACTTTGCTCTGATGAAAGTGGATCCATTTCTCTCCAAATGGTGAAGTATTTATAGGAGAGCAAATGAAGAATCAAGGGTTGAGATCAATTTGATCAATCAAAATTTAATATTGAATTAAGGGTGAAGGTATGGATCAAGGATTCTCATCAATGGATGAGAATCAAAGATCACATGGATCAAAGAAAGCATCAAGGGCTCATAATGATTCAAACAAACACACTTTGTAACAACTTTGAAAGTTTGTTAGAGAGTTTGATTGCAAATAATCATTCCCTTTTTGGAGCCAAATAGAAGAATATTCCTCTAGAATATTCCCTATGCAAGTGGATGGGTGAGAAAAACTAGCAATTAGTAAAATTAAAACTAAGTTTTAATTGTGCAAGATGGGGAATAATAGGATGCTCATTAAATAATTAGTTTATTTAATGAAAAGGGGGTGTAAATGACATTTAATTTAATAATTTAGGATTATTCAATTAAAAGAGAGGACAATAGGGAATTTAAATTAAATAATTTGATTTATTTAATTAAACAGGACTCATGAGAGGTGAAGGTGAAAGGGGGTGAATTAACTTGATTAAGTCAATTAGATTAATAGACGAAAATGGTGCATTTAATTAAATAACTAGGCTTATTTAATTAAACAGGTTAAAATAGGATGAAATTCAAGACAAAATGATGTTAGTGATCATATTCAAGTGTGTAGTATCATTCAAGACATTTTTAAGTGTCTACAAATCTAAAACATTTAAACAAATCCAAACAAACTAATTTTTTATTCTAATTTACTTGGACCTTAATCTCACTTTGAAAAAATAATCTCCAAGAAATTTGGTGCTTTGCATCCTTAGGAGTGAATTTGGTGAAAACCCAAATTTTTAATAACTTCTCCAAAAATTCTTTAAATGGCCTCAAATCTAGACTATAGAAGCCTCAATGCACACTTGATTAACCATCTAGATTTTAGAAAAGAATCATGAAGTTGAGAGAGATGAATTTCACAACAAAATGTCCAAAATTAAAAAAAAAAACCTTGTTTCTTTCCCTTCAAGTGCCAAGGTCAAGCTCTAATGTATTAGTTATAAATAAATAACTTGCACAAGAAAATAATATAATAGGAAATATGTTGTAAATACTTAACAATACTTGACAAAATAAACCACTTTGAGGGGGTAAACCTGTAAAGTATTTAACAATAACATAATTCATAATATGATGATAATAAGATGACCACTAGCCCTTATATATATACCATACTTATGCATTGCATACCACCTAGATTGAACTATGTATATAAGATTATATAAATGATCATGTAACTAGATTAACTATTATGTTAGGCATAAAGTGGCTACACATATCTCAATACAATCAATGAGTTAAGGACATAGAAATTTACGAGGAAGACTCCCTCATTCTCTCTTGGAGGAGGCAACACATAGTCATTTGCACTAAGAAAATTAAACACCTAAAGGGAGAAAATAGGATGGAACTTGGGTAAGGGCATGAGATAGGGTAGAGGAAATTCATTCCCCACATTGAAATTTGCACCAAGTAATGTCTTAGGTTAACCTTAGAGTGCTCAAGATTGATCCCAATTCCCTTGGGATTGACCCCAAATTATAATTCTAAATTTAAATTACCAACTCCCACCTTTTTCCACTAGTTGTTGGGAGCCAAATTGGTACATTTTTTCAAGACTTTTTCTAGGTCTTGGTATTTAAAATATTCATAATTTGTGTAATTAAAATATATCCTAACATAGACAACTATAATGAAAAATCATTATAGGAACATTTTGATTCAAAAGGTCTAAAATGAGCACATCTACATTAGAATCACAATTCACATCTAGGCCACTTGCATTCTTGAGAATGTTATCTATAAATATTTGTCTAAGGGAAAAATGCTAGTGTGACAAGGGGATTGATTGAGAAGAACTTGACCATCCCAATTAGATAGCTTCCCTAATGGTATTTCTAAATAACACATGTCCTTGTGCAAATTTAAACATCATAGGTTTTAAGGTGATGTAGATATTACAAGTTCACATTTTGTTAGGTTGATCTTATGAGTTATAAGACTTTTTTATGCATTGGATCACTTCTAAATCACTTGAGATTGATCTTGTTACTCAAATTTGACCAAAAATAGTTTCAGGTTTGGGAAAAATCAAGATAGTGAGCACATTGAGAGTATCAATTTCTAAACTATTAGCAAGTGGATTTTGTAAAGCATCAACATTATTCATCTTTTTTCTCTAAGTGGCATATCTATTTGTATTTAACTTCCTAAATAACATTTGTATTAATCAATTTCTAGTTCATTGAAGATTAATTTAAGTTTATTATACAATTAATTTAACCTAAGTTAATCAATGTAAAGATATTTTCACCTTTATGATATTAAATGAGACCATTATTTATATAGAGCTCATATATATACATTTTGCTCACAAATAGTTAGTCTAGTTTATTTGAAATAATGGTATTGGTTAATTTTGAATAAATTTAGTTTATTTGGTATGCATTAATTTAATTTTAAATAACACATAATTTAAGGCTTTTTTTTTAAAAAAAAAGGGGGTAAATTCTTTTGAACTAGAGCTATGAACCGATGCTGGTCACAAATGGGGGACCTCATCGCCAACACAAGCACTCAACATTAACACCCCAATGGGGTTTAAACCTTGGTGGAAAGAACAATAACACTACTTTTAAACCATCACACTATGCCAATACCAACAATTTAAGTCTAATTTATTTGAAATAATAGTGTTTAACTAATTTATTTCAAATAAGTCTAATTATTTTGAATAAGTTAATCTAATTTCTCATAATTTTTATGTGTTTGCAAATAATTTGAGTTGAGTTTATTTGAAATAATTAGATTGTTCCACTTTATTTTGAATAAGTCAAATTAAAAGTCCTTATAATTTAAAATTATTTATAAATTTAACATCAACTAGTGTATTGTGCTTATACTTATTATGTGTAGAAGCTATAAACATGTACTATACCTTCTATCGTATTGTGTTTGTACTTATTATCGCTTTCCTCTTATTTTCTTCTACATTTGTTGTTTATCCAATTATTTTGTCTTTTATAAAAAATTGCACAATACTAAATAATGAAATGATTCAAAAATAAATCTGAATTGAGAAAAAAAGACATTAAATTTAATAAAATCAACTTTTAAGCATGTCACATTCAAAATAATTAAATGACAAGAATCAAACTAAGGTTAATCAGTTTTGAAAGATAAATTATAAACTCGATTAAAAAAAAGAAAAGAAAAACAATTTACATATTAATTAAAAAAAAATAGTTTTCTTCTTTATTAGTTGTAGTTCAATTGGTTTGGCATAATTAGTGAAGATGATGTTATGCTCTTTGATTATGTCATCCATGAAGATTCAAATTATATGAGATGCGAGTAGATAATGGTCAATACATAGATGGCAATTTTTTTTTTAGATGTATACTCCCATAAAAAAAAAAAAAAATTGCATATTAAAGAATTTTTAAAAAGTATTTATCTTTTTTATTAGTTGTAGTTCAATTGATTAAGCATAATTAGTGAAGATGATGTTGTGTTCTTTGATTATGCCATCCACCAAGGTTCAAACTCTATGAGACACATTTAGATTAGGTTCAAACTCTATGAGACACTATTAGACTAGGGTCAATACATAGATGACAATTTTTTATTTAGATGTATACTTATTCACTAAAAAAGAAACAATTAACATATTAAAAAATCAAAAACAGTATTTATCTTCTTTATTAGTTGCAGTTCAATTGGTTAAGCATAATTAGTGAAAATGACGATATTTTCTTGATTTCACCATCCACCAAGATTCAAACTCTATGAGCCACGACTAGACCATGGTCAACCTTTAGATGACAACTTTTGATTTAGATGTATACTTGCTTATTCATAAAAAATAAAGACGCCAATATCTATATAATCTAATTAGACATGATTAGACATGGATCGACCTTTAATAACAACTTTTGATTAGAATTAGACATGGATCAATCTTTAATAGCAACTTCTGATTTAGACATATTCTGATTTAGACATATTCTTACTCATTCATAAAGAATAAAGACGCCTATATCTAGATATTTCAAATTTTTTCACAATATAAATAATCCAATTAGACGTGATTAGACCCGGATCAACCTTTAATAACAACTTCCGATTAGACATAAATCAACCTTTAATAACAACTTCTGATTTAGACGTAATCCTACTTATTCATAAAGATGTCTATATCTAGATATTCCAAATTTTTTCACAATAAAGAGAAAAAAGTAGTAAATGAGAGTGGCAGTTTTCATTTCTTACAGTGGGTAAGGAAGGCTCCTTCAAACAGGTTTGTACAACTTTGAATAGCGTAGCAATAAGTTTCTCAAAGTTAACAATGTCCGTTATTTCGGGCTTTATGGTTTTACATTGGAATGTGTCGGTCCTTTTCCCTAGGGAATGACCCTTCTCTTCCTCTCACAGAGCAGGCAAGTGGCAGCCCTGTTTGTTGGTCGACAAGCTGAAATCATGAGGCTGACAGATTTTGGGCCATCTCACAATAATCTACAAAGTATAAAAGCTAGGCGTCCCTGTCGTGCAGTGCATAGATTATGAATCATGGTGCACAACAGTAATGCTCCCTAGGTGCCCGCATCATCATGAAACCAAGACAAGGAAAAAGATACGCACTGTATCTCTAAATTATTGGATCAAACTAAACACTACACAGAAACCGTTATCATGGTACAGAATCCAAATCTTGTTTGCTAATGGATAGTTAAAATCCTTTTATTTTAAGCCCAAACATGGTTACAGTTATGATCATTCACTTTCTGGTTAAGGCAGCTACCACGTGAAAGAATTGGAGTTCATGGACTAAGGCCCTGGCATGCTCTGTGGCCCTCTTCTCCATTCTGCTGAACAGCTCTGTGCTTAAATCTTTTCCAATGTGATCATCAACCAGTACTCCACACACGCTTCTGCATGAGTTTGTAAATGCTCTTGCCAATTCTTCATTGTCCTCAGCAGACTCCACCACTAATGGACTCCCCCCTTTGAAAGCATCCACTTTGTTTATTGTGAAAGATGACTCTTTCTCCACCACCTCTCTGAACTCTGCTACAGTGGGTGCGAAGAATGGAACATTGAATGAGTCTCTCCTTTCTGCTTCCACCATTCCCTGCAAAAAGTTATACAAATCCAAGTATATCAGTCTTAAAAAGTACATATATTCTATGGAAGTTTTGGTACAATGAATTTTGAATCACGTTTTGTAATGGACTGATACAAAATAATTTGACACTATTATTAGAAGTATTATTAAAGTTATACAAATTCATTGTTCCTCTTTCTGATGATGGATTGCTGAGTGTGTTCAATCGTTGAGTGTGATCCAAAACAACGACACAAAAACATGTATACACAGTTGAATCCAAAAGCTTGCAACAATTTGATAATGACTAAAAGGTTTTGATTAATGATTTTAGTTGTTTAATGTATTTCTTTTGATAAGAGATTTTTCTTGTGGTCCTAACATTTTGTTTTTCAAACATGGTTCAGTGCTTTTACCATAAAGTAGTTATAGAACTGAGGTTCCATGAAGGGAATGGAGGAGTTTAAGTAGGTTTTAGTTTTAATTAAAATTAAATTGATCATTTTTTATTTTATAGTGATTTTTTTGAAAGGGGTTTCTTGTTCTTGTGTTTTAAGAGTTTTTACTAATAATATATGGTCTTATAGATTTTTTAGTAGTTGGGAAGCTTAAGACTTTAAACTTAAAATTTTTACTTAAGAATTTATATAATTTTTATAATAAAAGTTACAACTAAAAGTTAGTTGGGAAGCTTAAGACTCTAAACTTAAATTTTTTACTTAAGAATAATATAATTTTTATAATAAAAGTTACAACTAAAAGTTATTCTTAGGAATCTAAAACATGTGGCAGCAAAATCTCCTGATGGGAGAAATTTTAACCCCACCCACAAAAACAGCCTCTCAAAATCTAAAAACTTAAAAATAGAGATTCTTATTTTTATGAACAAGTTTCTAATTCATTTTGTACAAGTCTTTTTTGGTCTTATGGGACCCATACTCCATGAAAATAGTTACTGCACTTCGAAAAAAATGCTGCAAAAATCCTTACCAATTTAATTGAAATATAACTGAAACATTATTATTTTGTAAACAAAGAAGATGAATCAAACTACACCTATTATCATTGATTTGGTTCCATAAAAAAGGTAATCTTCTGACATTTTAAAACAATTTGATCCCATAAAATAAAATGTAATATAGTTTAAAAGAGAAATCTTCGCCTGACAGTTTAAAGCAAAGCAGCTATTTGGACGGAAATGGAAGGAAAATTTTCTGTCAGAAAAAATGATTTTATTTTCTATTTTCTATTGGTGCATTGACTGCAGACATCGTTGAAATTGTAACTGCAATATCTAAAAGTTGGATATTTTAAGCATTTAAACAGTTACAATTCAATCGACCATCGATTCCACTGAACAATAGTTACCTAAGTTAGATTAAAAAGGTTTTTGAACAGCTATCATATCGTTTCAAAGAAGTGAAAAAAGTATAGGAGAAATGTTTGCAAGATGGACCACAATATCACTTGCTTAAAGCAATAATTAAAGAGATAAGATGACAGCTGACGATCAAACTCTAGTAAACAGTCATCATGAATTGCTTCTACGCTAAGATCTTTCTCTTTCTTGCACGATGGATAAACATTAGTGATTAGGTCAAACAATACAAAACAAGATAGACTGTCTACAAAACCATATTCTAACACTACTGGTTTATTAATATCTACGAAAGATTCTAATTGGTTTAGAGGACTGTAAATACTTTAAAAAATAAAAAATCAAAGAATTGTAATTCAATGGGTTGAAAACAATTGGAGAGTTGTAATTCAATGGATTGAAAACAATTGGTGAGGATGATGGTATGTTTCTTAATTATGTCATTCATCAAGATTCAAACCTCTATAGATAAGACGTAAGAGATGAGGCCAGGATTGAGCCTCGAGCAACTTTCACAGAATGGGTACCCCTCAGTCTTTGATTCTCAGCTGAGAAGATATCAGTATAGACTCGTGCTTCCATATCAAATAACAAAACATACTCATGAATGATATAAAATCCTCCATTAAAAAACAAAGAATGCAACCAACATCAAAGAAAAAATAATACAATAATAGACTCTAAGATAGTCCTGTACAATGCTAAACAAGGTGAAAAAAATAAGTAAAAGATAGTAAACTGATAAAACTGGATTATCTAAATATAAAATGGAGTATAATACTGAATCAAAAACACATGGATGAAAAGAGGAATGATTTGAGTCACCTCCTCCACCAAATCGTTCCATGCCTGTTCAAAATGGGTACCAAACAAGATGCCACCTCCACCTTGATTTGTGGGGTCCTGGAATGTCCTTCCCAGGCAAACCAAAAACATGCATCCCCCACTCTTCATCTCCTCTGATCTTGCTCGCAGAAAATCTTCGAAGTCGCTCTTGAATTGAAGCCTGTAAGCATTGGCAGTTTCCTTCGATCCACGGTGTATGAACACCCTGCCTTTATTCCAAGCCGAAGAGTTGGGGTCCAGCACAACATCAGGAACCTGCACTTCAAAATAACATAATCAAACAAGGATTTACTCTAACATGAGACATCCATATAAACAATCTTACTATACTTACAAATCATCTTGAACACACCCATATACATTCTTTTACACACCCATATAGATTCTGTACCTGTGAAAGCCAGTGGAGAGAGAATGAGGAGTGAACTACATTAAGAGTGTTTCTAGGAAAGAGTCTCTTATAGAAGGAGCCAGGAACTCCAGCAGCATAATATGTTCTCAAAGCTGGAACCTCTATTGGAACAGGGAGCAGCTGGAACAAGGTGTTGAAATCATTGGAAGGCAAATCTGAGAAGAATACTTGAAAATCTGGCATGTTCAGAGAAGCAAGCTTGTATTTCTTCATCAAACAATTGACTATAACATTGGCTATCACCAGTGTGTTCTGACCAGAAGAACAGCCCAAGTCTGCTATGGTTAAGGTTTCTGATGCAGGGAGATCCATGTTATTCAAAGCCTCTTCTAGCAGAGGCCTGAGTGATTGGAGATGTTTAGCCTGCACATAAAAAACATCAAAGCATCTGTAAGGTCATTGTAAACTGTTGTAGAGGATTAACTTTACATTTTCTACAAAAGTTATACCAATCATAGAAATATCTACAGTCACAAAACATTTACTGCCACAGAAACAATATTCTAAACAAATAGATACATGCTTGACAGGCTCTGCATACCATTTTGGAGAAAAGTACTTGCCTGTCCCTGAGAATTTTTTGCATAGCTTGTGTCTCCATTTCCTCCTTGCATGCAGAACACCCTTTCCAATTTGGTGGGCTGGGTCTCACAGGCAGAATTAAGGGCTGTTGGGCTTTCCATTGCCATTTTAACTCTTGTATTACCATTACTATTCCTATTATTACTACACTCTGGATTTATAACTTGAGTCCTCCTCATTTTCTGCAATAAAACAAGGATAAATGGGAACTCAGACCGTTTTATAATTGATGTCCCTTCAAACTTAAAAGCAAACAGCATGAAAAATGTTTGTTAATATAGTAGTCAAAAAGAAGAAAACAAGAAAAACAAAGCTTTGAATGGTTGTCACATGCTTGCATACTTTGAAGCTTTCAACAAACTTTGTTCTTTGCTGAATTGGGAGAAGAATATAGTAACTGTATAAAGAATGCAGACCTTGTCACATCACCTTCCCAAAACTTTTGCATGCACAATATCAATCTTCTACGACTCCCCCTAATGCCACTATAAATGTTATCTCCAAAAACTAGGGCAGTCTATTGCAACAAAAGAACATCATTGTAGACCCAACCCCACATGCAACTTGGGTTAAATGGAGGACCCACATGGAAATTTGTCAATCAAGGAGACATTTAGTATTCTAATTGAAATTAAATATTTCCAAACAGGACATTTCTGCTTCTTTCTGTGCTTGTAATGGACAAGCAATTAACAATACACTTAGGATATTAGGATTGGTTCAATTTAAAAGCATTTAAACTTTACTTCTTGACACCATAAATCATACCATGTTTCAGACATGCTAAGACCTTATCATTTCAGTGTTGCTCTCCGCTTTCCCTGTCACATAATTACTAACATTGCACAAGCACTATCATGCGTGCGGCCCTCACCATTTGTAGGATGTCACACAAGGTTAATATACATTTTTAAATTGTTCTACTTTTTTTCTCAATGGACGTTATATCTTATTGCAGGAAGCATTCAATGGTCTAATTACAAGCTTTGTCTAGTCTGTTGCTGCAACTGTTAGTAAATTCAAAAGTAATTTATTTAAACCAAAACAACTTGTATTGTTGAAGTATTTTTTTTTAAGGAGAGAAGTGTATATTTTATTTTTTTGCTTTATATTTTATGTTATTTTGTGTGGTTGTTTTTAATGCATGTTTCTATCACTTAATTTTCTTATATTAGTATATTAGTCAGATTACAATGAATCTAGTCTACTTTCTATAGATTAGGTTGCTTACATTCTTATCTAGAATAGATTATTTATCATTTCATTTTGACTATATTTTATTTTATCTCAAACTATATGTACCTTATGTGCTCTTGTCCTCTAGTTTAAATTTTAAAATTTACCATTTCTAAATTGTGGCTTAAGATACCTATTATAGAAATTAGCTTATCACACTAACAAATTTGATCACACATCACCACTCTCAATTTACATCAAAGACAGTTATTCAACAACCACTATTCTTTATTTTGATCTTGTTGAATTAGCAGAGGGGCCTAGTTTATCAAGTTAAATTTCATTGAGTATGGGTTTGTATGATTTCAATTGTGTAAGTTCTTAGTGTTTTTAGATTCTAATTACTTCAATTATACTTTCATTCATTCTTTTATACTTCCCCTACGATAGGGATCCTTAAATAAGTTAATCAAAAAGAGTAAATTGACTAAAGTGTCAACACTTATGAAGTTACATAACATATAAGAAGCAAAATTCTTCAAAATAAAATTGTAGGAAAAAATTCATGCCCAAAATTAAATGTTGCATTGGTATCATTAGGAAAAGTTGGTAATCACAAAGAAATATGCCATTAGACTACAATTGAGAGCCTATAGGACAAATATGGCTTGTAGAATACTATCATGCCACACAAAAATTTTGCATGCTAGATCTACTAAATATTTTATTGCTATAAAGTAGCACTTTTAAAAGACACAACAACTATAACGAATTATATCAACAAAGGCTAGTGCATTGATGTTGCTACATCTCTACTAAATAATTATTGTGTATTGTGTGACCACATGGAAACAAAATGATATCCTTTATAGACAAATAAAAATTGCATAGACAATGTCCAATAAACATTTATGCAAAAAGTAAAAAACTAAAAAATCTGAAAAGTTGAATAAAAATGTTGTATCTATACTACATTTATCGAACTTATATTAATTTGAAGCTTGGATTATAAATCATGTCACCTACCTCAAAGAATATAGGATAGTTGTGGTGTGTTTCTTTTTCAATACAAGGGTGGCAATCCTTCAAAGAGATAGAGTAACAACAACATGGAAAAAGGTACATAAAGAAAGCATATTAATATTGATCTATTGTGAAACCAAGCTAACTCCTAGCATTTATTAGATTGAATGTCTAAATAGAATAAAGAAATGGTGACATCTTTAGTCTCATTATGGTAATGCATGTAGTCAAAAATTTCATCACAATATGGAGCACTTATTTACTCCATAGAAATCACCTAAGTTTTCATCCAAAACTACACGATCCTTGAGTATATTATATCCAAAATAATGTTTATAATTTGTTAGTAATATACATATGAAAAACTGGTGAAGTATTTTATTCATTCTCCACACCATATTTTCATGCAATGCCCCAAAAGTGCAATGGAAGAAAATTCAAATACATGCAACAAACTTGGTAAATATGCAAACAAATAATGCAAAGTTCTATCATAGATATTTAGAAATACTCCATCAAATTTCTTAGTCAAAGAGAATTACATACATACCTGATTCAAATTGCCTCTACAAAGATCAAAATTATTGTGTTTTTAATTTTTGTAGTGTCAAATATTATTTTAAAGAAATAGGTGACTCTTCCACTACACACCATTTCATTTTCATTTTCATGCAATACCATTTCAAATAAAAGTTGAATGTTTCATTCTCCATGTAATGCTTCCATCCAATGAAGGCCATTCTTCTCTTTCATGCATTCAACTGTCAATAAAATGTCAAATTTCACACTAAGAGTTTTTGTTTACACCAGATCTTTGTTGTCACGATAGACACACCTCTTAGCGTAATAAATTGACGAAGTATTTTATTCATTCTCCACACCATATTTTCATGCAATGCCTCAAAAGTGCAATGGAAGGAAATTCAAATACATGCAACAAACCTGATAAACATGTAAACAAAATATAAAAATTTCTATTAGAAATATTTAGAAATTTAATCCATCGAATTTCATAGTTAAAGAGAATTGCATACCTGATTCAAATTGCCTCTACAAAAACTGAAATTCGTGTGATGTTAATTATTTTAGTTTCAAATATTGTTTTAAATAAATACGTGACTCTTCCACTACACACCATTTCATTTTCATTTTCATGCAAGACCATTTCAAATGCATGTTGAACATTTCATTCTCCATACAATGCTTTCATGTAGATCACTCTTCTACTACCATCTAATGAAGGCCATTCTCCACTTTCATGCATTCAACTGTCAATCATATGTAAAATTTCACAAGAGTTTTTGTTTACACCAGATCTTTGTTGTTACTATAGACACACCTCTTGATGTAATTACTCTCATAATATGTACAAATAATGATAAATTTTCTTTTATAGAAGAAGGTACAAAACTCACTACAAAATTGAATGGCTATTATTCATCTATCACTAATGGTCCATATTTACAAGAGTTAAATATTTGTGCCAAGAATAATCCCAAGTGTCTATTCCTAACAAAATTTAAAAAATGATTCTTGGACTAAATCACATTTTCCAAGATATGTGTACACCTTAAATTATACTTTATAAAAAAAAATCACATTTTTGAAAGATACAATTTCCAATGTTTTTGATATAAAAAGCAGCAAAAACAAGGGTGTTGTCCCATCATAACAAGGCACCAAAGGCCATCCAGAGTAAGCACATTAACAGCACAGTGACAGCAGAGAACATCGAGCCATCACCCACAACAAGTCATATCAAAAACCAAAAAGTTAAATTGCACCATTTTAAAAAGTTAAAATTTTTAGGATATGAAATTTTCAAAAAGCAAAAGAAAATAAGGAGAACATCCCAATTGCAATAATAAGATCTAGATTAGATATTTCCATCATTAGTAACTGATATGTACTCTATAATCAACTTGTCCCTGCTAGCTTTTCAATGTTTATAGTCCATATAAGAAATTAATACTTTATTCATGTATCTATGTTAGACTCCTTAAACAAACTATATCTAAAATTCTATGTTTCAAAGGAAGAGAGGAATTTGAACTTTGTTTTCTTCTTCTAGAGATCTCTTTTTATAAAATTTAAGTATATTTTTGTTCTTTACCATTCTACCCATAACTCTTGAATTGAATATGTATGGTGGCTATTCTAAGCCTAACAAGATGATCTTAAAATTATCCATCAATTCACCCACATATTTCAAATCTTCAAGAATATTTAAAATTTGTCCATTTAGTTCTTCAAGTAGTATAATATTCTCATATTGGATATTTAGGACCTAACTTTAAATTGTATCCATTTCTTCCAAGAATTTGGCAATGAGCTCATTTATGAGATAGATAATTTATATCCTTATATCGATATTCTTCATAAACTATTACTCCAAAATTTTCTTCTTTACGATGAGTTTCAAATCTATTTTCTCTATTACAATGAGGTGAGGAATATTTTGATCATTCACCTCTTCTTATTATTTTTTAGTTATCCAATAGACACTCTATCTTCTCTTTTCAAGATTTGAATTGTGTCCAAAAAATGTTAGGATTAAGTTGTCTCAACCTTTGAGTCCTAGCATTCAATTTATTGCTTAAGTGATTGATTAATTATTTTCTATGTTTATTGCTTGCCAAAATAGTTGTCATTTTGTGGGACCTAACAATGAGGTGGAAATCCTACATGAAAGGTGAAATGTACAATTTGTAAGCTATTTTATTGGAGGTAGGAATCCCACTTTAGGGGTCCTATTTTTTGGGCTAAAATGGTGGAATTTTTCATAAGTTTCTATATCACATTTACGAAAAACTATGAAAATTTTCTATGATAGAATATGACAGTTGTAAGAGTTAAATATGGTAGTTTTTATGCCACACTATGAAAATCAGGCTAAATTTATGGGGGTTCCCAATTTTTCATGTGGTAGATGCATGTGTCTAGGTTCCCTGCATGTTGAGTGTAAGCTAATTTTTATGAGATAGGTGTTATTTAGAAAAAGCCTAAAATTATGGATTTTGACTATGCCATGTCATAATGAAGTCATGTTCACACTTAGGTGTGGAATTTTCTTATGGTAATTTTTGGCACCTTCTCTTTGTGTTGAAGGTTATAAATACTTGATGCCTTAGTCCATTTTTAGTATGATAGGTTGAAGAATTATTGAGATGTTGTTATGCTTCCAGAATTTCTTCAGATTTGTGTTGTAGTGTGAGACTCCTAAACAAAATTTCTCTGAAGCTATATTGTAACCCTTGTTGTTGAATAATACAAATTTAGTTGTGTGTTTTGGAGTGTGTTTTTTTGTAAGGGGTTTCCCATGTATATCTAGTGTTGTGTTTTTCTTGTACTTGTGTTATTGTTAATCTTCACCTATCAAGTGCATCTTCTTTATTGTAACTGACTAAGGGTTTGAAACATTATAAATTTTCACATTATATCCTATAATAGATTAGTGCCAAGGAATATTTTATGTGTACTTGGCTTCCTTTTAGTTTCTATTAGAGTTGGATCACCTATATTTCCTATTATGCATAAAGGGTATTTTGCACTGATCAAGTGTTTTATGGATCTATTGTAGAATTTAATTTTTGTTAACCTTGTTGAAGGAAGGAGATGGAAAGAACATATGGTAGAATTAAAATAGAGAAGTTTAATGGAGGTAACTTTGAGTTGTAGAAGCTAAAGATGGAAGATATACTCCATTATTTATGGTTAGCTATTTTTGGAACTACACCAACATACATGAAAAAGAAGATGTTGCAAGGTGTGCACCCTTGGTCTCCTTGTACTGTGCAGTGCAACACTTGGGTTCGTGACATGGCTTAGCCACCTCCCATGGATTCATTAACTTTTGTGATTGTATCGAGCATTAACAAGTTGATCTTTTGGTGAAATGACAACTATTTGTGCAACAATTGGTATTAGAGCCTAGTTCATGGGTTCAAACCCCTTGCTTGTGTTGGGGGGATTGTTGCAAGGTGTACACCTTGGTCTCCTTGTATTGTGCAGTGCAGTTCTTGGGTTTGTGACATGGCTTAATCACCTCTCGTGAATTCATTAACTTTTTTGGTTGTATCAGGTATTAATAGGTTAATCTTTTGGTGCAACAACAACCTTTTATGCAACAAAAGGCTGGGATTTGATGGATCAAAAGGCTAAGGGTTTGATAATATTTTGTTTGGTTTATTTGGTACTCCTAAACATCCATGAAGAGAAGATTGCTAAATTTTTTTGGAAGAAGCTTGCTCAGATTTATCAGGCTAAATCCATGGTAAATAATTTGTTCGTACAAAAGAATATGTATTCTCTATGGATGGAGGATGGAGGATCTATAGGAGATCACTTGAATGCATTCAACATGATTGTTTCCCATTTGAACTTTGTTGGTGTGAAAATGGAGGAGTATCATTGCATAGGATTTGTTGTGCTCACTGTCAAATTCTTGAGACCACCTTGTCATGGCCATTGTAAGTACCACTACCACCTTTAAGAAGGATGAAGTGGTTGCATCATTTCTATCTACAGAGATGTGGAGAAAAACTTTCAAAATTACTAAGGCTCTAGAAGTTTAAGGAAGAACAAAAGAAAAAGGAAAAAAGAACAACATGAAGCAAGAAAATTTAGAATCCAAATTCTATGGGAGATCTAAGTCTCTTGGTAAGGCCAAGGTGAAATTTTTGAATTGTAGCAAATTTGGTCATTTCATAAAGATTGTAAGGAGGAGAAAAAGAAGAACAAGAAGACATTCTCCAATTCTAATTATGATAAATCCTCTCAAGAAGATGAAGATAATATTTCCGCTACCTTGGAAACACATGCATCACAATATGTGTGGTTGATAGAATCAGGTGCCTCTTTCCACATGAATTTTCATTGACATTGTTTCTCTAAGTATGAAAGTTATGGTGGTGGGAAAGTGTATCTGGGTGATGATTCTCACCTAAAGATTGTTGTTCAAGTAAAGATAATATTCCTAGATGGTAGAGTGAAGGGGATCGATGGTGTCCTACATATCCCTGGTTTGGCACAAAACCTTCTTTTTGTAAGTAAGTTGAATGATGTGGGTGTGCAGGTTGTCTTTTTGAATGGAGGGTGCAAGATGACTAGAGGAGATATGTTGCTTGCTAAGGGTATTCAAATAGGCACTCTATTTCAAATGGATGCATGCATGGTTCATTGCAATAGTTCTTTGATGGAAAAGAAGAAAATAAATTTTGATTCACTATCCTCACTATTGAAACCAACAATAAAGATGAAAGTTGCATCCACTTCTGATGGTCATGCTTTGGAGATAAAGTTACCTACTAAGAAGACAATGATTTGAGACCAAATACTTGGTCACATTGTTGAAAATGGTTTAAGAACCCTGAAAAATAAATTCCTTGTTGAGGGGCTTGATAGTTGTAACCTTGAGTTTGGTTTTTGTGAACATTGTGTCTATGGAAAGCAAAATTATGTTCAGTTTTATCATAGTTCTTAACAAGTCTTCTAAATTTTTAGATTATGTTAATTATGATGTGTTTGGTCATGCAAATGTTCCTTCGTTATCCAAATTTGTGTACTTTATTTCATTCATAGATGACTAGAGTAGAAGGACATTTTTATTTCTTAAAAGTAAATATGAAGTCTTTAGTTAGTTTAAGGAATATAAAGCCTTGGTAAAAAATAAGATAGGTAGTAAGATTAAGTGTTTAAGGATTTGAAACAACAAAAAATGAGGTAGGGGTTCAAACACATAGGGTTTTATACTAAATTTGGAATGTTTCACCAAACTTACTGTAAATAGAAAGGGAAAAATAGGGTGAATGAACCTACCTATTCTTCTATTTCATGTATGAAATGAGACCCCTCAAGTTAAAATCCACTTTCAACCCTTAGGTGAGTGAATTTTATGAAATATCTACAAATTTCCTTTATGTGTGCATATGGGTTGAACAACACTTGTGGGAGACACACTAAAAATAGTGAATCAACTCAAAACTAAAATGTAAGACTAGATCTGAGTAGATTAAACATAGAGCTAACATACATAATTTATTTCGCACAAATCAAATGAGTGGAGGGCACTTAAATTGATCTCAAAAACAATTACAAAGTGTCCCTGTTGGTTGCAAAGTGTCCTAATATAACTTTTTGAAAAAAATGACTGAACAGGGGTTTTGGGAGAAGGATTAAAAATACCAAATGCACTCACTTATGACATGTAAAATTTGGATTTTATAGATGAAACATATAGATATCATAAACAATAAATCTTTGAGAAAATATGGGAATAGAAAATGTTGTGTACCTATCAGAAAACACTAGTTTTTTGAAGCTGTCCTGGGACTCATTCGCCCATTGGTGAATGGGTCCTTGTTCACCTTTCCAAAATTGATTTCTAGGTCCTCTACTCCTATGTATGCACTTCCAAATTCTCTGAGTTTCACAGTTGGATAGTCGGAAATAAATTTAGGATATGAGTTTCCGTGAGATGACAACAAATGCAACTTAGTAGTTTTGAACTTTTGAGATCTTCAACATTTCTTCAACCTACAAATCTGCAACACACAATGAGAGGAGAATTTTTTTTTGTTTTTGGTGAATAGGGGTTTGCCTTGGTCAAACCCCATTTTCGTAATTAAACCTTGAATTAAAACAATGAAATATGAAGGAATGATGAATGAACATATGCAATGTTGCAACTCACCAAACCCTTGATCAAACCTTTGAAGGATTGAAATCTTTATGTTTATCTTGCATGAAATGGCTTCAATGGGTGTGGATCTTGATACTTGAATCTTGCTTTGAATCTTTGACTTGAATGCTTGAAACCTACATCACAATGTTAGCTCCAAAAACATGTATGATTGAATGTAGCTTTGACATGATGCTTGAGATCTTGAATGCTGCAACAAATGATGAAGAAATCTTCTCTTGAATACTCTTGACAATAATATTTGATCAAGTGAAAGTTCTCTCAATTGTGCTCTTGAAATCTAATGTTAAATTGATAAAAAATAACCTTGTATTTATAGACGTTTATCCTTAATTTCCCAAAATTAAAACATTACAATCTAACCTTTGAAATTTGAATTTAGGATCATAAAAATACCACCAAAAAAATATTTAAAAATGGGTTTCAAGGCTCAGGGAAGACCCATTCACCCATGGGTGAATGGATCCCATGACCTAATTCTTGGAACACACATTGCTCAATGTGAAGTGTTATGTATTGGCATTAATTAATGTCGTGTTTCCCCTTTAGAAAATATAATTTAATGGGATTGTGAATAAATTATAGGGCTTATTAAGACCAAATTAAGCTATAATTAAGGGGGGACTAAATAAGTGTGAAATTATAAAGAGATACACTTTACAACACTAAATTAAGGCACAATTAAGTCCATTTTAATTAAGAGGGCCCAAATAAGTGGAAAATATAAAGAGATGCATTTTACAACACTAAATTAAGGCCTTATTAAGTTCATTTTGATTAGGAGGGCCCAAACAAGTGAGAAAATGTAAAAGGATACATTTTTCTACTCTACATTTAGCCCCACTTTAGTGAGAGGATGGGTGTGCAAGTGCAAACTCACACTAAAGTAGACAATCATGCATCAAGAGGGGTGCAATTGAAGATGGGATAGGATACCATAGATCAAGGAGGTGGCCAAGACCCCAGGATCTAAGATCCCTCAAACCAACATAAGCACAAAGGGACACACACAATGTATGATATGAAGCAGAAAAGCAAGGTACACAAACATACAATGTTAAAGACGAAAAGAAAGAAAAATAAAAAACAAAAAGTGGTGGATCAAGCCTTGATTTTTTGTCCAACTCGATGTGGATCAAGCCTTGGCTATTTTTCCAAAAAAAAAATTGACAAGCAGAACATGATGTCCATTATGCAAACAACAACACATGCTCACATGGGCTAATGGCACTTCAAGCTATCCACTAGGTGAGCCCCCAAAGAGTGGCTAAGTGAGAAAGTCATGCCAGGTATATAAGCTCTTATTATACAAACAGAAAGTCATGCTAGGTCTATAGGCTTCCCATCGTACTAACTATACCAAAGCTATCCCTCTTATAACTTCAATAAGGCACTGCAAAAATATGAACTTTGAGCTTCACAAGGTTAACAAGTTGTGTTATGATAAAAACTTATGAAAAAAATAAAAATAATCATGTTCAAAGGGATTTTGATTAGTTCATGTAAAGTCTCTACTTAGGGAACACCGTTCTTAATGTCTCCAAGAGAGGACTAGTTGAGGATAAAGAAAATTCACAACCTAGGAAATGCAATCCATAGCTTTACCACAAAGAGGAATATCATATGCTCAGAAGGGTCACACTCTTGA
Organism: Sequoia sempervirens; assembly: GCA_007258455.2. Taxonomy (NCBI): domain Eukaryota; kingdom Viridiplantae; phylum Streptophyta; class Pinopsida; order Cupressales; family Cupressaceae; genus Sequoia; species Sequoia sempervirens. The sequence goes on from VDFB02137365.1 coordinate 34,232,685, forward strand.
AGGAAATCAAACCAAATGTCACCAAGAAGAAGACACATCACATGAATTTAGAAGACCACACTTTGAATAAAAAATTCACACTTCCTAGGAGGTATGTAATATCATCACTAAGAAGGTAACATGCAGACAATGAACGAGGGACCATATGCCCCCCACTTAAAATACCAACATACTTGTTATGTTGGTATTTTAAGTAGAAAGAGAGAAAAGGAGGATCCTTGAAAATAATTCATAGCTCAAACAACTATCTATCCTTGCCCCCCAATCATAGAGACAAAGACAACTAGAAATAACTATCATGTTTCTTCCACAAGTGATATGGTTGCACCTAGCATTGTACCACCATGAATGCAATGAGGAAGACACATAAAGCTACTAATGCCACATAGTGATGAGCAACATGATAGGATGGGAATCAACATTAATTAGAGGAAATACGTGCTTCAACACAAAGAAGAGCACCACATTCCTTAAGATGTTGAATTTTATTACTCAAAGCCTTGCATTCATTAGTTGAATAAGCATGAACTCTATGATATGCAAAAAATGAACTCCTGTTGTTTTTGGAGGGAGAGATATCAAATGATCTTGGAGAAGTATCAACAAGATACTCTCTTGATCAATAGTAGAAGATGTTCCTTTCTTTTGCGACAAAGATATCTCTTGCTTAGTACAAGGTGTCATACATACACAAGACTCTTTAGATTATAAGATTTTGTACTCTCCCTTAAAGGAGGGCGTAAAATCTAATGAACCCTAATCATTACTAATAAATGTGTTTGAATATGTACTAGGAGTTTTTTGCATGATGATATTTATAGTAAGCGAAGATTTCTTTGTTTCTTTCATTTATTTTAAGGGACAATAACCAAGACCACTAGTTGTTTCTATCAGTTTAGGATGGACCAAGGTTAAATTTGGCTTAGAAGAATCTTTTGTAATAGTGTTGGTATTGAGTGAAGTCTTTTTTGATGCTTTTATTTCTTTTGATGGACAATAACTGAGACTACTAGTCATTTCTTTTGTATTAGGATATATAGGGACATAGATACCTTGTTCTCTAGCACCACATCCTTTTCCATTGTAACCAAGTTGTTTCATAAGTTCATAACCTCTTCCATAATTTTTTTCCATTTCTTTCGGATTTGGTGGTTTCTTATGATCACACTTGTCATATGTAGATCTGAAATTGTTGTTATCTTCTTCTTTGCTAAAGGTTGTAGACTCATGTATTTTTTATGACTCAGCTTGCGTTGATACGATGTTTATTTCTTTCTCTTTTCTTGATTTGTGTGTAATATTGTATTCCCCCATGAATGTAGGTGTGAAATCCAATGATCCCAAGTAATCCACCGATAAAATTGTGAAGGGTTTAGGGAACTTATCTTTTTGTTCTTCTTGGATAAGCTCTACTTTTGAAGTTGGTATCAATTTTTTCAAAGGAATTTCTTTATCTTTGTCAATGTGCAAACAAATTTCCGATTCAGGGTCAAATTTTATTGTGTAAAATTTGTTGTTGTAGACATACTTCATTATACAATGAAGAGTTGAAGGTACCCCATTCATTGCATGAATCCAAGGTCTACCCAAAAGAAGATTATATGAAAGATTATTGGGCATGACATGGAAAGGAGTTTGCAATGTGACCTTTCCAACTATAATAGGTAATGTGATCACACCAAGCAATTGTTTTCCTATGTTATCAAACCCATGAATAGATAAAGAGTTAGATTGAATTTGGTTTTTTTCTACTCCAATCTTATCCAAAAGGTTTATGCTACACATGTTAAGGGTTGAGCCATTGTCAACAAGGGTTATCTTTATCCCCTTCTTATTAATAATAGCTATTATCATGAAAGATTCATTTTGATTTTTCACTTCCAAAGGAGGGAGCTCACTTTGGTGGAAAACAATTTATGCATTCACCCCTTGAATTAAGGAGGCTATATCATTTGGTTTCACATTAGGAGGGATAGAAACTTATTGTAAAGAACTTTGAAGCATGTTAAGGTAATTAGGGGAGGCTTGAATAAGGTACCATAAGGATATCTTAGCAAGAGTGTTTTTAAGTTGTTCAACAAGATCATACTCTTTACCACTACGCTGCAAGATATAGTTGAGGTAATGGAAAGGGCATTGGAGTTTTTTGTGGTTGTTGATTATTTCTAGTGTTATATTTATGAGCAATGGTATTATAACCCTTGTTGTGAAACATTGTGTTGAGGTGGTCTTAGGATAAGCATAGGTTTTTTTTTAACTTGGTGTTGGTGTGAGGTTGGGTAGAGGATAAGTTGAGGCTTAGGAGGTCCAACAATTAAGGGACTTGAAGGAGTTTTAAGAATTAGAGGACTCAAGGGAGATCTAATAATCATAACCTCAAAATACTTATCCTTACGCTCATCATCTTCATTTAATGAAGCCACATTACTATTGTCAATGTTATCATTTTCTTGCACCGTAATATATTCCCTAGTAGGAGACACTAGTAGACTTTGGCAAATAAATGACTAGGTGACTAAAAATTTTAGTCACAACAACTAAAAATGACTAAATTCTACTCATTTTTTGCAACTCAGCTATAAATGAGTAAATAAATGACTAATTTGGTCATTGACTAAAAAATATTTAGTCACACAAATAAAAATGACTAAATAGTTAGTCATTTATTTAGTCACAATCTATTTGAATAAATCATTTAAGGAATCAAGAATATACCCTGCCAAAATACTCTAAAACTTTAATAAACATACCCTAAAACTTTCATCTAAATCTTATTTTTAGGCATAGCCCCCGCCAGAATGGAGTTTTCATTTTAATAAGCATACTCTAAAACCTTCATCGAAACATTATTTTTAGGCGTAACCCGCCAAAATGGAGAAGTGTTTCAGTAAAGAATAAAAAAAAATGATAAGGAGATGTGCGTGACATGAGGCATAGGATTCATTGTTGCTTATCTCATTCTTGCTCTGATCAACAAAGGTTACATTGTTCCTGCTACTGTTTGTAATCCAGGTATTTAATTGACATATATTTGCACAATCTTAAATTCCTTAAGATGCTTTTGAAGTATCAATGTATCTTATCTAGGGTTTAGAATGATTTCTTTTAATTTTAAAAAATAAATCAGATACTTTTGAAGTATCAATGTATCCTATATAGGGTTTAGAATGATTTCTTTTAATTTTAAAAAATAAATAAATGATGTAGTTTCCTGTAATTAGATAATGTGGAGATCTCCTAAATCTTCCCCAACACACTATCCTCTTAGCACTGTATTCATTACTCTAGCTTCTAGGGTTTTGCATGTGATATCTTTAATATCTTCATGATCGTGGTTTTTAGATAGATCTTAGTCTTTGCTTTAATCCTTATCATGGTAACCCTTGAGTTCCATAATCCATCTTCAATCTCTTCTAAGAACATTGTCTTAAGCTAGACTGCATAGTATGCATATAAAGCAAGTCCTTATACCTGCCATTGTTCCAAACCATCACTCACTGCCTTGCTTAAAAATTTTCCTCCATAAGCACAATAGCATGTTTTAAAATCATGGTTGCCAGTGATTGACCATTAAGGTCACTACTTTCATCAAGATACAATGCAATTTTTGTCTTCAAACTCAAGGCATTATGCAAGATAACATTTTGAATTGTTTATTGTGTACGATTTGATTTTCTTGCACATTTACTGCTTTGCTAACTTCCTTTAAGACTAGATATTGCACCCTCAGCTGCAATCTCAAACAACTCACTCAATGTCACTTGAATATTCCTTTCATGAGCATCCTTCTATAAAATCAAACTATCCCCTATAGACTACCTACTTACTTACTATAGGGGACTCATTGTTTCATGGTATTGTGGGTCTTAAGATCCTTCAACCTTATTGTCACTATTTCACAGTCCACAAGGTATTATTCACTATTCTCCCATCTTAATTTGATGAGTCTCAAAATACTACTCAAACATGCAATCCACTACCTCTATTATACAATGGCTAAGAAGAAACATTGAACCTATGATTACCACTATTACTTCATTTGGATAGTCATTCTCTGATTGCATTTGCCTTGTCTAACACTACCAAAAGCATTTGAAAAACCCTTAAGGTTAGCAAGGGGGTAAGGAAACTCACTATTAAAATATCCACTTTACTATGCAAGGTTTGATATTTATTATCTTGTCACTGCTCAACCTCTTTTTGACTGTCACACCTCAAGTTACTATCATTCTTCTTACCATAGATTGAATTTACAAATGTCACTAAGCTACATAGTGTGCTTGTTATTGGCTACAATCTTTAAATTGCAAGATTTTGTTATTAGCTACAATGTCTCAATCTTTCTGGTATTGCAACCTCACTAATCCACTAGAGTCATTGTTTATGTTTCTACAGAGGCCTAGGTTTTGTACCCTAGTCATGCTCTTACCAATGCTTCTGTTGGTATTAAAAAACAACCTTAAATCTTGGGTCAGAAAATTAGCTATCTTGACAGGGTTGTGGTATGATCTTGGATTGTATCCTAGAGTGTGTGGGAAGCTTGTGTTTGATCATTAAGGTATGTAAACCTGATCAGGGAAATGTATCCTAGATAGCATGGGTCTTGGTTTAATACTTTCCATAATGGTTATTAGCAGATCACATTATTATAGTTTGTGGTAACCCAAGATTGCATTCAAGTATGTAATGAACTTGGTTTGTAGTTTAAGTTGTACACTTTTAAGTAACATTCATAAGGTTTAGAAAATCTTGATCACTCTTTAAAATAGCCCATTAAACATGGGTTGTTCTTGAATGCACTACATAATTGATATAACACAATCACTCTGCATATCAACTAGAGTTATAGGCTCTTTATTGCAGCAAGAGGTAATTGCTCTTGGATCATGTTATCATTATATTGTAACCTATTAAACTTGAGACAACCTGAATGCACCCAATGATGATTAACACCTAATTGTGATGATAGTGATTTGTACATGAATTGTGCTCATATGAGTGCCTCCATTTCTATCACAACATAGCCACATTAAACTTGGGTCACACATGAATGCATCATGTATTTGTTATAGCACAACTGTGCCACATGACCAATAGATTTATGGATCACATAATTATAGTCACAAGAATTTGTTCCTCAATTGTGCTCTTATGGTGATTCCATTACCATTACAGTATAACCCTTTGGACTTATATTTCTCAAATCCTTACATTGCTTATTTTCTCTTTGGATGGATTGCTTCATGGATTTTTTGTGATTTATACAACTTTTGGTTTGATTGTAAATGACATCAGATTCTTTCTTAAGCTGAAATGATTTATTAATTATGGTTTTATGATAATTTTGAGTTTTATTTAGAAGGGGTTAATATGTTGCATTTTTATGTGCATAAAGAATACATTGTGATGCAACATTTGGGTATGGATGGTTCAAGAAAAATTGGATTGCTATCGGTGTCATAACCAATTTGGAGAGTACCTTGAGTTGGTGTGAAACACTTCCAAGTGTTTTCGGTTGGAAGCAAAACCTAACTGTAGGAATTTATGAATATTCGACAGAGGAAGTTCCTTTATTCTAAAGATAAAATCATGTAAATCTACTGGTCCAATTGGAGATCCAACCTAAGATCTTTAATAACTGATAGAGAAAGTTTGTACATTGTAAAGATAAAATCATAAATCAGCTGGATCAATTTTAGATCCGATTTGATGTAGTGAAGCTTTGATAGAGGAAGTTCCTACATTTTAAAGATAAAATCATAAATTTTATTGGTCCAATTTGAGATCCAATTTGAGGTCACAAAGCTGTGATAGAGAAATTTCCTACATTCTAAAGATAAAATCATAAATCTACCTGGTCCAATTGTAAGAATTTTTCTTTTTAATTATACTTTCTGACATTTGGCTTGATACAAATTGTTACTTTAGAATTATGGTATTACTTTTCTTCTAATGTTTTCAACCCTCATTTTAGGGAAGAGCTCCGAAGATGGTTCCTTCAAATGGAGACTACAATTTTCCACTATAGGTTCCATATAGAAACACCAAAAGCTTAGGTACCGCCATACTCAGGTACAACAGAGTTTGAGATGAATTGCACTTAGTATTTTATGCTGATATGGATATGTTCTAGCCTGTAGTTAATTGTTGTAGCATAACAAATAGGTTAAATAGTTGTTCATATACCATTGTTTCAAATTCTAAATTGTTATACCTTATTCTAGGAACAAATCATAGGGAGGTTCTATACATAAGACACCATTGTTTCAAATTCATAATTGTTGGCTCTTTCACAATTGTTTGCTTCATTTATTTGATCTAAGATAACCTATTGTATAGAAGATGTTCTCAAAATCACAGTAAAATCCTTTATTCTGGGATGACTATTTAGAATATTTCCCATCATAACAATGAACAAAAGCATTAGTCATTAACCTGAACTTTGCAAGAGTTTCATCAAATTCTACTTTTCCACTCTCTTTTCCATTCTAAATTTTATTCCCAATTTCATCCACAAAGAACTTCCTCAGCTTGTAGATCCTGTTGTTAGCCATAAATTTACCAGGTGTCGAGGATAGCTTCAAGTTTTTGTCAATTTTTGCTTGGGTAAAAACTTGGAGCTATCCTCGACGCCTAGTAAAGTTATGGCTAACAGTAGGATCTACAGGCTGAGGAAGTTCTTCATGATAATTGAAATAAATTCAGAATGGAAAGAGAATGGAAAAGTAGAGGTGATGAAATCTTACAGATAGGATATGATCTTTTGTTCATTGTTATCATGGGAAAGATTATAAATATTCATCCTGGAATAAAGGATTTTACTATGATTTTGAGAGAATTTTCTATACACCAGGCTATATTAGATCAAATAAATGAAGCAAACAATTGTGAAAGAGCCAACAATTTTGAATTTGAAACAATGGTGTCTTTGTATAGAATCCCCTTGTGATTTTCTCCTAGAATAAGGTATAGCAATTTTGAATTTGAAACAATGGTTATGAACAACTATTTAGCCTATCTATTATGCTACAACAATTAACTACATGCTAGAACATATCCATATCAACATAAAATAGTAGGTTCAATTCATTTCAAACTCTGTTGTGGTAATTGCTTTGTAAGGAAGTTTTCATTCCATGAACATTCTCTGTGCACATTAGCATGTTGGTTATTATCTAAATCTCTTTTGTGATCAAAAGAACATTGAATTCCATTACATAACTCATGACCATTTTGTAGTGCTATGATCTAGTGCTCTTTTACTTCTTTCTCACTATGTTCTCATTCACCATGTGCAAATGACTTAGAGGATAGATCTTTGTCACCATTTGACAATAAATTTCATTTTTTTTGGACTGTTTGAAATGATTCAATCACTGTTTGATAGTGTTCTTCCTTTCTCAATCCTATAGGACAAAGGAAAATTCACAGTTTGCAACTCTCTAACAATGGTAAATAGATATAGTAAAGATATTTAAAATTTTAGAAGTGGATTTTTTTTTTTGAATTGCTAAAGCCTATTTATCAGTTTTATAACTTAAAATTATTTAAGATATTTGAATAGCTAAACTTCATATTATAAATATTTAAAGTATAATATAATCAAATACTTAAAATTATTACAGAGAAGTTGAATGAAAATTAGTAAATTACTATTGATTTAGCTTTTCCTTTTGCATGTTTACAGGGTTATTTCTTCCAACATTTGTTAGGCCTATTTTGGATTCTATGGAAACAACAAAGGCAGTTCCACATCCAAGTCTAAATGAGGTGATGATCCATCCTTGTATGATGAAGTTTGCAGGATACACCTAAGAATAGATCTAAAAATATCAGATTTTTAAACCTTCAGATCTTTGAGATCGTTGCAGATTTGATTTGATTTTTGTACAGTTGGACGGATCTAAAAAACTATTGCTTGAAAATGATGTAAATGAAAATGTTATTTGTTCAAAATAATCTAAAGGTGTTATTTTTCACTTGCTCAAAAAAAAAATTCTACCTTAAGATAACTGTTAAAATTATCATTTTGTTAATCATTATATTTCATTGTATATTTGTATTTTGTTAGATTGTATTGGATAGTTGATGGTTAAGTTTTTTTTTTTTTTTTAAATCAACATAATATACTTTCCATGTACTTATTTTCATCACTTGTAAATCTAATTTTTTGTTACTTTTTGTGATCATAAAAAATAGAGATGATTTTAGTCTTTGTGAAATATTTTCATGCATGTTTGAGATCTCTACAAGGTGATGAAAAAGGACCTAGGGTTTGGTAGGGTTTTGAGTATCCTTACTATTTTGATGGTAATGTTTTCACTAAGTTCTCTCCTTTCCCAAATATAGTCACCTGAGAAACTACCATGATGCTCTTGATTGTAAATTACTATGTTCTCCCCACCTTCTCACTACAGGTCTGATTCTTCAACTCTACCAACTACCCTTCCATCTATGTCTTTTCATGCTCTTGCATATATTCTCTTATGAATTTATTCTTATGACTCTGAAAGCTATCACTAAGTCTATTATGACTGTTAGGTCTTTGAGGGTATATGATTTTCTACTACGAAATCTTAGATTTTCATACTTTTGATGACAATTCTCTAAGGATGTTTTTTCACTGACTTAACTCTCTGTATATTCTCCATTATGCATTGAAAATTCATGGTTTCTAGTTAACTATTTATTGGTGGAACCATTTCCATGTTTCTTGGAACTGTCATCCCTATAGGTTAGTTTCCTTAAGATCTGAATGTAATTTAAAAGGTGCCCATAAATATTGAAAAGTTTCATAAGACTGTTGTGTCAAGGTAGTAGATGGTCATGACAAGTTTCATAATACCGCCATACTGCAAGAGCCAAGAAGGCACAATGCAGTGTAGCGGTAACATCCTGCATTACCACAAAGGTCGAGCAATAAATGTGTTGTATAGCGGTAACTCAAAATACTTATCCTGGATCCTTGCAAGAGCCAAGAAGGCACAGTGCAGTGTAGTGGTAACATCCCACATTACTGTGAAGGCCAAGCAATAATGGTGCGGTGTAGTGGTAACATCTCGTATTATTGCGAAGGCCGAGCAATAATGGTGCGGTGTAGTGGTAACATCCTACATCATCGCAAGGATCATGTCAAAATGGTGCGGTGTCATGGTTAAACTATAAAAAGAAATATCACATTTCTTTGAGGCATTTTTTTGAAACAGTTTGCTTGCCTTGTGTATATTGCTTCCACATTTTCATGTATGTCTAGCAAGGCACTTGTAACTACAACATATGACAAAAAAAATCCCTGTTGTTATGCTTTGATGGATGTCCCTTCATTATTACTATATATCTGATGTAGTGCACATTATTATAGTGTAAGCCTATTTTTAGATTGTTTCATTTAGCATCACCAATATTCTCCACAAGAACATTGTCCCTGTTTAAAATGATGGAAATGGTTCACATCTCTTAGAACAATTTCTCTTGCAACAATCTTGGAGATGAATTTAGATGCAATGTGAAAATCAAAAAATACTCGAAGGTTCTTAACAACTCTAATAGTTGTACCAAGGGCCATGTTTAACAAACCAAATAAAATTGCTAACTTTTCACTATGGTGGCAGATAAATGATTATTTTTTCTTCTATTCCACAACATTGAGTAAAAGTATTGAATCTAGAAATACCCTTTTTCCTTCATTTTCCAAGTCAATTTCTCCAATTTTGCATAGATCTCCTATGTTTGTGGATGTGATCTGTCTCCTACACAAAAATAATGTACCCATTTATTCCCTTCAATCCAACTACATGCATGCATCTTTTTAATTCCTCTATCTTTCATCAATCTCCTTATTATTTGAACCTCACCACACCTACCCACTTTTGCACAGAGGTTTTAGAGAAGAACATAAGTTGTAGCATTTTTTAGGATCCAACTAAAAAAGCAATGTTGTTGGAATACTCAGCCTATATTCATATATGATCCACAAGAACCAAAGGTTTAACTAGCATCTCAGTAATAATGTTTAGGGTGTCCTCAAAATAGTCAGCACGAGCATGAAGGTCAACCATGCACACCTAATGATCAACTATATATGTAATGCAATAAGGGTTACTGACTCGTGAAGCATGTGTAACCCTCATCCACTAAACCTACATGATTGCATGCATCTAGAACACAAGCAATGCTTACAATGTCAGTGTTCTAGAGTGCTTCATTAATTCAAAGATTTTGAGAGCTTCCTTGCAAAATTCATTTTGTGCACATTCTACAATCATGTCATTTCATTCCATGAGATGACATATCTTTGAGGAATTATCAAACAATTCATTTTGTACTACATTTTGGTATCAAATCTTTGGTAATTATGGTTAGTTTCATTACATTCAAATTCTGAATTCTAGGAAATTATATATAGTAAATAGATTGATGGATGTTTGGATAGTGAAATTAGCTCTCTTAGAAATTAACTAAAATGTCTAGAGCTTTCCATTTTCATTCAAGATACAAGTCATCAAAGTCAAACACATATCAAGAAGATGGTACTCTAGTTCAAACCCTCAACCTCACTTAGTTTAGTTTGCTTACGTGGGGATATTAAGGAAGTTGGTAAAAAATTAATATATATCATTTTTGTCTGTGAAGGAGAATCTTGTGAGATTCAATATGGTAGTGGATCAATATCTAGTTTCTTAAGTAAAAATGATGTCATAGTTAAGAAACTTGTTGTGAAACATCAGGTTAGTAATTTTTGGATGCTAAGGCTTCCTAGTTGGATATCAAAGATCTTTTATCATCAACTTAATTTGGAATTTATGTATAAATGGATTCTTCCATGGCACAAGTCTTTACTTAGACAACACATGAACCAGGGTTGACATTTTGGTTGTCTAATTAAGTCTGATGGCATTCTTGGGCTTGGTTTCTAGGAAATTTCTGATAATGTTATTCCAGTCTGGTTAGTGTTGATAGCCTTCATTCTATAATGTCAACTTCATTCTATAATATGAGAATATCACCTTTCTTAAACTTTGAACAAGGTTCTAAAATCAAGGGTTCAATATGCATATTTCAAGCCTATGTTGAACACTCTATTTAAGGCATTTGTTGACAAGGCTACAGTTTTTTAATTGATTTATCTTTATGTTGTGTTTGGACTCTCTTTTGTAGACTTGCAATATACAATGCACTTTTATTCTTTCTAAATTGAGACAAATATTAATTTTGTTGGTTGTATTGAGGCACAACTTCATTCCTAGCGGAAAAGGTAGCACCATATTGCTCATATAAGATGGCATGTTGCATATAAAGGAGGAAACATTCTAGTTGGGTTATTGTTGACTGCGTTGAAGGAGAGAGCTTCATATATGGGACA